>CM071929.1:56825247-57425247 GCA_016081115.2 Rehmannia glutinosa | reverse complement strand
AACAAATAAAATACTGTAAAAAATGGTGTATTCTTAATTCCTAAGATAATATGTTTTATTTTCTTTATATATTCAACTTCCCATTGATTAATTCAATACTAAATATCTGTGGTATAAAATGATGTTTTATTTCATATTTAATTCTATCAATACATACTATATGTATTAATATATAATATTGTAACGTGTAATGTAATACTATAAGACTAATAACAGAGGATCAGAGTTACTGAAAACACGTCGATATCCTCAATCCAATTCGTGAATCTTGCCGACCAACGATGCATGAAGCCCATTGCTTGTCATGTAAGTCACCTACAGTGTAAGTTACGTTATATCCACAACTTGATTTTAAATTAAAAGTAATTCTATAACATTAAACATTGCCTTTAATTTGTGTGTCTTTCTTGCATGGTGAAGTAAATTCTCTATGTATGGTCATCTGACAGTGCTACATTATATATATTAGGATCATTGTATCTAGCTAGTAGCTAGTGTGATATTCCATCTCTCTTTCTGGGATAAAATATATATATTCTTCTGTGACAAATTTATACTTTATATTTAGGAATATTTAAAAATAAGATTTTATTTTCTAAAATATTCGTTTTTTATTAAAGTATCTTCCTGTTTAAAGTAGTATGATGAGAACAATGTTTCCATATAAAACCAAATTTAATTTATAGAAATACAAAAATTTCAATTTTTTGTTTTCCATCTAATATTCAATGTCACGTCAAACTTGTGATATCGCAGACTGTAAGGGGTAATGAGATGCTACCGAATTGGGTAGTAGCCAATTTACTTTTGATTTTGACATGTGAATCATTATAACATATATGCATGTGGTTTTTTTTTTAAAAAAATAAATAAATCAAAATAGGACATTTATCAAAATCAAGGGGTTAGATAGCGTCTAATCGGATGAGATCTTCTATTCCAAAATTGTGTTTCATCTCCTATTCCAACCGTGTGGATGATTGACACGTGTATTATACTTACCATTTTAGAACCCTACAATTTATGCTTGATTTATGCTTGAAAATTAACATGGTAAGTGTAATACACGTGTCAATCATCCACAATTTGAATTAATCATTTTCTAGAATAAGATATCATCCGACATCTAATTACCCGATTATAAGAAGATATCTTGACTTTATAAGTGAGTACTGATTTGGCAACTTGAATTAATCATTTTCTAGAGCAATACGAAATAGTTGCTAATAGAACTCGTATTTATTGCTTTTTTTAGGCATCCTAATATATTATCATACTGAATAGTATCCGCGTGGGGGTTTTATACCGAATAAATGTGTGCTTTCGATTCGGGGAGAGATCAACTATGATTAGATTTGAGGGATCAAATATACTACTTGTTCTCTTTACCCTGAGAGTCTGAAAGAACCTTGTTGTACTTAGACCTGGAAGCAATGTTTTCAAAGTCGGATCGGACCGGCCGGTTCGATAGGTTTAATTGGGAACTGGTCTTGGCACCGGCCCGATTGTGTATCTAAATTAGGTGGCAAAAAAATCGTTGCCACCCGGTAAAACCCGGGAAAAAACCGGTGACCCCTAGTCCAATTTGACCCAGTTTATTTGCCTTTTTCTTAAAAGAAAAGAGATAAATAAGGTAATTATTAAACTTAGGACAAGGAATATGAAAATATAAAAAGAATTTATCATGTCAAAAAATTTCATAACTATTTTTTATAATAGAAATTTAAGTATTTTCTTTAAATAATTAATCTATTGTCCATACTTTAGATTACCATAAAGAGAGATTATATTGAATTAGATAAAAATTAAATAAGCCTATCAACTACTTTATAAAAGAGTAGTTGCTCATGTACATGTATATATATTTATATCTATGGTTCAATCGGTTTTTTTAAAACGATTTAGTCGGACGGACCAGTGATCCAGTGACCCAATTCTTTGTCATGTTCAATGTTTGGTCTGGATTTAAAAATATTGCCTGAAAGACGAGTTATTAAAAAAAAAAAAAATTAAACAGCCAAGGTAAGATAATGTTTTCTTATCATTTTAGTCAACCTCACTTAACCTATCACCCATCTTCCACTCCTCTTCTATTTTTATCTCTCGTCAACCAAACACGTTATTACCATTAATTACATGTCCCCCACCTTCCCTCCACTCTCTCTAATATATTACGATACCTTACCTTCATTCTCTCTCTCTCTCTAAATACGTATAAATACGAGACACATACAATGTAGCCACCCCACAAAAACTCAAAACCAATAAAAAAAATGGAGCAAGAAGACTCTCTCTACTGTTTAGCCGACTCCGACCTAGACCTCAGCTTCACCTCCATCGCCACCGCCACCACCGACCGGAGCACCATCTCCGCCCGCAGCAGCTTAGCTCGCAGCAGCCTAACCCTCAGCTTCAACGAGTCCCGCCTCTCCACCGCCGCCGGCACACCTTCCACCGCCGTCCCCAACGCCCACCACCGCCCCCACCGCCGCCACGGCAACTCCAACTGGGAAGCCATCGACGCCGCCACCACTCTCTCCTCCGACGGCGCCCTCCACCTCCGCCACCTCAAGCTCTTCCGCCTCATCGGAGCCGGAAACCTCGGCCGCGTCTTCCTCTGCCGCCTCCGCGACTACGACGGCGCCAATTTCGCCCTCAAAGTCGTCGACCGCGATTCCTTGACTCCGAAGAAACTGTCGCACGTGCAGACGGAGGCGCAGATCTTATCGTCTCTGGACCACCATTTTCTCCCCACGCTGTACGCGCATCTAGAAGTTTCCCACTACATTTGCCTTCTCATGGATTACTGCCCCAATGGGGATTTACATTCTTTGCTACGCAAACAGCCCCTTAACCGGCTACCGGTTCACGCGGTCAGATTTTATGTCGCTGAAATTCTATTGGCTCTCGAGTATCTCCACGCGCAGGGCATCGTGTACCGTGATTTGAAACCGGAGAACATATTAATCCGCGAGGATGGTCACATTATGCTATCAGATTTCGATTTGTGTTTCCATTCTGAAATTTCGCCCAAATTGGAATATTATATTAAGGGGGAACCCACTAATTACTCTTGTTTCGGCGACCGGCAACGGGAAGAGCAGGTGACAGAATTCGTAGCCGAGCCAACGACGGCGTTTTCGAGATCGTGCGTGGGTACCCACGAGTATTTGGCCCCTGAGTTAGTTAACGGTGACGGTCACGGTAACGGAGTGGATTGGTGGGCGTTTGGGGTTTTGATTTTTGAACTGTTGTATGGAACGACGCCGTTTAAGGGGGGAAGCAAGGAGTCCACCCTGCGCAATATAGCGTCCACCAGAGGGGTGAGGTTTCCGGCGGCGGCGGAAGGGGAGAGGGAGGAGGCGGGGATGGCGGAGGCGAGGGATTTGATCGAGAAATTGCTGGTCAAGGACCCACGGAGGAGGCTAGGGTGCGCCAGGGGTGCGACGGATATTAAACGGCACCCGTTTTTTAACGGGATTAAGTGGCCGTTGATACGGACTTACCGGCCGCCGGAGATTCGTGGGCTGGCCGTGAAACGGAGTAAGAGCAAGGTGGATGTGGGCGGAGCTAAGGCGGCCTCCACGTGGCGGCGGTGCTTTTGGAAGAGGCTGAGCCAATTGATGAGGATTAAGGGGTCTAAGTACAGATTAAATTCTAATCAGAATTATTATTCTTATGTTAATTATAAAGTTTGAGGTTTTGGTTTTTGTTTAGATGTAGGAGATCACACAATACATGAAATTTTGGTGTAAGTTTTTTTTACTGTTAGAGAGAGAGTTATACATGTATACATGTAAATCCATACATAAAATTTACAGTTTGTTTATAGTATATTTTAATTTCTTCATCAGTTCCTTTATTTTTTTTTTGTGTTTGTGTACCAAGTTGATAAGATTAGTGGCTAGATCTTTTTGGAGTAAATAATTGGTGATTGTCAATTTTGTAATTCGGAATTTTGGATCTCTTACATAGTTGAATGAATATTTTTTATAACAAGATATCTAAGTTTAAATTTGTCAAAACTTATGGAATAAGTTTGGGATATAGTTTTCTATATTTTATAGTGATAAATAGAAAAAAACATGAGATTTTGGCTGATAAAACCTAGAAATATTTCAAAATTATAAAAAGTCCAATCAGATTTGATTTTGTTCTAAATATGAGGTGATAACAGTAATATTTCTACAAATAATTGGGAATTTTTTTTTTCTTTTGAAAGGGAAAAATGTAGGACAAAATCAAATGTAAGGAATTTTTGCAATTAGCAAAAGGCTTTTTTTAAAAAAAATTATCCTATTCAATATGGTGTTTTAAGTTTTATATCCTATTTTTATAATATCTGTACATGAGTCATGCATATTAATGATGTCATTTAATATACTTAATGTGTATTGACAATACTAAAACTAAAATACTCCAATTTAAAATTGAGAATCCAATTTGGGCAGACATGTGGCAGCAACATGGGTCCTGGTTTAGAAAGGTTTGACTTTTAATCAACCAACAATTAATTATGGATGAAGGGCACATTTACAAGTGGTTTTGTATTTTCAATGCAAGAATATGAACAAAAACCTTGAATGTGAACGCCTAATAAATTTTCATTTTCCCATTACAGGAAATATTGGGCCTACGCATATTTTTAAGGGATGAATGATAAAATGTACAACAAATGAGTAAATAGAGACATTGAAAGAAGATAAACCTAAAATGGTGCTTAATTACTACTATCAAATTGGAAAGTAATAATACATTTATTAGTAGCAATGAATCAGATTGCTATTAAAGCTTACAATTTAATTTTCAGAGTGGCAGCCTCCCAATAACTGAACAACATCATCCAAGAAAAGTAGGATGAAACTGTAATCCTCCCCCTTCATATGAAAGCCAATTCCTCTATACAACCTGCAGGAAATTATGTTATCAAGCCAATATTTCACTTCAAAAAAAGCAAAAAATCTGACTCAAAGCAGCCTTTGTACTTTGTAGAATCGACTACAGATGATTAATTTAAGGGATAATTACATAAATATCCCCGAGGTTTGGGTTAATTACATAAAAAACCAGACATGTTTCAAAATTACAAAAAAAAAAAACCTTCACGTTTCTTTTTGTCTTAAATTGAAGGGGGTAACTGTAATATTCAGTGTTCTTTGAAATGTTTTCGAAAATACCGGGAAAATATAAAATGGAATCAAACCTCAATGAGTTTTTTGTAATTCTCAAAGAACTCTGGGGTTTTTTTGTAATTAGCCCAAACCTTAGGGGTGTTTTTGTTGTAAAAAGTTCTACTTTCAAAACAAGTGATTTATTGTAGTAGAAGTTAAAAGCAGTTGACAACCAAAAGTTTGTAATATTTGCAAACAAAACATGGAAGTTAAATAAATTAATAGTGTTTGGTGAATAAGTAGTAAAAATGTTGTTACATTATTTCAAAATGAAGCCAGAGGGAGAATCAGAAATCCAAAACACCCCTTTCAATTCCCCTGTTTTTGCTTTTAGATTCTGATTAAATGTCTTAATTGCAAAATCGGTCCCCTAACTATAAGGGGCTAGCAATTTTGGTCCTCTAATTATTTTAGATAGCATTTTGATCCCGTATTCCCGTACGATGTTGATTCTGTGATTTTGATCCTATAAGTTCCAATTTGTACAATTTTGACCCTACTAAGTTCTGATTTTGTGTGATTTTTGTCCCAATTACTAGGTGTTTCAACATCTCATTTATTCTCATAAATACCCTTGTCTTTTCAATACCTATGATCGTTAAAAGTTACAGGATGTAACTGCTACATTGACTTAAGGGTAAAATTGTCGAGGATTGAAACTGCAACATCAAGAAATTACACGACTGATCTTGCCAACCCCTAAGAGTATAACTAAAATTGCATATAAGCCTGATTAAAATTTAAATCAGACAGAATTAGAAGTTGACATTTGAAAACATAAAAATTACTTTTTTATTTTTCTGCAGCCAACACTCCCTTAAAGGATTTCAGTAATGCAACCAGGAGAAGTTGAATACGATCCAAACGCACGCACTTGGGAGGAAACGAGTACCTTAACAAAAATCGTCTCCGTCTAAAGGCGTTTCGGACGTTGGAGACGGCACTGAACTGGTCACTCCTTCTCTTGCATCAATCAGCATTGCAATGACTTCCCGCATTGTCGGCCTGTTGAGAGGGGACGTGCTCGTACAGAACAGCGCGATTTTAAGAACCAAAGACATCTCCTGGATCGTCCTTTTGGCGCTAAGATCTATACGTTGATCGAATATTTGAGACGCTATCTCTAATTTCTGAATCGATCTCCTCACCCACGTTACAGGTCGCCACCTTGCTTGCTCTAGCGGTTCAACCGGAGACTTTCCTGTGATTAGTTCTAATAGAACTACTCCAAAACTATAGATATCACACTTCTCTGTCACCTTCATTGTGTAAGCATATTCTGAAACAAATTGAAAAGAATTTAGATTACGACAAACTACGGGAGTGTTTACGAACACTTAAAAAAAGTGATTGTCAACTTGTGGCTAAGAGAAAGTAGTTTTTGGTGAAATTAGATGCCAACTTCTACTTGAGTCAACATAACTTAATCAGAATCTTAAAGTAGGGGAGGGGTGCTTTTCTGATTCTACTTTCGATTTCTAAAATATGTAAAAAGTTCTTTTACACACAAATAAAAGCATTTTGCAGCTTTTTAACCAACCACTCTCTTTTAACTTCTATTTGCAAACACTAGAAGTTTTGCAAGTACTCCTACATATAATTTGTAAAGAACAGAAGCTCTTGATTAATGATCATATTGTTGAAGATATTCAAGAGAGCTTAATGAAACAAATTTCTTACCAGGGGCAATGTATCCATACGAACCAGCGACAGCGGACATTGATTTCGAGAAGGAGAAGTCAATCAACTTGGCCAAGCCAAAATCTCCGACATGCGCCTCAAAATATTCGTCGAGCAAGATATTGTTAGATTTTATGTCACGATGTATAATTTGGGGCTTACAATCATAGTGGAGATAGCATAACCCCTCTGCTGCTCCAAGAGCGATTCTATATCGAGCGTCCCACTCGAGCATACTTGCTGTCTCATCCCCATGAAGTATTTCACCAAGACTTCCATTCGCCATGTACTCGTATAATATAAGATTGCTGTCCTGGTGGTAACAAAAGCCGTATAATTTCACGATATTTTTGTGCCTAATCGTCCCAAGAGTCGATATTTCAGCACGAAAACTGTTGTCAGTGCTAGCTCCTTCTCCACGCGACTTCAGCTTTTTAACTGCAATCACCTCACCGTCGGCCATTACCGCCTTGTAGACTACCCCACATGCTCCTTTTCCTAAAACGGTCGTTTCTGAGAAATTTTCGGTAGCTTCTAGAAGGTCCTGATAGCTCAAACCTTCTTTCGGGAAGTAATAGCCATCCAATTCATCAGTTTTCAGTTGGTTTTCGAGATCAGGCCTCTGTTTTCTCATAATCCAACAAACTGACACGATGAAAGTCAGCGAGATCATTCCGATACAGATTGAAACAATGCTGACTATTTTTTCTTTCTCGGAACCTTTCTTAAACCAGCTTGGATTCGGGCTGAGAGACGGGCTTGGGAGTAAACGGCAATGATTTGATCCCAACACACAAAGCCCATTATTACCAACAAAATTACTCGCATCCATTTTTTGGAACGCTGGTGTATTTGGCACCACCCCGACTAAATTATTATTCGAGAGGTTGCATTCCATTAGACTCCTCAATCCCCCTATGGAATTAGGAATCTCACCACTAAGCTGATTATCATTCAAGAAAAGTGATTCAAGCATCTGCAAATTCCCAAGACTGCTCGGAATTAAGCCGGTGAGATTGTTATGACTAATATTGAGGGAAATTTGAAGTGCACCAAGTTGGCCTAGCTCGAACGGAATAGCCCCGGAAAAGAAGTTTCCCCCCATTTGCAGCTCGGTCAACCTAATGAGACCGCCTAAACTTCCCGGTATTAAACCGGTGAATCTATTATCAGATATCATCAGCAACTCAAGTTTCACTAGCATGCCGATTTTGTCTGGAATAGAGCCGGTAAAAAAATTTCCACTAAGATCAAGCCGCTCGAGGTTTACACAATTCCCCAATTCTTGAGGAATACTACCGAATAGTCGGTTAGAAGATACGTTAAATGCAGCAAGCTTGACAAGTTTTCCAATCTCAGAAGGAATGTGCCCTGTGAAATGGTTATGTGACAAAAGTAGTCTCTCTATGTTCCTAAAATTGCCCACTTCCGAAGGTATAAGTCCCGAGAATCGATTTTGGTAGAGCTCGAGAGCTGAAAGGTTTTGAAGTTTTGTATATTCGACAGAAAGGCTTCCAGTGAGTAAATTGTCTCCCAACATTAGCTGCTCGAGCGATTTGCATGTTTTTAGGCCATGAGGAATATTTCCGGACAATTTGTTCGATCCGAGGCTAAGAAAAGTCAGTTTCTGAAATCTGCATATATTTGGAGGTATACCGCCTACAAGATTATTCTTGGAAATGTCAACAATCGATAGGTTGCTGTTAAATCCAAGAAACGGAGGAATTATACCGTTGAGATGATTGTTGAAAAGCTGAAAATCCTTCAAGAACCGAAGGTTTTGGAACTCTAAAGGGATCGAACCGGTTAAGTTATTTATCGACAAATCTAGTTTTCTCAACTCCTTCAACTGACCAAGCTCGTTAGGAATATTCCCCTGGAGGTGGTTCTCGAAAAGATAAAGCAACACGAGATTAGAAATTCGACCCAAGTTTTTCGGGATGAACCCCGTCAAACGGTTTTCAGAAAGATCAATCTCGACTGCATTCAAACAATCAGCTAACTCAACCGGGATCGTCCCATTCAATTGGTTAGTGTAAATGTAGAGTCTTTTCAGCTGAGCCAATTTACCAATCTCTTTAGGAATAGCTCCTGTGAACTTATTCCCATTCAGGGCTAATAACTCCAAGCTAGTAAAATTGCCTATCTCAGGAGGTATTTCACCCGAAAACTGATTGTTCCAAAGAATCAAGGATGTTAAACTCTTAAGCTTTTGCAGCTGAACAGGAAAAGGGCCCTCTAGCCAATTTTCAGCTAAGCCTAAAACTGATAAACTCTCACATTCACTAATTTCAACAGGAAGAGGGCCTGATAAGTAATTCCTACCGGCCCGGATAATTTTCAGCCTCTTCAATTTCCCAACCGACGAAGGTATTTCTCCGGTTAAGTTGTTACTATATATCACAAGCTCCTCAAGTGAAACCAAATTTCCAATTTCATCCGGGATTTCGCCGAAAATATAATTCTCACACAAATAGAGCTTTCTGAGGGTTGTGATATTGCAAATTTGGTTTGGGAACTCACAGTGGAACCTATTGGTGCAGAGGTCTAAAATTTCGAGATTTCGAAAACAGTTGAAAGTATCAGGAATGGGACCAGAAATGAAGTTTTGTGAAACATTCATCTTCATCAAGAAAGGTAGTCTACAAATGGTTGAAGATAAACTGCCAGATAAATTGAGGCCACTAAGGTGTACAGAGATAACCTTATAATTGGGGCTACACAATATACCAGTCCAATTGCAAGGAATAGAATCCAAAGAATTCCAGTTTTGGAGATTAAGATAAGGGTCATTAAGAGAGCTTTTGAACTCCAAAAGAATAGTTCCCTCTTCATTTAGAGATTGAACCAAAACAATCATGCAACTAAACAGTATAGTTAAATGCAAATTCTTTTGGCCTCCCATTACTGATTGAAGAAAATTAAAATAGGAACTCAATAAAAAAAAACTAATTAAATATCAAACTATAGCTGAAGGTGGCCATGATTATGTAACATATCAGAATTGGGAATTTTATTTAACATATAAGAATACTTACAGTCACAGGGGAATTTCATCAAACATGTATCTGGTGCAGCTAAATAATCCCACAGAAATACATGCCTACATTTCTTCAACACTAATCACTGAAAAATATGATTGATAGATAAACTAATCATAGCAAGAAGGGATCAAGAATGTGAAAAAATGAAATGGGGTTTAAGCTTTGAGCCAATTACAATTCAAGAAAATGTGGAAAATATATAAGGATGTAAATAAAGTGGTAAAAGAATAATAGAGAAAAAATTATGCAAACCTACAAAAGATGGAAGAAAAGAAAGAAAAGAGAGTGACTGATTGATAAGGCAAGAAGAAAGAGATGAACCATAAAGGTCACAATCCAAAGCATGAGAGAATTAAAAGAGTCAACCATAAAAATTTTAAAAGTGAAAATGAATTAATGTATGTGCTGCATGTGACTCTTTTGAGTGCTGATTTCTGAACCTCCACAACCACTCTCTTTCACCTCCTCTCCTTTTTGTTTCTTGTTCTTAGGATCATCATTTCATTTTTTTCTCTATTATTGGTTTGAAATTGTATTTTTTTTTTTACATATGTTGGTGGAGGCAAAGATAGAGATGGGACATGGGAATACTAGGATTACAATCTTTTCCCATTGGTATCTTCTGGGCCTGAAAATTATGGGATGAAAATTTTGACAAAGATGAGATTTTTAGTTCATTTTCATTTTTTAGAGATAATTACAAAAACACCCCTGAGGTTTGGGTTAATTACAATAAAACCCAGACATGTTTCAAAATTACAAAAAAAACCTTCAGGTTTCGTTTTGTCTTAAATTTAAGGGGATAAATGTAATGTTTTTGTAAACGTGAGGATTTTTTTTGAAAATTATCGGGAAAAAGGTAAGACAGAATCAAACCTGAAGGGGTTTTATGTAATTTTAAAAGAACTTTGGGTTTTTTTGTAATTAGTCCAAACCTCAGGGGTGTTTTTGTAATTATTACTTTATTTTATTTATTTATTTATTTATTTTGCTTGTTGGGCTATTCTGTTTTGTTGTTATCTTTGGTATGGAAATTAAAATTTGGTCTAGAATTGTGATGATTTTCGTGAAGACTATAAGTAGGTGGTTCCTGTTAGTGGATGACCGAGTTGGAAGCTTATCTTTCATGGCAACTTGCCTACTTTTAATGACTTTGGGGTGTTGGGTTTGGCAACCTTGGAAAATGCTATAGCACCACTTGGATTTTTATCTGGTAACATTCAATGAGTTGGAAGTGACTTGATATCTTTATGCTATGGCTATGGGATTTCATCAAAATTGGCCTTGATTATACCTAGAATTCTTCTTTTTTTTTAAATGAAATAAATCCATGACAAGTATTGTCTATGTTAGTTAATACTCGTATTATATACATGCACGTTTTTGAATTGTTGCGTACTTTTGAAGCAAAATATTTGTGAATGTATTATAGTTATTCGTATAATACTTGACAAATAATACTTTTTTTTTAATTTTTTATAATATTTGAATTAATCTAAATATAATTTGTAAGAATTAATTAGATAATATATAACTAATAAAATAAGAATAATATTAATAATTTATAAATATACTAATTGTTATTAAATAATTATTTTAATTTATAAATATACTAATTGTTAATGAATTTAACTTGATTTTAATATAGTATAAACATTATTATAAAATAAAATTCTTATAAATATAATGTCGAAATAAGTCGATTTTTATTTTAGAATAATTCTCTGACATTTGTACTTTATTAGTAAGCTTATAAATCTGCTTATTTATTATTCCCGTATTCTTTTGGCCATTTTCCACTTTAACTTTTGGCGAATATTCATAATATACTTGTACGTATTAAATGTCGATTTTTCCCTTCCATATTTAACTAACTAGGCACCAGGTAATAATGGCGGACCTAGGGGGGCTATTGCCCCCCTCCCCAAAAAATTTTCCAAAATTTCATTTTTTTTCCCTTAAAGTTTTCCAAAAAAAAAAATTTAGTTAAAATAGATGACTTTGCTCCCCCAAAATTTTGATAAAAACTTCAAATAGTTGTCTTTTATAATATAAAAACCCATTAATCATGGTTAATATATGTGTATTTTTTTCATTGTTTAAATTTATGAACACGATCCATTTTTCGTCCCCCGAACATCCGGTTGAACAGAGAATAGATAGTTGGACCGGTCAAAATCGGTTGAACCTGTCAAAACCATTTTGGATTTTTTTTTCATTTTCTAAAATTTTTTTTAGTAATTTTAGAATTTCAAATCTTGCACTTTGCTACATTTGTATGATTATTTGAATTTTTAGTTATGTTATATATTGTTTTAGTTGCTTGTTAAATATTTTTCATTCAAAAAAATGTATTGCAAAGTAATTGATATATTTATTATTGTTATATACTACATGACAAGAAAAAATTGTTTTTTTGTTAATTAAATTGGTCGGACTAGTGGTTGAAGCGATCAGACCGATTCAGCGTGAACCGTTAGCATGATCAGTCCGGTCTGGTTTTTAAAACACTACTGCATAGTCTGCATGTACTTCTTGTTGAGTTTATAATTTGTGAGGAGATATGATAAATTTTCGAATACGATATAAAGCAAAGATTACTATATAAGTTGACTATTATGCAAATATATATACTCAAATATGATAACAAATATACGCACGTGTGGAGTGTGGATGTGTGTGCGCCTCCAATCCCAAATATAAAAGCTTAGATATATATGATCTTATAATTACTTAATTTTTCGTAATTAAATATTCATATAGTTTTATGGTAGTCAAAATAAACATAATTTTATTATTCATTTAGAAAGGACAACAAAACAGTGAAAAGGTGAAAGTGTTACCACTAGCTCACGCAAGAGTAGCAAAATAAAAGATTGAAAAAAAGGCCTTAAGAAAATGAAGGGCTATATTAATATTATATCAATTGATGAACTATTTCTATAGTAGAAATGGGTGCGAGAAAAGACAATATGCTTTTTACTGTTTTACCTAATAAAGATAAAAAAAATTAATTATGAAATAATCTTCGTCGGCAGCAAAAACGCAGTTTATCCCAATTCAACTCATTCTGCCACAAATATGTAAAGTGAAAAATAGCAATTTCTTTTTCAGTCGAAATTACTAATTACTTATTGACATGGTGTAACTTTATTCTTCAATCTTTCAACTAAAATTCAACAATTTAGTCGGGCCACTATATGCAACATAACAAGTTATTTAGGGTTGGATTGTGAGGGTTGTCTTAAATCACATCATAAGGTCGGAAAATTCGCAAAAGTAGAGAATTTGAATGAATTTTCGTGCCTTGGAAGTGATGTTTAGGGAGGTAAAAAGTCGACCAAGTAGTGGAAGGTAAAAAATAAAAAATAGACCTTATCACAAGTCGACCAAGTAGTGGAAGGTAAAAAGTCGAAAAATGTCAAAAAATATACCAAGAAGAAAAGTGTACCGATCACAAGTCGACTAGGTAGCTAAATGAGAGGTATTTATAGGCTTTTGCTATAATTGTCTTGGCCTTTTTGAGTCTCTATTATAATTGATTTAGCCCATCACTTATGAGAAAAACTCTTCATTTCAATTTCTATATCAATCTTATAAGACTAAAAAACTACAGAAAAAGTAAAAAAGAATAGTGCATAATGTACTGTTTTAGTAAGTAGTGCTTGTCTCTCTCATACCCAATCAATTATTACTCTTTGCTTTCTCTATTACTTCCTGTTTGAAATTGTGCTTTTATATATGTACCCACACATAGAGCACTAGGGTTTTAGCATTTATTACTTGTACGTAATTGGTGACATAGATGAAATAATCAATCCATGTATAAAAAATAAATATTAGTTGATGATAACTGATATGTTTCTAGATTAGTCTTTACCACTTTGACAAATCAGAATATACCTGTTATATATGCTAGGAGTCTAGGATCATCGACTTGGGATGTTAATGAGTCGAATCGAATCGAATATAGTATTATTCAAGTTGTTTTAAATTTTAATCGAACTTCAAATATTGTGTTTGAGCTTAATTCGATTATTAATCGAGTCGAACTCGAACGAGCTTTAGTCGAGCCTAACATGAATCGAGCTCGAGTAGCTTGATATTTTTACACATCTTATTTTTTTTTTTACTAATCGATTCAAGCTTTACATCTTATCGAACAGTAAATGTGTTCAAGTTTGATGTGCTATGTTAACAAACCGATCTCAAACGAACTTTTAACGGTCGATCTCGAATTGAATAACTTGGTTCGATTTTAACTGTTCCAAAATTTTACACTAATGTAACATTATCTCCTTGAGTGATTTGGATTTAATAAAAAAAATAACCTTTACTAGAAGCACATCAAAATCAACATTGGATATTTGAGTTTTTCCATAGTGGAATTTGAATAAGATCTCAACCCAACAAGCCCAGTCTTGTATTTGTCTATGAAGCCCAAACTGATGCCAGTTCAGTGATCCAGCCCAACTCATGACGGCCAGGGTCGTTCCATTAGGCCTTGGCCCTTGGATCATGTGAGAATTTAACCGTAAATTATAGAGCAATGCAACATTGACGTATCATTTTTTAAGTACAAATTTTATTGTAGCCCATAGAATAATGCAAGTATGCAACTGTGGAGGCTAAATTGCAATTTAGCCATTTTGCCCAATAATAATTCTGCAAAATCACGACTTGCAAAAATATTCCGTAACTTAAAAAAAAAAAAAAAAACTCACAATTTTTGGTTCTTTGGTATCCTGAAATTGGAAAATTAGCCGGAAAAAACTACATATCCACATTTTCGAACAAACCTGCTAGTATTAAAACTAATTGTGCTCGTACGTCCTCCAAATGGGTTTTTCTTTTATGAGTTTTTGTCTCATGTGATACAGGATGTCCACACAGAAAAATTAATTTCCACATCCGTATGTTTGTAGGAAATGTGAACACATGAAATTTTTCGACAATTTTTCCAACTTGTCGGTGACCAAATGCAAAATTGAAAGTTTTTTGAAAATTTCTGAACTTTTATGCAAATCTTGAATTTTGCAGGGGTATTATTGCCAACTATGCAATTTAGCCAAACTATGGACATTTAAAAATTAAAAATGAACATCATTGGAATGCTCGATATAGTTAACAGAATTGGAATGCTCGATAATTCCAACTTCTTTTTATTTTAATTTAAAAAAACACAACATCACAAAGTCATTGTTACCCCCATCAAACTCCAAACAAGAAATGACAATTTTAAACCAGAAGACTTATCCCACTTGGTCATAAGTCTTTTGTGGGGTGGAGGTTGATGATTCAAATTTTCACACTATCAAAATATTGTTTCTGGACTTATGTGAAATTTGAAAAAATTAATAAACTTATATTTTTTATCTCCTATGGAAAAAATATGTGGTGGTGAAAAATTAATAGAAACTTATACTTCTTTACCTAACGGGGCATATGTGAGGTGGTGAAAAATTAATAGAAACTTGAGCTGGTGAAAAATTAATAGAAACTTATACTTCTTTACCTCCCGGGGCATATGTGAGCTGGTGAAAAATTAATAGAAACTTGAGCTGGTGAAAAATTAATAGAAACTTATACTTCTTTACCTCCCTAATATGTGGTGGTGAAAAATTAATAAACTTATACTTTTTACCTAACGCGCGTATACATGAACCCGTGAAAAATTAATAGAAACTTATACTTCTTTACCTAAGGTTTACCTTGATGGCAACTACGAGAGACCGTAAACCTGAAACTAAGTTATCAAAAAAGAAAATGACAATTTTCTTTTAAGAAAAAAGACAAAATACATTAATTACCGGATAGCCAGATTCCTCAAGTACATGAGACACATATTACAGACAACCACAATAATTCCAACCTAAATTAATCCATCACAAACCCTAGCAAAAATAAATATAAGTTGTCTCAATTGAGCATTTGTGAAAGGGAAAAAGAGAAAAATAAAAAATGAGTGATGAGTGGATTTTACTGGATTTCTGGCCAAGCATGTTTGGTTCCAGGGTTAGAATTGCACTGGCAGAGAAAGGAATTGAGTTTGAGTACAGAGAAGAGAATTTGGTTATCACAAAAAGCCCACTTCTCTTGGAAATGAATCCAGTCCATAAATTAATCCCTGTTCTGATCCACAATGGGAAACCCATATGTGAGTCTGTCAATATAGTCCAGTATATTGATGAGGTTTGCAGGGGCAATAATGGTAATTCACCACTCCTTCCATCTGATCCTTACCAGAGAGCTCAAGCTAGGTTTTGGGCTGATTTCATTGACAAGAAGGTCTTCTCTTTCTCTCTCACACATCTCACACTTTTACAGTAAAGAAAATAAATAAAAGTGTATATTTATAGGGTAAATTGCAATAGTCATACAGAAATCACGATTTAAAAAAGAATTCTCTAATTATCAAAAAACTCTCGATTTCAATCTTTTGGGTGTAGCCGTGCAGGAGTTTTGAAATTTTGCTGAAAAAATCCACGTATCCACATTTTTTGCGAAATCTGGTGATGTGGAAACCAATGATCCGTTTAAATGGACATGTCCAAACGAGTTTTTCTTTCCTGAGTTTTTGCCTCAATTCATTTGGAGAATTTCCCACATAAACGAAATAGATTCTCACAAAAGCGGGTTTGGCATGAAATGCAGACACGTGGATTTTTTTGGTAAATTTTCCAATGTTTGGCAATAGAAGCACTGAAATGAAGATCCTTATAAAAATTACAGGGCGTTTTTGCAATTCACGAATTTTACAGGGTTATTATTGTCAACCATATAGTTATATGACTAAAATAATAATTTAGCCATGTCTCTTTATATGTTCTTGTTTGGTAGGATTGGAGAACATGACACCAATGTGTATTGATTCTATTGAAGAACTAAATTGACATATGCTAATAGTCTTGATTGCACCAAAGTCTCCTAATTGTTATAGGATCACTTGAGGCACAAGGAAAATGAGATTCTATCTGGTGTAAGGCAATCATATGTTATCTATAAAAACTTTGTAGGGTTAATTACAAAAATTTACCCTGGGAAGTTTAGTCACAAAAAATAAATTAAAATATCTTTCAAAATTACAAATATCCCTTGAAAAATTACACATATGGGGTACTTGTAAAAAAAAACACCGATATTTGTAATTCGTAATTTGAAATATAACTGGATCTTTTTGTAATTAGACTATACCTCAGATAGTGTACTAAATAACGGCGTTCATGTCCGATTTCAGCTACAAGTAGCCGGGATGAAGATAACATGGCACAAGAGTAAAGAAGAGTTGGAGGAAGGCAAAAAGGAGATGATATATTGCCTCAAACTGCTTGAAGAACAACTTGGGGAAAAGGCCTATTTTGGAGGGGAAATATTGGGATATCTTGATGTTGTTCTTGGTGGATTTTGTAGCTGGTTTTATGCCTATGAAACCTTTGGAAATATCAGTATGGAAATTGAATGTCCTAAATTGATGGCATGGATTAAAAGGTGCATGAAAAGAGAAAGCTTTTCTAAGTCTCTTAAGGAACCCCACAAGATTGTTGATTTTGTGGTACAATTGAGAAACAAGATGGATATATACAAAATGTAGTCAAGTTGATGCATATGAAAGACAGCAAGATTAAATTATAATGTTAATCTTGTTGGAAGAAAAAACAAATAAATAAAGGAATCATTTTATTTGTGTATGCATCTTTTTTTGGTTAATGTTAGGGTTTACTCTAGAATTGAAATAATTCTCAACATTCATGATTATTTGTTGAGGTTGGTTTGTGGTCTTGTCCAAGTAAAGAAATGTTTGTAGCTTCCATATTGAAAATCAGAGTAAAATTAAATTATATATGGTGTTCATTTGTTTAAAGCAGAGCTTAATTAGAGGAATGTCATTTATTGCTACTTAATCCTTCATCTTATTTTCAAGATAATTACATATACTCGGAGTAGAGGGTGATGGTAGTAGAACATTATATCTTTGGTCTGAGTTTGAGAATTTTAATTACTCGACCACTGATTCTCATCTTATTTTCAACATATCCAGTAAGAATTTATCTATCTTATATCTATATTTATACTGCTCGAAAGTACGAATGTTTCTGTTAAAATATGGTTGGACTAAAACACACCTTTAATCTTTTAATTTAATGGCAAACGTGTAATTCATAAATGAAAATAAATTTTCAGCTGTATTAATTTTGGAAGGCAATTTAGGATTAGCAAGAGACTCCAGAGAAAGGATGTCGCAGTTTTGAAGGGATTACCAACAAACTCAATAGAAAGGATCTGGATTACCAACTAATTATCATTTCAAAAAAAAACAAATACCAACTAATTATAGGGATAATTACATAAACACCCCTAAGATTTGTGCTAATTAAAAAAAAAACTAAAGACGTTTCAAAAAAACTCGCTTTAATAGGAATATTCAATTAATTGGTTTTTTTCGGTTAACCGAATCAATTCGGTTAATTCAGTCGGTAACCGAATTATTTCGGTTCGGTGAATGGTTAAAGGTTTTGGAGAATTTCGGCTATCCGTTAATTCGGTTTGAAAATTCGAAATTAACAGAAATATTATATTAAACATATATTTTATATATAATTATATTTATATATCATATATATCAAATATATTTATTTATATCATATATTATATATACAAAAATTTATTTTTTATTTTTAAAAAAAATTCCGTGAATCATATTTATTTATTTATATCATATATTATACATACAACATATATTTTTTAAAAGAAATTTGAATGTTAACCGAAATATAATTTGGTTCAATTAATTTGGTAAATATAATTTCAGTTCGATTAATGATTTTACTAATTGGCAAATTCGGTTAATTCGGTTTTTGATATTTCGGCTAACGGTTAACCGAATGAACACCCCCACACGTTAGATTTTGTTCCAAAAATTTAAGGGGTAATCGTAGTATTTTCTAAATTTAGGGGTACTTGTAATATTTTTATAAATAACAAGGAAATTTTCAAACTTTATTTTGTATGACGTGGAAAAATGCAAAACAACCCAAACCTCAAGGGTGTGTGTGTAATTATCCCTGAAACATAAGTTGTTTTCCAAAAGCAACCTCCTTTGATTTTAGTTAGGGATAATTACAAAAATTACCCGAGGTTTGACCTACTTAGAAAATTGAACCATGTAGGTGTTCTTAGAGATGGTGAAATTATCTTATACAAATAGCAGGAAACTTTAATCAATAAACTATTTATGTTTAGCACCCAAAGTAATTGACACCCAAAATAATTAATCCCACATAATGCAAATACATATCCCGGAAAATAATAGCATCCGATCAACAAACTTCAAAGAGCATACAAACGACAGTGAATTGTTTCAACATTGATTTTACTGATAAGGAATTTCTGAAATGTGAGAAGTCCATGAACTAGAATTTTCGCACTCTAAAACAAAATCGTAGTTTGAATCAAGAGAAACATATAATGACTACTGTCGGGCTTCAACTTTCTTCTTCTGCCAGAGCCTATCGAGAGCGCTGTCAGCATCACCCTGGACATCAGACAAGATAAAAGTTTTCAGTTCACAAAAAAATCCTCTACATGTCAAATACCGGCAGTGATGCATGGGAGTTAAATATGTTCAACAGTTCAGACTTTAAAAGAAGAAAAAGCAGAGGACAGGGCATATTTTATTGTTTCTGAGAATCAATTTAGTTTCGAATAACAGCATGATTTTGAGCTGGCACTCCAGAGGCCTATAGCTATATAACACCAAGATTTACCAGTTTAAACAGATATTAAGTTGTTCCATCTAGAAATACTCCCTTTTTTAGTGGTTTGTTTAACTAGTTATATCTCCATATAATCCTTTTAATGCTGTTTTTCATTGAATACTCTAATTATTTCACTCCACCAAGCTAATAGGAAGAAAGAAAAACAGTTACAATGAAAAAAAAAACAGCTCTACATTAGAAATAACAGAGATAGAAAGGCGTCGAACAGAACCGATAAAGAAAACCTTGTGAAGTGCTTTTACACATTACATAAATCAATAAAACTTACAAAAATAGTTGAAAATAATGACAAAACTTGAAAGTTCCATTGCAATTATAATTTCAACAAGTATTTAACAGTAGTCGAATCCAACTATTGGCATGTGCCATTTTACATCACATATAAACAACATTGCACTCATGTGTCATTAAATAAGAAAGTACCTGAGCACGGATGAAACCACAAAGGGCAAAAGTAGAGAATCCACCAGTGTAAACACCCCTTTCATCCAAATGCCCTACATTGATCTGCACTGATGCATGATCCTTGGAAGTAATCAACCTATTTGTGGCAGAGCTGCATTTACAATGCCCAAATGTTAGCCAATATCACTATAATTACTGCCAATCACACTCTAAAGTTGATTCAAGTGCTCAAAATCTACAAAATAAGACAGCACCCAGCAAATCAATTCAACATGTCATTGATATATGCAGTGCCTAGAGTCATTTTGGAGTGCCAATACATCTACAATCTCAAATTTAACAAAAACTAAAATAGCTAGTAAAACAACTACAATTGACACCAACTATATCCTTAACATATATACTCCGAAAAAAAAAATTATAGTGTGCATACCATTTTCGGGGAATGTATAGATCCATGTTTTGCCCCTCTTCGTTCTGCATCTTGGCAGGTTTCTTCTAGCGCTAAATCAACTATCAAATCACCAAATTGCAAAATAAATACTCGTATAATAATAACTGAAATTTTCACAAATAACATTTTTTGCCAATAAAGGTAACCTATATACAAATAAGATAACTAAGAAAAGAAACAGATTCAAGGTCCTTTTGAGAACCCTACAATTTTATCATCATATTTCTTTCCATTGCCATTTCATGAACTGAATTCAACATGAAATAAATATTCCACTTCTACAGAACCAATAAAAAATTGCTAATGAAATAACAAAAAAGGTTATAAACTATCAATAAAACATTAGATTTAGCTACTGACTACTGTGATATTTCAGAGAGAATTGATACCTGTTATGATTGCAGCTGGTGAAGACGAGCGAGCAGTCAGTATACACCGTAGAGAACTAAAACCCTAATCCTGAATCCGGTTTTTATAGGTACTCAATGGAAAGACTGGGCTTTGTGAAATTGTTGCGTATGAACCCAAATCCAGTTAGCATCAATTGAGCTTAATTCTTTAAACCCAGGACCCAGCCCACTTTGGTCAAGCCCAAACTAACTTTTTTTTCTGAAACAAACACCCTAAATAAATAGACTAATTTCGAAATAGCAGAGTATTGGTCTGAACTTTGAATTGAATTCAAGACCGTAATACCCAGATTCTTCTTAAAATAGGATTTAGTTTTTATTTAATTATTATTTTTTTAGAAGAATTATTTATTATTTGAAGGGGCTTATATCCCAAATCAAATTTCAATTTCAAATTTCAAAATTTAAAAGCCCAAATCCATCAGCTTAAATTTTTAGATTTAATTTATCCTTTAATAAGATTTTTAGAGTCCTATAATCTGCTTCAGTGCTTTCTACTGTTTTACCCTTATTTTCATTATTATCATCTGACAGGAAAATTATTTTATAATGTTAATCTTGTTGGAAAAAAAGAAAAAATACATGAGCCCAGGAATCCTTTTATTTATTTATGTATCTTTTTTTTTGGTTGTTAGAATTTACTCTAGTATTGAAATAATTCACAACATCCATGATTATTTGTTGAGGTTGGTTTGTGGTCTTCTCAAGGTAAAGAAATGTTTGTAGCTGCATATGAATTAAAAATCAGATGAGATTAAATTATGATGTTCATTTGTTTAAAGCAGAGGTTAATTAGAGGAATGTCATTTTTACTACTTAACCCTTCATCATATTTCAACAATATACTAGGAGGGGAGGGACAATGGAAGATTGGAAGTCGAACCATAATCTTTGGTCTGAATTTCGAAATAGCAGAGTATTGGTCTGAACTTTGAATTGAATTCAAGACCGTAATACCCAGATTCTTCTTAAAATAGGATTTAGTTTTTATTTAATTATTATTTTTTTAGAAGAATTATTTATTATTTGAAGGGGCTTATATCCCAAATCAAATTTCAATTTCAAATTTCAAAATTTAAAAGCCCAAATCCATCAGCTTAAATTTTTAGATTTAATTTATCCTTTAATAAGATTTTTAGAGTCCTATAATCTGCTTCAGTGCTTTCTACTGTTTTACCCTTATTTTCATTATTATCATCTGACAGGAAAATTATTTTATAATGTTAATCTTGTTGGAAAAAAAAGAAAAAAATACATGAGCCCAGGAATCCTTTTATTTATTTATGTATCTTTTTTTTTGGTTGTTAGAATTTACTCTAGTATTGAAATAATTCACAACATCCATGATTATTTGTTGAGGTTGGTTTGTGGTCTTCTCAAGGTAAAGAAATGTTTGTAGCTGCATATGAATTAAAAATCAGATGAGATTAAATTATGATGTTCATTTGTTTAAAGCAGAGGTTAATTAGAGGAATGTCATTTTTACTACTTAACCCTTCATCATATTTCAACAATATACTAGGAGGGGAGGGACAATGGAAGATTGGAAGTCGAACCATAATCTTTGGTCTGAATTTCGAAATAGCAGAGTATTGGTCTGAACTTTGAATTGAATTCAAGACCGTAATACCCAGATTCTTCTTAAAATAGGATTTAGTTTTTATTTAATTATTATTTTTTTAGAAGAATTATTTATTATTTGAAGGGGCTTATATCCCAAATCAAATTTCAATTTCAAATTTCAAAATTTAAAAGCCCAAATCCATCAGCTTAAATTTTTAGATTTAATTTATCCTTTAATAAGATTTTTAGAGTCCTATAATCTGCTTCAGTGCTTTCTACTGTTTTACCCTTATTTTCATTATTATCATCTGACAGGAAAATTATTTTATAATGTTAATCTTGTTGGAAAAAAAGAAAAAAATACATGAGCCCAGGAATCCTTTTATTTATTTATGTATCTTTTTTTTTGGTTGTTAGAATTTACTCTAGTATTGAAATAATTCACAACATCCATGATTATTTGTTGAGGTTGGTTTGTGGTCTTCTCAAGGTAAAGAAATGTTTGTAGCTGCATATGAATTAAAAATCAGATGAGATTAAATTATGATGTTCATTTGTTTAAAGCAGAGGTTAATTAGAGGAATGTCATTTTTACTACTTAACCCTTCATCATATTTCAACAATATACTAGGAGGGGAGGGACAATGGAAGATTGGAAGTCGAACCATAATCTTTGGTCTGAATTTGAGATTCTTAACGACTACACCAGATTCTCATCATATTTTCAACATACATTTATGATAGTAAAAATCTCATTTATTTATCTATATCTATATCTATACTACTCTTTGAGGATTCAGATTGTTTATTCAAGAATTCTTCTTTTAAGTCTATAGTTATTGTATTTTTAGATGTAAAAGTATCTTATTTCTCTAGCTTTTTTTCTCCACCTTCTCACTACAAACCCTAAATCTTAAACCCCTCCCCCCCTCCCCCTCCCCAACCGCCACCCCCTTCCCCTCCCCTCCCCTCTCTTCTCATCCTCCTCCTCCCCTTATCCCCTCCCCTCCCCAACCATGCTTTATGGTGGAAGCCAATGAAGGCATATCTCTTGTGTTATCCGGAGGTGATAGATTTTCCGATCGAGAGTGGAGGCAAGTCGGAGATCGGAGCTACAAAGAGGAGAGTTGGAGCCGGGTAGGTGATGGGTTGCGGTCGGAGATCGGGTGGGGAAGAGGCATTTTTCTGTTTTTTCGATTTTTCTATATTTTTTTTTTGAGTCTTTATTTTACCGGTTGATTTGTGAATCTCGTAGGCGGTTAGTAATTTATGTATTGCAGTGCGTGATGTAGCTCATGCCCGGATTTGTTCGAGTTGGGTAGTCTCCCTTGAGGAGTACCTTGGTCCTCCTTTCGGAGGTGGTTTAGTCTCCTTTGGAGTGCTTAGTTTTCTTTTGTTTTGTGTTTTTTTTTGTTTTTTTTTTGCTCCCTCGATTTACGGTGGTTATACCTCTCGTACGGAGTTCTTCCCTTACATGTATCAATGTATGTATGTTCAAGGTGACCATTTTGTCAGTAGGCAGTGTAAGTTTTGTTGAGTTATGAATATATTTCTATCGTTTCGGGAAAAAAAATCTATAGTTATTGAATTTATAAGCTGTCAAAAGTCAAAATAAGATGTTAAGAATTTATAAGTTGTTTAATTTTAAAATATCATTTAATTTTGATTATTTATTTACAAAATTATCATTACTCATGTATTAAAAAACGCATCATCTTATTTTATTCAAACACTTCAACAACTTAGTTGCAAAATAATATCTAGCCCTTTATAAACTACAAAATAATCTTAGTAGATGTATGAATTTATATGATCTTTTTAAATAAGTTTAACCAAGCACCCTCTAAAACAAAATTCTTAGTGCCAGAAAATCTCCACAATTGTAGTTTACACAGTAAACCAGATTCAATACCATTAACTGGCCAATAACCCTTTATTGGAATTGAAAATTATAACATACAATCAAACACATAACATCTGCAAAGCCAGAAAGCAAAAACATAATAAACACACTGATAAGAGAATAAAACTAAGTACACTATTCAATGCCCATACTTCTTTTTCAGCATCAAAACAAACTCATAAACAGTAATAGGATCAGCCAAGGATTTAGAGACACTTTCTCTTTCCATGCACCTTTTAGCCCATTTGATCAGTTTGGGGCAATGCTTTTCGATGCTGAAATTGCCACAAGTCTCATAGGTGTGAAACCAAGAGTAGAAAGTAATAAAGGCCAAATCTAGAAACCCAAAGGTGTCACCATTAAAGTAAGGCTTGTCTCCAAGCTCTCCTTCTAACAGCTCAAGGGCATCAATGAGTTCTTTCTTGGCTGCTTCTAGCTCTTCTCCTTTAGTCCTCCATATTTTTCTTCCAGCATCAAATACCTAATTTTGGTCAAGTTCACAAGTTGAAATAGATAAAAATATTGCGGGCCTAATATTTTTTTTTAATAAGTTGGGAGTACTGGTTCGATTGGAGGGGAGGGGATAAGTTCCAAAGAAACTGAAATATACAGCTTATTGAGATGCTGCGTTTATTAGATCTAGCAGTTTGATTCCTTCGTCAAAAAACCAACTCCCTGGCCCAGAGTTCGAATCCTCGTCAACACCCTTATAAAGGATGAGCAATATCACTTGAGCTGCAAGCTAGTGGTAATATTATTGGCCTAGTTAATAATAGAGGGTTTTTTTGAGATAATTACAATAAACTCCCTAAGGTTTGGGGTGTTTTTAGTTTTTACTGGAAAACACAGGAAAATTTCGTAATTATAGAAAACCCCAGTTTGATTCTGTATTAAATGCAAGGGGCTAATTGTTATAATCCTATAAATTTAAGGGGTGTTTATAATAAATTTCTCTTGCTCATAAAGGTGGTAAATTTAAGATGGAGTCAAACCTTAAGGGGATTTATGTAATTTTGAAACTTCTCTAATTTTTTTTGGTAAATACCCAATTCTCATGGTTTTTTTGTAAATACCCAAACCTCCGGGTTGTTTTTTCTGAAATTATCCCTTTAATATTTGGGTTAATTACAAAAAGTACCCCTTGAGGTTTAACTTAATTACAAAAAAAAATTAACTTTCAAAATTAAAAAAAAATACCTAAGGTTTTATTTTATCTAACATTTACCCCAGCAAAAAAATATTTCAAAATCCCTATTACAGTTTATCCCTTAATTTTAACACTGAATTAAACCTTAGGGATATATTTTGTAATTTTGAAAGTTAGATGTTTTTTTTTTTAATTAGGTCAAATCTCAGGGGTATTTTTTGTAATTATCCTTTTAAATTTTTGACAAAGTTAGAGATGAGGGGAGAAAATATCACCACGTATCATCATAATTAACACTTAAACGAGGTTCACCAATTTCTCACCATCCAAGTTAACTAATAAGGGATCCCCTCCAAAAAAAAAAAAAAAAAAGTTAACTAATAAGGGCCACTTGTTTTCACTTCTTGACCCTAATTAAAGCATTGGTTGGATAGCCCAAATAAGTAGTCAATAACCTACTGCATTTTATTATTTTTTTAAATTCTAAACTCAAAAAGTCTTTTTCAACCGAACAAGAATTATAATTCAACTTCTTTACAAAAACTGATAAACAAAACAAAAAAAAATAAAAAAATAAAATAAAAAAGCTACCTTTTTGTCAACAAAATCAGCCCAAAACCTAGCTTGAGCTCTCTGGTAAGGATCAGAAGGCAACAATGGAGACTTATCCTTCCAAACCTCGTCTATGTATTGAACAATTATGAGTGACTCACAAATGGGTTTTCCATTGTGAATCAAGACCGGGATTTTCTTGTGAACCGGGTTCGTCTCAAGCAAAAGCGTGCTTTTGTTGGCCAAATTCTCCTCTCTGTACTCGTATTTAATACCCTTTTCAGCTAATGCGATTCTGACCCTCATCCCAAACATACTAACATGGACATCCAATAGAACAAGTTCGTCCGCCATTTTCGATCTCTGTCAAAGAAGAAAGATTAAGGTGGTGAAGAAAAAAAGATAGTGGTCACACTTTATAAAGAGGGAGTGTAATGTTAGTAGGTCGGTTGGGAATTAAATATTGAAAGCTGTTGATTTTCCAAGATATTAATGGAAATAACAGGACCACTCTAGTTCAGTGCATTCTGGCACTTCATAACCTGCAGTATTGTAAAAAACGCTAGACGATATTTGAGCGGTAGAATAGGATCCAACGCCTAAGTGGAACCTTGGCGCAAATAGGCACAAGTGACAATGTTGTAAAAAGCGCCCAAGACACTAAGCGATATCTTTTTTGCCTAGCGCTTGGCGAGGATGTAATCCCGGTGGCGGGGCCTAATTGGAAAAAAAAATAGGCGGGCAAGGGAAGCCTAGGTTAATCGGGGTTAGCCGGAGATTTTTACACTAGAAGGCGCAACCTAGATGGGCTTAGGTGGGCATAATAGAAAAAAAAAACGTAGGTGAACAAAGGTAATTTAGCGCCGAGACAGAAATTTTTTAAAAAGAACTTAATGTGAAGTTATTGGTGTTTATTTTATTTTTATCTTTTGGGGTTGGGGGTGAGTTTGGACAAGATAATTGGAACTTGTAAAGCAAATACTTTAGTATTATACTGACGAAAATAATTTTGGTATTGTATATCGATGAGATCAATGATTTAAATTAGTCTCGTTTTCATTTAGTTTGATCAAAAGTTGTAAATAAGAACTGTTGGAAAAAACTGGATAATGGATACCAAATGACTTGGAAAACAACCGAGCTCTTCAACTTTTTTAGTGTTTTGAACTCTCAAGACTTTTATGCAGTATGCTATGAAAATTTGAATTTTATGATGTGTTGAAATGATTCTGGATGCTGCCGGATCAGTGTCAGATCGCGCCGGTTCGATTTTCCAAAATTTTAAGGCTCCTAAAAGCTCCTCGCGAGGATGCGAAGTGCGCCTCTAAAGAGCCCAATGCGACGTGCGTGGGCTCGGGCTCCGGCTTGGACGGTGCTCCGAGATGCCTTTTAAGCTAGGCAAAGGCTAGTCAAAATCTACTTGGTCCACTAGGGTGTACCATAAGGAGTTCTACATAATTACTTTTTATTAGTGGTGAAGCTCATTATTAACTAGTCAAACATTTAATATGTTTCCTATGTGGGGTATGGTTTTCCATATTCCCACCTCGTTTATATTCCACATATAAAAGCATTTTAAGTAGCCAATTTTATGCATTTATTTCTCATTCACCCGACATTGGTTTTGAGAAATTCAAAATGTTAAACTCATCTATCCGCAAGGCGTAGATGACATTTATCTAAATTATTCCATACTTCGAATAAATGAACCCACTTAAATAATTGGTCAAAATCGGGTCAAAACCCAATTTATAAAAACCAATTCCAACAAAAACCACACGAAAAAATAAATCACATCTAAATCTAATCTTTCCTTTTCAAATGACATTAGATTTTTTTGAAAGAAACACTATTTGAAATGTTAAAAAAAAATCAGACTTTCAAAATTCTAACTCTGTGAAAGAAGAAAGACTAAAGTGGTGAACTACAAAAAGATAGGGATGGCACTTTATAAAGAGGGAGTATAATGTTAGTAGGTCGGTTGGGAATTAAATGAAAGCTGTTGATTTTCGTAGATACTAATGTTAGTAGGACAATGTAGAAGGGATTACCAACAAACTCAAGAGAAAGCATGTAGAATATCTCCATGGACTGAAGAAAAAAAGAGACTTGAGGATACCATTAACTGGCCAATATCCCTTTATTGGAATTGAAAATTATAACATACAATCAAACACATAACATCTCCAAAGCCAGAAAACAACCAAGGAAAAAAAAACATAATAAAAACACTGATATATAAGAGAACAAAACTAAGTACACTATTCAATACCCATATTTCTTCTTCAGCATCAAAATCTCCTCATAAACAGTAATAGGATCAACCAAGGATTTAGAGACACTTTCCCTTTCCATGCACCTTTTAGCCCATTTGATGAGTTTGGGGCAATGCTTTTCAATGCTGAAATTGGCACACATCTCATAGGTGTGAAACCAAGAGTAGAAAGTAATAAAGGCCAAATCTGAAAAGCCAAAGGTGTCACCATTAAAGTAAGGCTTGTCTCCAAGCTCTCCTTCTAATATCTCAAGGGCATCAATGAGATCTTTCTTGGCTGCTTCTAGCTCTTCTCCTTTAGTCCTCCATATTCTTCTTCCAGCATCAAACACCTAATTTTGGTCAAGTTGAAATAGATAAAAAAATATTGTTGGCCTAGTCAATAATAGAGGTTTTTTTTGAGATAATTACAATAAACTACCTAAGGTTTGGGGTATTTACACGAAAACTAAGGGCCCATTTGGATTGAGGGATTTGAAAATCCAGGGATTTCAAATGAACATATTTCAAAGTCATTGGATTTGAAATCCACCTCTTATTTGGATGATGTTGATTTGTGTAAGGATTTCAAATCCATCATAAGTTTTGATAAAAAAAATTAGAAGCTCTATTTATTTTTTTAATTGATATTTAATAAATAAAAATAAAAGATATAATCTTATTATTTTGTAAATAATTATAATTTTAAAAACTAATAAAAATATGAAATATATAACTTTTATTATGTCTGAATATATGTCTGATGATAATGTATGTGCATATGTGAGGAGAGTATGTGTAAATATAAGAGAGTGTGTGTGTGTAAATGTGTGTATTGTATATAAATATGTGTAGTGTGTAGTGTGTAATGTGTGTAAATGTGTGCAATGAGTATAAGTATGAGTGAATATGCAAGTGAGCATAAAGGAAAAAAAAGAAGTGGATTTCAAATGACTAGGTTTTGGTAGGAATTTGAAAATGAACTAAAACTTAAAGAGGGATTTGAAATTCATTGATTTGGATTTATATGCCAAGCATAGGTGTGGATTTAGCTAAGGATTTCAAATCCCTCCTCCAAATCCCCCTATCCAAATGCACCCTAAGAGAAGTTTGGTAATTACAGAAAATCTCTTGAAGTTTGATGATGTATTAAATGCAAGGGGCTAATTGTTATAATTCTATAAATTTAAGGTGTGTTTATATTGATTTTTTTGTTGCTTATGATGGTGGTAAATTTAAGATCGAATCAAATCTAAAGGGGGTTTATGTAATTTTAAAACTTCTCTAGACTTTTTTTGTAAATACCCAATTCTCCTATTTTTTTGTGAATACCCAAATCCTCTCCCCCCCTTTTTTTTTTAAACTACCCCTCTTATTTTTAAGAAGGTCTCATGGACTTAAGTTCATTAGAAGAATATTACAAAATACAAAACACAAAATACATGGGTCTTTTTTGAGGGTTTGGATTTGAGTTGAAAATCTATTTATATTTAGAATCAGTCAACAATGTCCATTAGACCACAGTATCATACAAGTTTTTTGCTTTTATTTTTTTGAAAAAGTTAAGAGATAAGGGGAAAATATATCACCATGTATCATGATTCATGATAGTGAACACTTTAAGAAGGGTCACCAATCTCTCACCATCCAAATTAACTAATAAGGACCACTTGTTTTCACTTATTGTCTTCTTGACCCTAATTAAAGCATTGGTTGGATTGCCCAAATAACCTAGTGCATATTTTTTTCTTTTTTTCTTTTTCCTATTAAATTCTAAACTCAAAAAGTCTTTTTCAAAAACAAGAATTCTAATTCAACTTCTTTACAAAAACTGATAAACAAAACAAGAACAAAAAAATTGCTCAAAAAAAATTGCTCAAAAAAAATAAAAACAAGAACAAAAAACATAAAAAAAGGTACCTTTTTGTCAACAAAATCAGCCCAGAACCTAGCTTGAGCTCTCTGGTAAGGATCAGAGGGCATCAATGGAGACTTATCCTTCCAAACCTCATCGATGTACTCAACAATTATGCGTGACTCACAAATGGGTTTTCCATTGTGAATCAAGACCGGGACTTTCTTGTGAACCGGGTTCGTCTCAAGCAAAAGCGTGCTTTTGTTGTCCAAATCCTCCTCTCTGTACTCATACTTAATACCCTTTTCAGCTAATGCGATTCTGACCCTCATCCCAAACATACTAACAAGACAATCCAATAGAACAAGTTCGTCCGCCATTTTCGATCTCTGTCAAAGAAGAAAGATTAAAGTGGTGAAGAAGAAAAGAAAGTGGTGACTATTTATAAAGAGGAGTGCAATAATGTTGCTACTGGCAACGAATTAAATATTGAAAGCTGTTGATTTTTTCGTAGATAGATAATAATAATTAATGGAAATAGCAGGACCACCTCACAACCTAGTTCAGTACATTATTGACCGTTGAATTTTGGACAAGAAAATTGGAACTCGTAAGGCAAATACTTTAGTATTATACTGAAGAAAAAACAATGTTGGTATTGTATCGAGGTCAATGATTTAAAAATTAGTCTCCTCGTTTTCATTTAATTCGACTAGAAAGTTTTAAATAAAAACCACAGGAAAAAAAAAATCACATCCAAATCTAATAAAGGACATTATATTTTTGAAAGAATAAAGGTAAGAAAAATTCGACGTTCAAGTTCAGACAAAAATAAAGAAACGCAATTCGGACATTAATTAATAAACAGTTAAATCATAAAGAGTTTAAAAAAAAAACTCTCTCCCACAAAGACTAATAATAAAAACAGAGGCAAATACGATGGGTGCACATGAAATTAGATGTTACACAACCGCCCACCACATGGATGCAGAGAAATTACCAATCTAAATATAGCGATGCTTCTCAACATTACCACATATTAGTAAAAATCTCATTCTGTAATAATATCTAAGCGTTACAATTAACAAAATATATCCAAAACTCCTCTTACGACCACATTTTTAACGAGAAAACTGTAATGGGTCCATAAAAATGAGGATTTGTGCTACTGGCAAAAGAATATTGTACACATTAATGTACTAAAAAACACCAACTTGCGCCGCCTCATGGAGAAGTTGCTAACTCAACCAGGCAATCTCCATTTACATCCCTCCAACTATTTACAACCACATTAATCCCATGGGAATCATATCGTACTCAGCAAAACTAGTCGCAGCTCATAAGACTGCAATCCTGTAGCAAAATCATAATAAACCAACATTTTACCTGTCGGATCATTCATAAATTACTGAGATAATTTAAAGGGATAATCACAAGAACTACCCCTGATGTTTAGCTTAATTACGGGAAAAAACACCAGTTACGCTTAAAAATGACGAACCCCTTGACATTTGTTTCTATTCTACAGAGGGGGTGGGGGGAGGAAGGGAATACCTTATGGGGGTATTCGTAGTTCTAAAAGATAACTGGAGCTTTTTTGTAATTAGCCAAACCTCATGGGTAGTTTTTGTAATTATCTTTAATTTTACTTGGATTATATGCTTCATAGCTTCGGACATTAATGTTAGAACAATACCGTGATCTGACTTTGTCAAGTTCCAGGTGACTGCTTCCCTTGGCTAAACAATCTGAGACGTTCGATTAATCCTGCTTTCAGTGATTCGGGAACTTTCGAAAGAAAATTTCTCTTTGCATGTGAAATCAGCAAATTCCTGCCCAACCACCATGCATATATAGACATGAGTTAGCATTCGCGATTAGATTGAGAAGTGAGCATGTGAAGAAAAAAGACATCCATCAACTCCTTTCAAAAAGTTTATAAATGAAGCAGTAATCTTATACCAGGTAAGTCATAACCAAATGAGCACATTTCGCCCACCACCCACTTCCCCAAGAAAATTGAAACATTAATCAAAATAAATACACACGATTCAACAACAACAACTAGGAATTGAGCAAATAACAGATTCTGCGTCTATTTCCTCATCAAAAGTGAAAAGAACGCATCATGTTTGGTTGATGGTCAACTTCTTAGGAAATTTGAACTATTTTCTTATGCTCATCTGAGTTGCAGATCAAGGGTCAGTCAAGATCCTGGGCATCTTTGAATAAACCACTTTTCTGATGTCATCGTGCAATGGTGAAAACGAAAAATCATCTGGACTCTATATATACCTAGTACGTATATACAACTTAAAATAACAAAAGAAGGATGTATCTTCTTGGTGTGTAGACTCACAGAGCCAGAAATAATATTAGTGAAGAATCTGTTCAAGAAAAAACACACTGAAAGCTAAGGCCTTGTATGGTTATGTTTCCATGGACCATTTCTAGTTTCTAGTATTGGAAATTGAATTTTGAGAATTTATTGGTTTTCGTGTGAAAATTGGAAATATGTTTGGATGAGTGAATGAAAATGAGTTTTATGTAGGTTTGGAAATGAGATTGTGTTTGGTTGAGTAGTTTTGAAGTATTATTTTATGTATATAATAATTTGAAAAGTTGATAGTGGTTGAATATTTTAATTGAATATATAATATTATATTTGTAAGATTGTAGGGTGATAGGTCCCATTAGGTAGAAATAATTAAAAAATAATAATATTTTAAGTGGATAGAGTTGGTAATGGTGGGTCCCATGTGTATAATTAGATGAAAAGATGAGAATAGTGATTGATGAGTGATGTAGGATAGTGTATAGGGTTGAGAATTAAAATTATAGGTTTGAGATGTAGTTTTATGTGAAAAATGGAATGTGAAAATGATAATTTCCATTGGAAAATTTAAAAACAAACATGATTCCAGTTTTATGAATAGTTGGAAATTGGAATAGGTTGTTGGAAACATAAACAAACAAGGCCTAAACTTTTCCATCACATAAATTAGTAGGCAAATAAAATCAAGTTCTATGCATCAATATGAGCTACTGTCCATGAAATTTGGTTTAAAAAAGGTCAAACTGCAAAGAACTTTTCCAACCAATATCAAGAGCAAAAGTTCTCAATCAACATAAGTATTTTGAATGGATAGCATAAGGTCATTATATGTGTCCATTATGCTCATTGAATCTGACTGTTTTTCCTCCCACAATTATAATTGTCCGGAGAAGTAGACTAGTAGTATTTTGCTCTTGAAATAAAATTATTCAAATCTGAAACATCAGTGGTGTACAAAAAACCCAACAAATTAAAATTTCAATCAGATTCACAATAGAAATGGTATGTGATTTGATTGCACACTCAGGGCGAGTTTTCGCTGCTAAAATAAAAAGTTATTACAATGACTAAGTAAACAAAATCAAGTTAAAATCTTCATTGGAAACGTAATGGTAACACGTAAACTTTAAATAACAATCTTCAGTCTCTAAACATAATATACTCAGACGAGTTCCCCAAAACTGCTACCAACTAGGTAAGGTTTCTCTTCGAGGACACTCTGCTTATACTTGATTATAAGTTACTGATTTTAAATCACAATTCATGTTAATGTCTTAAACAAAATTTATAATCCCAACATTCATTCTCTCTGAGTCACTTTTAACTTGCAATCCAAGATCATTCAAACTAGTAAACCAAATGCCACTTTGCAAAGAAATTTAATTTCAAAATGAGAAATACTGATTATTGCTGACCAGTAAATCAGAATAGTTTCAATGAAGCTTACTTCGTCTCATGATCATTCGGTGCAGTATCACCTGCTGCTTCTTGACACAACTTTTTCCTTGCATGCATGAAACTATGCACTTCCTCGGACCATCCACATGAACGCAGAACAATGGAAGCTTCTTTCCCGATCCTGAGGCATGTTTAAACAAAATTTAGTAAAAGTTTCTTTTTAAGATAACCAGGAACTTTTATCCATAGCTGCTGTACGAAAAATATTTACTAATACAGCCACCACGTAAAGTACACAAATGACTATCATTGATTTGTATGTGTGCAAAAGTGAAAATAAATAAAGATGCCAAAAAGTGAAGTGGAGATTTACTAATTCTTCAACGGAAAAAGATATACGTGGTTTATGAGATGGCTTTTATTACACAGCTAAAGCCAAATATAACAAGTGACTATTAGAGGATGAAAAACCAGGATTCTCCAGTCAAGGACATCTTTGACCACGCATGCCATGCCTACGTCTACAACCCAATTAATTCGAGATAAAAGGATCAAACATCCTTATAAATAAGAAATCAACATTAGAACTGTTAATAGGGCATTAAGTTGATAATAATTTAACGAACTAACTTCATCTATTTCGTATTTGTTATGCCATAATCTGGACATATGAATGACAGACAGAATGGATGCGGTGCAAAATGAGGGGGTCAATGCAACTTATAACCTTCTGCCCATGTAAACAAGCATTCCTTTTCACTACATAAGATAAATCAGGATAAGTAGTTCAAATAGCATAATAGTAAAACAAGTTTTCTGGGGAACATGTAAATAAATTTCAAATTAAAAGGATAAAAAATGAACAAAACAAAAATAATTTTCAAGGACAGTAACATACAATTCCTTAAATGCTTCCACTTCTGCACGAGATTGATCGTCTCTTGCAAGAAAAATGCATGAAAGACCACTTTCCATCTTCCTCTTCACGCATGAGTTATTAGAGCCTATGATGTCTCCATTCTGTAAGCCCTGGCAGTTGCCACTATTTTGTGATGCATTTTTTATGATTCTAAAGCCATTTACTTCAGATGAATTTCTATCTACAGGGTTTACTCTAATAGGCCCATTTTCTCCATTATCGACATGCAAGGAAGATAGCCCTTTCTTCATAACCTGAGCATCTGCCGACTTTTGGCTCATGCCATTCTTCTCATTTATTGGCAAGCCAGTTTTCTCATTTTCAACTGGAGTAACTGACGCTGCCGTATAGCCATTTTCGTTCCTGGACTCTTTCTTATAACTAGCAATCTTGATATTCCCTGCGGCAAGGAGCTTGTTGGTAATCCTAGAGTCACTAGACCTCTTATCTTTGTCAGAAAGGCCTTGATCAACCTCAGATTTCGCTGAGTTGCTTGTCTGACTATGGTGGTTAGAAGACTTTTTAATATCTACTGGTTCTACGAAAGTACCTGACTTGTGTGCCTCAGTTGAACTATTGTAATTGGACCCAAGTGAAGAGATTGAATTATATGTCTCAGAATGATTGTCAGAAAGCCCTTTTATACTAGCTGGTGTTTCCACACAATCAGACCTCTGGATTGTCGGCGGTATAGTGCCATTGGATGCAAGGTAATTGGTTGAACCATTTGTCTCAGAATGATTGGCAGTAATTTTCATGTTAACTGGTTTTTCTAGACAACCTGACTTGTGGATTAACGATCTAGTGCCATTGGTTGAATTATTTGTCTCTGGCTGATGATTGGAAACTGGTTTAGTACAAATTAATTTATCTAGACAACCTGTTTTCTGCATTATGGATACCTTACTGCCATTTGACTCATGAGACCTAGACCCATTGACCATCACTTCAACCCTAGTCCGAGGCCTCTGTTTTGTACGGGAGAAGAAAAGTATATAGGCTTTTTCTGACAAAACCTCCTGTAAGGTTGAGACCGAGACATAAGAATCATTGCAGCAATACCAGCGACCAATTGCATCCTAAACAGATAAAAACAAAAATAAGAAACAATATATTGCAGATTACAAACTAAAAACAAGAATCAATCACTTTGACATAACAAAACAACCATGAGGAGACCTTGATATATGCATAGTAGTGTCCAGAATCAGGAGAGAAACCTGAATGTACAATAGTACCAAAAAGATTATACTCGGGATGCTGATCCTGCAAAAATAAGAGTGCATTTACGCATAAGAATAAATGCCATAAAACAACAGCAGTCTTAAAATAATCCCAATCCCTCACCTATAGAAACTACACATTGTCCAAGAAACTTGGAATGAACCATGAAAACTTCGAAAACCACATAAACAGCAGTTCAAGTAAAAGCATAAAAAAGAAAAACTAACTTATGGTAATAGGAAACAAGGGTTCAGCAGAATCATATGATTTCCAGAGGAAATAACCCCATCCCAAAAAGGCCAACTTTAATATCAGAGCATATAACCAATACCTTGATGATTTACCTAACAAAAAATATAAATACCCCGATAAAATAACGAATAAAGACAGGCGCCCTGGGTGGTTCAACAGTAGAGACTTAATGCAGTCCATAAAGCTGACCAGAAGGCAACAATTGTTTTGTCGAGTGACTAAATGAGATCCCCTTTTAACTTCACAAGGCAGTCAAGAGCTCCTGACACAAGCTTACAAGTAAAGTTTTTAGGAAAATGCCTATGGTGAAAAGCAATGGTCTAAATAAAGTTGCTTGAAGGAAATGTCTTCAAATCCAAAAAAGATAGGTGGTGTGGGAGAACGCATAGGTCATGTATGGTTATGTTTCTATGGTCCATTTCCAGTTTCTAGTGTTGATAAATGAGTTTTGAGAATTTATTGGTTTTCGTGTGAAAATGGAATTATGTTTGAATGAAAGAATGAGAATGAGTTTATATAAGCTTGGAAATGAGATTATGTTGGTTGGGTAGTTTTGAATTAGTATTTTTTGTATATAATAAATAATTTGAAAAGTTGATATTGGTGGAGTCCACTTTCAATATTTTCAATTGAATATATAATATTATAATTATAAGATTATATGTGGTGAGCCCCATTAGATAGATATAATTTAAAAATAGTAATATTTTAAGTAGATGAGGATGATAACAGTGGATCCTACATGTATAATTGGATGAAAAGATGAAAACAGTGATTCATAAATGGTGTAGTGTACAGGGTTGAGAATTGAAATGATAGGTATGAGATGTTTTGTATGAAAAATGGAAAGTGAAAATGATGATTTCCACAAGAAAATTTATAAACAAACATGATTCCATTTTTATGAATAGTTGGAAAATGGAAATGGGTGCTTGGAAACATAAACAAACAAGGCCATAAGTGTTGGAACAACTACTAAAAGCTCAAATACCAAGGTGTCTAAGACAGAGAACAGTGGAGACTGAGTAGCTATGATAGAAAAAGCTAAACTCGGCCGTGCAGATTTATCCTTCCCAAAGTTGCAGTAAGGAAATAGTAGGTGGTTATAACTAAGCTCTACTCAATTAACCAGGACCGTCAAGGTGAATGATTGGATGAACATAACAGAAAACAACTCTCCTATTTTCAAAAAATCTTTGAACTACGGAATTGCAGCCAAGCAGATCACATTTTACATGGGAAGTAGAACAAGCAATAAGTCTTTTACAAGTTCAACAATGCAAGGAAGTGTCCCCCAAAATTTCTTCACCACTCTTGGGTTTGAATGGAGGGAAACAAGTGTCAGAGACTGATATGGCTTAAGTACACCATTGGCATTGGAGAATCAAAGGTGTAATGGTAGCACACAGAAGAATAGGAGTTCAACAGGAGGGCAAAATACCATAGTAATTGATGAAAGATGCATGTAAGAAGCTTGTGTGCATTTATGCAAGTTCCTTACATTATTTTTTGTATAGATTGAGAGAAAAGGGAGAAAAAAAGTATATGAAATTGTCTTACGTAAGCAATGTTTTTCACAACGCACCTTGCTTCCTTTGCACATGTGGCTTGAAAGCACTAATACCTCATCAAATGCAACGGGCTTATCAACCTTCCCACCAAATAAACCCTCAAACCTCTACACAACCACAGAAAAACAAAAACAACAGATACAGCAATTAGACAAAAATCAAAACCATCTAAAATTGAACGAAACAAAAAAATCAGTTGCAGTAACTACCACACCTTTAATTGGATTACAAGAACATTTGGTGCCTCAAGTATGGACATTTGCTTCCTGGCTGCCACCAACTCCTTACAACTAAACAAGAAAAAAGTTCACATTCCATGAAGCCAAAAGTTAAACCAACATAGCCACGACCAACACTATTTAGTAAAGTTAATTTGCAATATTATATGTAGCAAGAATAATAAAGTTAGCTTTCGGGTACTTACTTATCACACTTGTATTTGTTATTTCCATCCAAGACCTCAGGCTGAAAAAACTTTTGTAAAGCCTCTTTGAGCGATCCGCTATGCAAAATATCAAGACTAATGTCCATTATCTCATCAATCTTATTTGACTCTGCCCCACAGGACAAACATTTCACTTGACTCTGCAACGTCCCTCCAAAAATCTCCTTGACCACCGTTTCCCCAGTTCCACTAATATCTCCTCCATTGGCAATCCCAGTCTTTCCCCTTTGTTGTGGCTGCAACTTCTTTAATCTCAAGCATGTATTATGGCACGCATCAATCACATAACGCAAAAATTCATGTGCATCCTCTTGCCTCCCAGTCCGAAAATGCTCGGCATATATCCTCAAACAACTGTTTATTTTCAAAGGGGCATCTGAGACTGCTTCACTACTCAAAGAACGAGCAATTCTCTTTTCTAATATGCAGAAAGGACACTCCCCCTTCTTCTCCTTTCCTGCCCCTACGTCACCTGAAAAAGGTGATTCAGCTAATAAAATTTTCAGACTCATGTATCTGGCATATCTGCCATCCACCCTTAAAATAATTATATAAAGAGAAAAGCAGAATTTTTCTCATTTAAAAACATCTATGCTCTTATAGTCTTTTTTTGTGACACGCCATTCATAGGGCGGAGGTCTACACGTATGAATTGAAAGGTCCTAATACTCAACAAAAGTCTCTAAGTATGCAGAATTCTTCGGAAAAATATTAATAAAAACAGAACAAGGACCGTCATGAAATCCATTGACTCTATGCCCTTGCCGCCCATCACATTTTGAGTTCACCTTACTAACACTAACTTTTGTATGTTCTTACAATCGAAAGGAGCAGGGTATTTCTCCACATTTGATAATTAAAATGTGTGGTACTCGTATACATCTATAGCCATCAGACATTTTCAGTTTTGATAACACGTGAAATTATGTTATATTAGGTTGAATGACTTATGCATCAAATCTACACTCACTCACTTGAGTTTCAATCTAATGGAATCATGCACTTAAGGTTTACTAGACCAGCATACGTAAACCCAAACTAATCTTGTCTCATTTATAAAAGAATCTGCACAAGAATCTGCTGTTGGAGGGATGATGAACATTATGCCGAAGCATAGCATATACTATTTCTTTTTATGGTTCCAATTTGGTGCCACACTCCATATCGATCTCTATTCCTCAATGTTGTAAAAAGCGTTAAACGCTCACTAGGCGGCAGACTGGGGCCTAGCGCCTAGGCTGGCCTGGGCGGAATTAGGCGGGCCTAATCGGAAAAAAACCGTAGGCGGGTAAGGGGGGCCTAGCGCCTAGGCCGGGATTAATCGGGGCTAAGCGAGGATTTTTACAACAGAGCTATTCCTGCATTTGAACTTCAAACTACAATAACCGCATGACTGATGTATTTTAGCAACTATTACTACAGCAAATGCAAACATCATGTATTTATGATAGAAGAGTAAGCGCCGCCCCATAAAAAAAATCAAACACAAAAAATATTATAAGCTTAAAAGTTAAACCATGCACTAGAACTCTTACTTTCAAAAAAATTAATACTATACGTTCATCCCAAATCCCAACAATTCAGTAATAGTGGAAACTGCAATTCTTAAGGTAAAATATACAAACAATTAGAAAGACAATTCATGTGATAAAACAGAGAGGAAATTCTTGAAGAGGACAAATAGATATCAATAGAAGTAAGATGATGTATAATTACGTCCAATTACACGGCATGGAGCAATTATTGGGGCGAATAACAAGAAATCGAAATACAAGGGCACATAAATATATATTCATAGAGAGAGAGAGAGAAAAAGAGGGATGAAAGTATAGGTAGACGTACAAACAGAAGAGTGGAGGAATCGGAGGCAGAAATTAGCGAGAGGAGGGGTGTAAGTGAGGCACTGGAGAACGGAGTTGAGGTAGCAGGTGTTGCCGAGGTTTCTGAGCCCTAGGGGCGGCGAGCCTTGCTTTCGCTTCAACGACTTGAGAAGGCTCGGCTGCCACGTCATCTGCAGCATGCCCATCAACGACTCCCCACCACCGCACCATTGGCCGGCCACCACCTCCGGGATCGCATCACCTTCTCGATGCTTCTTCTCTCCGATCGTCTATAGTTCTCTGAGATTTAGTTTTTTTTTTTTTTCCCTTTTTCCTTTCGTTTTTTTAGTATGTTTTTGAAGCGAAAAGGGGGTTTCTGGGGTTAGGAGGTTTTTATCAGTTTTGTTTTATAATAATGATTTTTTTTTGTGGGCTTGTGCCTTGTGGCCTCTTCTTCATTGTTTTTCTTTATTAACTTTTTATATTCATAGATCTTGGGGCTGGAACATTTACAAAGACCAGATAAAAAAGAAAATTTAAAATTAAAATAAAAGTCCCAAAAAAGGAGGAAAAAAATCCCACCAACCCTGTGTTGTGTGTGGGCCAGGAGTTTCGAGTATTGTCCAATTAATTTATGGAAAGTGGTGTTGACCACTTGGGCCGCAGGGTTTACTTGGCCCATTTCTGAAATGGATCAAACAATGTTTTTTTTTTTTTTTTGAACCAGAACAATGTTTTTTTTTAGTAATATATATTCATATTATGTGATTATAAGTATTAAAAAAACATACTTCAAAAAGAGTACTAAAGCACGATATACATTATTAAACCATGTTGACGTAATTCTATCTAAATAAAGTGACGTGATCTATTCTGCAAAAGCGTACGCAAAGATTCGAACAATATAATTGTGGTATTTAAGGGTATAAATAACAATTATTGCGTGTTTGCCGACATGACTATATCAGACCAAGCAATCACTATTATATTATAAACTCAAAAACTTGATTGGGTTGATGATTTCGAACAGAAATTATTCGTAGACAAACAGTACAATTGATTAAAGTAAGACGCCAAGCTGTCTGGGGGTACAAAAAAAACCACATTAAGTGGAGGCACAAAAAGGGGTAGGCTGAATTGAGAAAAAGTCCATCTAACACTTTTCTTCAATCAATCTCAAACTCTTACAATTTCTCTGTCAATCTAAAAACTCCAATCTTATTCATATTTCTTACTTCAAGCTTAGTTTCCAGCTGTTTGAATTTTGAAATCCTACCATCACCATTTACTGAGAAAACCAAAAGCATTACAAATTAGGACAGTTACAAAAACTACCCATGATGTTTAGCCTAATTAAAAAAAAAAGTTTAATTTTCAAAATTACAAATACCGAATTGGCATTTGTTTCTATTATACAAATACCCCATGATGTATTTGTTAGGTAAATACAAACCTCACGAGTTATTTGTAATTTTGAAAGATAACTGGAGTTTTTTTGTAATTAGGCTTAACTTCATGGGTAGTCTTTGTAATTATCCCTACAAATTATTGAAACGATAAAGCAGTTTCGTTGTCCAAAATTCAGAACCTGGATATCCAAAATCCCTGAAAAACCAACAATTATGCGCAAAAATTAAATACGTTTTTGCTTTTATGTTCAACGCACAAGAACAGCGCAAAAGCGTAAGAATAAATGACATGATAATCACAAACTTTTCGTATTGCAGAATAAAACGCGTACCGATGAAATGTATCAAGTCATTCTGCAGTTAACCAGACAGCTCACTGCTCCATCTGATCCCAACACCAATGTCACAGCCATTCATACATTCTTCTAAGCTTGCATGAATATACATTATTGCAGAGGCTATGTTGTGTTGTGTCACAATCTGCTAATTCTACCAGTACTAAATGGGAAAAAAAAAAAAGATTGGAGTATATGAAGTCCTTTTCAACAGAAATTTAGCCTTGCGCAGAAGGTTTTCACGTATTTAAAAACCTTTACGTATCTAATTCACAAGGGGAACCAACTTACAGATGCAGTAATCATAGACGCATTGACAAGAACTTAAATCCAACTGTTGCTTCAATACAAAATACAATTGTAAGAACTGCTCAAAGTATAATATCCGATTTTGTAGGTTATAATTGTTCGTGACTGTTCTAAGCACATGTGTACAACCTTTCTGCATAAAAACAAAGGTTGTAAAAACTCAAACTTATCACATGGCGACAGTTTTTGTGTTCTTTTCATCCACTTCCCAAAAAAAAATCTATTGGCGACGGCTACAAAAATAAAAATGGAATACAAAGTTTAACATTGAACCAGGATTTGCTATTCTCACAGCTGGAGAAACAGATACTGTGTGTTCCTCTATACGCATCTTTAGTAAGGCACTCTATCAGCAACTACGGATTCCCAGAACTTGAAGAACAAAATTTTGCTTACAAACCTGAGTATCATTAAGACAATTTTCTTGCTTCACCGGTTTGAGGTTGAAGCTGAAACTAGGGGAACTGTTTGAGCAGGCTCGTCGGATATATCTCGAGAAGCTTCCTTTTTCAACTTGTGATTATTGTACCCAGCTACCCCTGCAATAGCTGCAGTCATCCAGAATTTTCATCATTCTGTGTACTATTATTGATGGAAAATTCAGGCAAATTATTTGACGCATTTCTCTAGAGCAACTAGATAACATTTAACAAAGCACCAGAAAATAGTGGACTCATTTAACTACCGAAATGTTTAAGAAAAATAAGTAAGATCAATAAATTTTCAAGCCCATATACCATCCAAAACTATTTCAAGTCATGTTGATCAGGAGCTATCTTGCATTTAAGTTCAAAACTTACACATATACAATCAACATTCTAGAGTCCATTTCCAATTCCATGAGTTTGATCACCATAAATAGCCATTCCTAAGCGAGTTCCTACTATGAAAAATGTTGATTTGCTACCAATTCCACCATTCCCCGTGAATATGCCCATTTCTAACCTCTTGGCAATGACCTTAAAATTTTGAGTTATGCGATATAACCCAAGAGGAGAAACAAGTTGGACAACTTAACTTCTTCTTTAAACAGGAGTAATTACTTCCAAGTTTTTGTAACCGAAGTGGACTATTATTTTTTGAGAGACAATGAAAATCATTACCAACAGAGAACTAGTGTGATCTAAGAGCTTTAGATGCTCCATGGCCTCTCAGTCTGGGACCATTGAGCTATTTTGTTCAAATAATTCTTCAAGTGCCAAGACATCCTACAATACATGCAGTGGCAGGACACAGAATGTTTAAGCCATATCTGAAAAGTTTTCGGATTTCAATAGTGTTTTGACTTAGGAAAGTATTAGTAACATCGTAATGTAGACTAGAAGTATCTGATAAAGGAAGGAAAACAAAAGATAAACAGATGGCCACATTATTTCAGCTGTAGAATAAATTTACATTCAAAAGAACACTAACCAATTGCATAACCGAAAAGATTTATAAGTGTCAGCTTTGTGTCAGCAAAAAGAAGTGCTGAGAGTAGAACTACAACCCAGTCCTTGACAACCCCAGCCACACGGATTGTCAAAGCACTCGTATGCGAGATGACCAGGAAAACTGAAAGATTGAGAGCAAAAGTGCAAAGAGAATTAAGAGTCAGCATAAAAGGTTTGAAGCTCCATGTCCCCTCTGCATCCATCTTAGGCTTCTCCAGGAAGATCCACGGTATTAAAAGGCAAAGAGCACTGCACAACAAACCAAGTTTTATTCAAATTGCAAGTATATAAGCTCAAATAAAAACCCAATAATATAGACGACATGCCTGCATGGACTAACATAATACATCACAGATATGGGGTTTAGTTTCAGCCCCTTCCGTTTCACAAAAATCTCCATAAAAATTAGTCTCAAAGCTTCTCCAACTACACCTCCCATTTGGTAAACGACACCTATCCAGTTGATTTCCATTTCCCCATAAGAAGCCACTAGTACCCCAAAACTGATCACTGACATTATGAGAAGCATCCTGCAACTCATCACTTCAAGTCCAGCAAATACCCCAAGAATGAACACAGCAACAGGCACTGTAAATGTGACCAAGAGTGATGATCAGTATTTCTGGTAAAAAGCTAAGATGCCAGTTTACTCTATCGGCAATCACAACTATCCACCAACAAAAAACTGTCCCATAGGTAGTCAACAACCGAAGTAACGATTTCCTCTTCTACTGCTCTTCCTTTTGGTTCATTGGGTAGTCAACAATTGATGCCAAGACAATTTTCATTAAGTTATCTACTGTTTTTATGTTTCTCTTTTTCCCTTAGGTATGTTAATGAAACTTATATTAACAATCAACCCAGGCTGAAAACACTGTAAGCTCATGGTGGATTAAGTCATCTAAGAATAGTAAATTTAGCTCATACATCAAAGGTAAGAATACTCACATATCCAAAGTCATTCCTTGCTCAACTTTCATAATCTGTAAAAGAGTACAAATGATTATGAGTACTCCATAATAAGCAATATCCAAATAATTTAATGAACCTCCATTCATGATTTAGTTACCTTAAAAACTTTGGTAAGCATAAAACATAGAACAGAGGAGAAGACCATGTGGAGCAGGGTCAACGCAAGAGGATACGGGAAGTTTATCTCTTTTGATGACAAAACCCACTGCATCAAGTAAAGGTTTATTGAACTAGATTAGCCATGGTAAGAGATTTGATGTCAAAACATCCCACCAACTTGCAAAAGATTGGCAAAGAACAAGAACTAACATTCATTCTTCCTGCTTTCATAATGCAAATAAACAAAAGCCAAAAAAAGAGAGAACAAGTCTAGTTGTAAAAGCCAAAGGTGAGAGGACTCCTGAATGTCCATTGAAGGACTTATAGAAAGTGCAATCCTGTCATGCATGCACACAAAGCAGTCAAGCATATATAATAGTGAAACTGATAAAAGCATGAAACACTGTAATGCTTTCCCAGTTGTATATTCCATATATGGAAGAATAAAAGCTAAAATGACAAATACCAAGGGGTCCAAGTCAATATTTAACGAATAGGAGATTAAGAATGATAAAAACTCAGCAAAACTAGACACAAAAGAAATATAGGTCAGCATTTCTTGGGAACTGTACAATGTCATCATAGTAGACAAACCAATACATACAAGAAAAATATATGGTCTATAAAATAGACGGATAGTCAATGTCTTACAGTACAGCACAGACAGATTATCCTGATTGAACATATATCGAGGGATATCATGCAAATTTATTTAATAACAATAAAACAGTACTGACATGAGTATCCATGTTAGAAAAATTAGAAAACTTAACACACAAATTCTAAAGTGAGATGAAATTCTTTGAAACATCCGTTGCTAAAATGTAGGGTAATGTTTGGTAGTAATGGGGGAATGACTTCATTCCCCATAAATGAAACCAAACATTGTCAAAGCCTTTTGAGGTTTTAGATCCATATTCATCTCCCTCTTTCCCCAAAATACTTATAAATGCCCTAATCATAACTACAACACACACAAAGATATCCATATATTCTAGTTATTATACATTTTCCAATTATTGCGGCAATAAAAATATTTATATTCACATATTTCAATATTATATACATATAAATTATTTTTTAATTATTATTTATATATAATAGCAACAGTCAATAATAAGAAAATTGATATGACACCATTAACTAAGGAGAAAATTCTTCTTGATATATTATCTTTAATAGAAATGTCCACTCCGAAAATAAATACGAATGCATTTTTCTCCAGAAGTACACCATCTCAAACATTATGAACACAAAACGAATCACATTTTCATACTTCAAGAAACAAACATTTTCCTAAAATACCTCAAAATGACTCCAAACATGGCTTGAATTTTGAAAAATTAGCAGTTACCTCATATGTCGTGGAAAAAGGACTCTGAAACCTACTCCAAGAGTATATTGCAAATATGTTGTGCTTTCCTACACTTCTTATATGCAAAAGCTAAAGCCTGGAACTAGAGTTGTAAAAGTATAAATAACACAAGGGACTAAGAATCTACATTCCACGACCCTCGTCTCAATAAATACAGGAAGTAATGAAATCAAAACTTCTAGGCATAACTGATACAGATAAATTTGTAATGCTAAGCATCATTATTCTCTCCACAGCACTCATACTACTACTAAGACCCTCAGACCACAGTATATTTACTCTTTGTACAACGCCCCCATCCGTCACGTGTTAAGCATATGTGAAAACTGACTATCCACGTAGCATATCAAATTATCAATGATACGATAGTTGTACAATATTCTTATAAATCCAAGTTAAGTAATTAGCACATAGATAAACTAATATCAAAAATTTGAGCAGTCAGCATCCACTGTGTCCTCTTTGTCGCGTATTTCTCCGGATCAAATTCAACTTTTACGCATTTAAAGGACATCGGTTCACCCCACCACTGGTTTGACAAAATGCTAGTTGGAAAGATGTGACTACGCAGCCTCGTCTCTCGCGGACATCATTATACACAGTAAATGAAAAGAGAAACGGGTGAGTGATGTCGATACCTTGTTGAAGAAGATCTGACCGCTGGAGAGTGCGATGTAGAGGAGAATGTAGGCGTACGTTTGAAACTCTTCGCTCAACCATTTTCTATCACGATCCGCCATTGCTGCGCCACTGATGTACTCCCTTGCTGAAACTCGGAGACCAAATTTGTTCTACAGCCAGAATGTGAAGCGTAATACTTAGGTTAGAACATGGGGCGGTGCGGTAGGGGCAAGGTTTAATGGCGTTTGACTTGGGATTTTGGAGAAAACAAAACGAAGATTGCTTGCAAATTCGGTTTGCTGGAGCGGGGCCCCGGCTAGCAGAAGATAATTAAGAAGGACGACGAAGGGAAATCTCAACTTTGTAGTGTTCTTACCAAATAACGAACACATTGGAGAGAATCGTATTTAGTTGCAATATTTTTCTTATTTTACATGCTTATAATTTATTTGTTTACTAGAAAAACGTGTGTGTGTTACACAAAATTTATGCTAATTTTTGTAAATTTTAGTTATTTTGTAATTATTTTTCATATTTTACCATGTCAAAATATCATGATTTTTTAATTTTTAATTACATTATTACAGTCGTTTTCACAATAATTTCCCATAAGTTAGTTGTATATTGCAATGACTAATACAGTCGGTTTCTTTTTAGCTATTCCCATCAAACCAAGATGTTTTTAGCCATCTTTTTCAAACACATCTTTTTTAGTCATTTTGGGGTGTGCAAAACTCAATTTGCCCTTGAGTCAATTTAACTCCACAAAAACACACATTCCTGTGACTTGGCATTGAGTTATTGTGACTCGACATCGAGTTACTATAAATTGTAACTCGGTGGCGAGTTACAGCATCCAATTCTCTCATTTATTATAACCCAGTTATTTTTTTTTTCCAAAAACTTTGAATTCACATAATTTTTTCGTTTTTAATCCGTTTCGCATGTATAATATATCAAATTAATCCTCTTTTCGATATTTATAATTCAACACCCATATTGTATATTTAAAAACGAAAAATACAGGTTCGGTTTCTTAAAAAAAAGTTTGAAAAAAAAAGAGTAAGAGGATACATAGAGATAAGTGAGAGAGAGAGAGAGAGAGAGAGAGAGAGAGAGAGATAACTCAAATATCAAACAAACATGCTAGAATGATATGTATGTCATTTTACACCCCAAAATGGCTAAAAAGATGTGTCTACAAAACATGGCTATTTTCATCTTTATATTTTCTAAATGGTTGTTTTGTACCATTACCACATGACTAATATTTAATATTTTGGCATTTAAAATATCACTTAGTTAATTCTGCTAATTTTATTAGTCCGTAGTATCCGATAAATATATGTTCCATTATTTAGAGTATATTATATAGATATATTATTTAGATTGTATAAATAGAAATTTTGATTTAGTATTGTTTATTTTTCAGATTATAATAAACTAAAATAACACCCGTGTAACAATTTGTCCAAAGATAAAAACTTAGTGTCACAAATTAGAAAATAGTATAGATAGAATCCTTGATTACTAGATTATTTGTTATCTCTTAAATTTGTTATCTTTTAAAACCAAAAATATATATTATGAACTAATGGAGTATTTCTCAATAAAAATATTTTCGGATAAATTTGATCAACATCGATTTTTCCAAACTAACTGTGAGCAATTCGTTGATTTTGGGATTATTTTTTATTTCTTAAAATTAAATTTTTTGTCATTTATATTCGTTATACTTTAATTTTGTACATGGGATGGTCACATTAATAAATATAAATTCATCATGTGAAACTGGGAGGATGACAAGTTGACAAGTGTTGAAGATTAATAAGGCGATGATATGTGTCAACTTTGTTTTTTCTTTTATTATATAGGTAGTTGCGGATCCAGGGATTAGTAGTAGGGTGGGCTAAGAAGTAAAAAAATTACTAACAAGATTGTATATATAGAACAAATATTTATATATATACTAAAATATTTGATTGACTACATTATTTATCAATAAAGAGTAACTACTTCATAGGAGAAAAATAGAGTGGTACATTTATATTAGCAGTCAAATGGATAAATTCTATTCTCAAAATTATTTGTTTTCTTTCCACAATAAAACAAGAAGTCAATAACTAAATATACAAAAAGAAAATTATGAAAATTAGATAGCTTTTCAATTCCCTACTTCATTATGACACTTAGGGGTGGCAAATCGTCTGTGTTGGGCCATAAACATATGCTTTTTATATATTCGATACATAAAATACATATTTTAAAATAGTTAAGTATAAATTAAAAGTAATGACATGCATAATAAGCGTAACATATGTTTTTTTTATATATTTGATACATAAAATACATATTTTAAAATAGTTAAATACAAATTAAAAGTAATGACATGCATAATAAATGTACTAATGATAAATTAAGGATAATAAATATAGTTTATAGAGATAAAAAAAAAACATATATAAATTATAGCATCAATGTCATTATAACGCAAAGTTTTAAAGCCTTCATTCTTAATTTTTAAAATGAATTAAAATTTTGGATTTAACTTGGGTTTTGAGTTAAATTTTAGGGTGGGCTAATTGTATATAATATATAAATTATATAACTAAAATGGAGTTTCTTGATAATGTGCACTGGGCTTGAGCCCAGTGCAGGCTGCATGTGGCTCCGCCCATGTATATAGGGTAGATTGTATAGATAGAAAATTTGATTTACGAAAAAATAGATTGTATACATAATACATAGAACAGTTGATTTTTGAACTACTGATTACTTTTTAGATTATCATAAATGGAAATTATGGATGAATATATATATATATATAGAGGGGATCCTGTGAGACCACCCTCCTAGGTTAATCCATAGGACCAAATCTACACCTTCCAAATAGTAAATTAATGGTCAATATATATTACAATACATACAACATTTCATAAGTAAGTATACAACAAAAGGGATAAAATAGGAATTCAGGAAATTAAATATAGTAACTGTTTCATAAAAATTAGGGACGTGATATTTTATTGATCACGTCCCCAAAATCAAGCGATTCACTTTTCCTTTCTATCCCTTCTTATTCGAACATGCAAATTATTCAAATATGGCAACAAAATCGTGCAAAATATTACTAAGTATACATAAACAATTAACTAAGTATACAATTACACTAAACTACCTGTACATTAAAACTTTACTAAGTATACAGAAATATTTAACTAAGTATACAATTACATTGAACTAACTATACATTAAAATAATACTAAGTATACAAAAACATTTAACTAAGTATACAATTACAATGAATTACTTATATAACTAAGTATACAATTTCATTGAACTAAGTATACAAATCCACAGAACTAAGCATACAAATTCACTAAACTACTTATATAACTAAGAATACGATTCTACTGAACCAAGTATACAAATCCACTGAACTAAATATACAATAAAACATAACTAAGTATACAAGTCCACCGAACTAAGTATACAATAAAATGATTTGTTCACAAATATGGCGGAAATAATTATCAATTTTGAAAAACGCTTGAAGTTGATGATTTTTCCTCCCTAAAAATTAGATAATCGAAAAGGTAGGATTATGTTTCCTTAAATATAGCTAATAACCGTCCAATTAACATAACTAATTAAATATAAAAGTATAATTATACCCTTATATGCCTAAATTAACTAAAATGATATACACCATCCAAAATTTTAAATCAAGAGTTCATAAGTGTTCTTATGGACTAACCTAATGGATTGGTCTCATTTGAACCAATATATATATATATATATATATATTATAGAGCTGCTATCTGGATAAATGTGAAGCCATCAAGTGAAATTATGAGAATGAGGAGTTAACACCTGCCTCAGAATAATTATGCGATGACACGTGTCATTTTGTTTTTTCATCTAATATATATGATTGATTTGGTTTTTTTAAATGTTCATACAAAAATACAACATTCTTATAAAATTTAAATAAGACATAGATTAATAAATGTTCATACTTTTAACATTTGTATATATAAAAGTTAAAAAGAAAAAGTATGTTTTAGATAACTTATTTAAAAGTACATATACATATAATATTACTTTTCTTTTTCATATAGTAATAAATACAATCATACTTTAATCCAACATATGATCATTTCATACATAATAACTCAGATAAAATTTAGTATCTACTAAAATACACGTAAAAAAATTATAAATTCCCCAAAAAGAAGTTCCAATGTCGAACGTATAAACATCGTGTTTCCAAATTTTATATTTTCCAAGTAAATTTTAGTTTATGATCGAATAATAATTTTTTAATGTTTTAAGTAAATTTTAATCCAGTTAATTTATGCTTGATTCAAAAAAAATAAAATAAAAAATGAGTGAGGTGTTATGTATGGGAAAGTATTTTATGGTATTTTTTAAAATAAATATAAACTCATTTTGACATATTCACTTCATCTATATTTTGCATAATCCAAAAATTGTTTTTGGTATTTTTTTCATTTTAATATTTGAAAACCAAGCTAATGTGACCGTTCACCAAACACTATTTTAACATTTTCTTTTCAGACGACCATTTTTGTTGTTTCCCACATTTCAACATTCTCTAAATTTGATCACTTCCTTAAAATCAAATTAAATTTATGTCGTGAAATTCCAAGTTATCAAATGCGTTGTGGTTCCTTCCCTATCCGAAAAAAACCAGGGTTCATAAGGTTCAATAAGTTAAATTCACGAGGTTCATATGTCAATAAAGACAATGAATAATGAATTACAAGACTTAAGTTAAAGCCAACAATGCGAACAAGGCTCAAGCTCACATCCTCCGACATTTAGCTACAAATAGCCCTAATCCATGTCGTTTGGAGTTGGAGGTATCATTCTTTATAAGTTTTCTCTAGATTTATTGTTGATTTAAATGTCGGATAAATACATGGACAAGTGTGGATCTCTAGGCAATGATTATTTATAAAATCACGACACAAGAGTTAACACGTGAAGACATGGAATATATCACATCATTATTCATCACATTTTTTTTTATAACTAATCTTCCGGGCTTACGCCTGACTATGCCTGAGGACAACATGCCCGGCTCCTCATTGCTGCCGCCAAGGTAAACCGCGGGATGTGCATGTACTAGCCAGTGTTCTGACATGGTCTGCTGACGTACAACCAGATCCTCTCAGATAAAGAGAACAATTATATTCGACCCCCCAATCTACTAATAATGATCTCTCCCCGAATCGAACCCCTGACATATGCCCCGGAGAGCAATTTGATGGAGCATGGATTTGAACCCCTGACCTCCACCCCACAATTGCTTGTGGTGGCCAGGTGGGCTAAACCACCTGGTTTTCATCACATCTATTGATCATATGAGTAACGTCAAAATTACACAATAAGTACTATTATGTCCATACGAACAAGTAATTTAACTTGTTTTCACTTTATATTTTTATGACCGACTCTTTTGTTCTTGTTGGTTAGTTTTATACATGACGAATACAATACTTTGAATGCAACCATATTTTCTATTCGTCTTTGTCAGTTCGAAGCGATAATTTACGCATTACATAATTATATCGCATCACTATAATAATAATTTTCTATCAAATCTATATAGATATAAAAACAAAGCTTTTACTAAATCTGTTTTCCCGCTCAAACTGTCTTTCTAATTTTGTGTAACACGTTTTTGGGGTTAACATTAAAAAACGTTAATTAATAGTTGACCTGCCAGCAATTGTAATTGGCTTTTATAATTATGGTAGGATCAAAGTGTCATGCTAATATTATGGCCCACACTTTTTTTTTTCATTAGCCTTGATTGTTGCACCATAAATTAAAATTCAACTTTCCTTGCGCAATCTTTGAATGCATTACTGGAGGTAAAAATTAAACTTTTCCATATTTATCTATTTGACTTTCTTTAATATGTTGATTGCAGAAGAATAATGCTGACATTATATTTTAATGGAAATCAAATCTATATCACAACACTACTTTCGAAATTTTCCAGAAAAATAGTAAACAATCTGTGTAATTATTGCCAAATCAAAATAAATAAGGGCGATAACATTAACATGGTAATTACTAATTGATAATATCTACAACTGATTCCACTATTTTTGGTGATTACATTGACAATACTAACATAATAAAAAAAGTAAAATATTTTGAATTGTTGAACAAGAAATTAATGAAAATACTAAACATTGACTTTCCATTGACAATTATCTGCCTTTAATTTTGACTAACATTCATACAGAATCTATATAATCCGAAAATTAATGAGATTGCAATTTCATCAACTATAAAAGAAAAACTTTCTGTAATAAATATAAGAATTCGATTTTTTTTTTGATTACATCCTATATATGTTTTTTTTCTTTTGGTGAATATTAATTATTATTTCCATATTTATTGTCACATCCAACCTATAAATATGTGGTGCAATTTCATTATTGAACCTGCACGTTCAAAACTCATTATTGCATAATAGAGAACAAAAAATAAACAATCTTCAAGTTCTTTGAAAAAACACCCTTGCAACAGTAATGGCACCTATGATAACCTTAATTCGCGATTTAAACATGACCAAGACTCAGTGGGTTGTGAAACTAAGATTGATTCGGCTATACGAGAAGCCTGCGTACAATGATAAAAAGCAGATACAGAGCCTCGAATGTGTTTTTCATGACATCGAGGTAATATATACATGCAAGATGAACCAAAAATTTTGTATTTCATGTATTACTGAGATTAATTCTTTTTTTGCAAGGAGATAGAATCCAATGTACAGTAAGGCGATTTCAAATTGAGCAATTTCGAAAAATATTGAAAGAGGATCGGGTTTACGCTATTCGTGAGTTCATTGTAGCTAACCAAATAGACAAGTACAAAGCTTCAACAACAAAGCACAAGATATTTTTTCATGGGTGAACAAATGTGTTTGAGATGTTTGATAGATCATTCCCAAAATTCATGTTTACTTTTAAGAATTTTTCAGAATTATCAAATCATGCTACTGTTGATGAAACATTGCTATTTGGTAAGAATTCTTATAATTTATCATTTCTGCATGTTAATTAAACTATTATATCATTTATTATTTCATAAACTGATTTGTACAAATTTTTCAGATGTAATTGGAAGGGTAGTTTCAATGCAGTCAGCACAGACCAAGGAATTTGGCGGGAAAAAAATAAGATTCATCGAGCTAACTTTAGAGGACTTGGAGTAAATTAAATTGAAAAATTATTTAAATATGTTTTAATTTTACAGCAATAATTGTGTATGTTGCACTCTATGGGAGGATTATGTGGATTTGATCCTATCGCATCTAGAGACCCAAGGTTTAGAGCCCTTGGTAATTATCCTTCAAATGTGTCGGGCCAAGGTTTATCGAGGTAATGTTAAACAATAGTGTATTATTAAAATAATAATTAAATTTATTAAATAGTTATAATCTTTTGGTTCTTTACAATTATTTTCTATTTTTCAGATCAAGTGAAGGTCATAAATTCTTTTCATGTCACAAAGATGATTGTTGACACAAATATTGAAGAAATAAATGAGTTCAAAGAGAGGTGATAATCCATGGTTCTATTACATTTTTTTAATTTTTGTTTTCAACATAGTTTTTCTATACAATTATTTTCTTTTTAGGATTCCTCAAACAAGCACTCAAGCAAGATCAATAAGCTATATATGTAACAGCTTCGTCTGCTCGCACTATAGTTGAGGATTTAGAATCAGAAAATTCATCGTTTCATACGTTGGATGAACTTTACACAAGAGGAGAGGTTGTAAATTTTATATTTATGATAATAATTTTAACTGTCATTATTTCTGTTTTCTTTTTGTCCTATATATTAATTTTTTAATATATTTTAAATTATAGGTGGAAAGCTTTTGGGTTTGCGCAAAAATTGTATCGTTTATAGGAGATTGGTGGTGTTTATCGTGCAGTAAATGCTTGAAAAAACTAGAAGAAGCAGGCGAACAATTATACTGTGCAAAATGTGACAGTCCTCATGACAGTGGCATGTTTAGGTACAAAATTCAGTTTCAAACTGTTGATGAAACTGCATGTTCGTCACTTCTTTGTTGGGACAGAGATTGTGAGGCTTTAATAGGAAAACCATGCTCAGTTTTGAGAGAAGAGTGTATGGAGGTAAACTTTGTTTGTTAATTTAATTTTTTTATTTTAGTTTAAATTTTATATATATATATATATATATATTGTGTATTAAAAACACTTTTTTATGTTTTAAATTTTGTTAGAAACAAAATATGGATGAAATTCCAGAGGAAATTTGTTCATTGCTAGAGAAATTTTTTTTGTTCAAAGTGCAAATCAAGTTAGAGCAACTTCGTAATTACACAGGAGCATTTACAGTTGTCAAACTAACAGATGATCATGCCCTGATTTCCAAATATGGTAGCTCTATTTTTGAGAGTCAGGTATGTTAAAATATAAAAAGAAAAATTATCTTAACCTATGGCATACTAAACTTTACAAACAATTTTTTAGGAGTCTGATTTCTATTCAAAGCTTCAAGCAGATGAATCGTAACAGCTGAAGGTATTGCATTATTTTATTTTTATTATTTTGATTATTTTGTAATATAATATGTAATTAAATTGTTATGTTAATGTTTTAGTGTTTTAAATTTTGAAGAGTATTATCAAGAAGGAAGACAACAAGAATGATTAGAATGGTTAATTTTTTATTTTAGGCTTGATTAACTATAGTTTTTAATGTTTTTGTTTTTGAACAATATTTTCAATTTATTAGTTCTGGATTTTTTTAATGTTTTGTTGAGTGAATTATTTTGATTAATGTCATTACTTAATTTAGTCTGCAATCAAGCTATTATTTTTGAATGTTTTGTTTTTTAACAATATTTGAAATTAAATTGTTCTGGAATTTTTTTTATCCGAAAATGATACAGAAACTGAAATGATACAAAAAAACAACTACTTATACAAAAATATTCAGCAAATTCACATACTGAAGACCCCAGCACCAACAGGGTTCCACTACACTCAAGGTGTAGGGTCAAGTGGCTTTGTTAGCTTAGGGTCTTCATGAAACTTAATTTGCAAGTGAAAAAAAAAATTACTAATATGAATAAAAATTCACACATCATGACCAATAACAATAAAAATACCATTCTAATCTAACAACAACTCTATATTTGACTACACAACAATAAACTGCATTCAAATTAACTGATTCAGGATATGAACAAAAGATACAGTTTGTCATGGCAATAAAGTCATATATGGCAAGACACTTATCCGTTTTCATTTAGGCTATATATGTATATATTTTAAACGGAATCATCCAACACTTTGACTTATTTTCTTTCAAACGAATCTTTAACAAAAATAAATCCATTTTTGGGTTCAGTATATATACAGATGGCACAATTTGTTTGTCTTCATTTTTTCATTTCTGAAAATTTTCAATTAAAAACCAAAACCAAAAACCGCAACAACTGGACACATAAAAAACACAGCAATCATGCGACAGCTGACATGAAAGATTGTTTTGGGCAATAAACGAAGAAGGGATGATACTTCATCAAACGGTATTATAAAATTGTTTTAAAAAATGCAGTATATTGTAGTAAAGGGAGTTATTGTTGTAATCTTACCTATCTTTCTGTGATTATTCCATCTTCTTCGTTTTTCATACCGTTTTGTGTATGAATGTAGACTGAAAAAGAAAAATACATAAAATTAATTACTGAAATTATTTTTATCAAAAAACAATACATGAAAAATAAATTAAAAAGAAAAAAAATTGGACTTATCTTATTTTCACCCTTCTCTGTATTTCGACCATTTATTTTATTTTGTTTCCGGTTTCTTGGCCTCAATTACTGTAGGTAATCTGCATCATAAAAAAATATTTAAAAAATCATCATAAATTTAAAAACGAAATACATTTATAAAAAAGGGACTGTACTTATCTTTTAACAGCCCATTTCTTTAAGAAATGATTTTTCCATGTAACATAGAACAAACAGATCCACACTTGTAAAATTAAATAAAACAGTAAATAAATTAACTAAATAAATTATTAACAAATATTTAAAATTCTTTTAAAAGGATAAAAAGCGTCTATACATAGGAAAAATGAAAACATAAATTTAAAAATTATTATCATAATATTTTACATTTTTTTCGTTGTATAAGCATCTCGGTCTGGAATATTTCTGGAACCCCGAAGTCATACATCTGCAATATTAAAAAAAATTAGACTACATAATATAAAAGTTAAAAAATTTTAATAAATAAATGAAAAAAAATAAAAATTATCTTTTTTCGTAGAAGTTTGAGATCCGCACAATTTGTTACCAGATCTAAATAAATGGACCTAAATCTCCAAGAAACATTAATATGTTGGAGTTATCGGACAAATTTTTTCATATAATAGAAGCCATATTTTTTTCTTCGGAACCCAGATCTGATAAAACCATGTTTGTTAATGTATAAAACCAGATTTATATATTTTTTTAAAAAAAATTAAATTATAAATATATTTTCGACATCAGGTTCCACTCCATCACCATAGCTTGGTGACAAGCCTAGAAAGTGTCTCAAATCCAAAATAAAATTTAGATAAAACTCAAAATATAACCAAACAGTAAAATAATAAAGAAATTTTTTTTACAAACCATTATTTTTGAACGCCAAAATGACACGAAAAAGATATATTGCACGATTTTTGGAAAAAAATCATGTTTTATGGGTTCGTGAAATCTAAACCCATACTTTTAGGGTTTAGACCGAATTTTTTTTACCCATTTTTGACCGATAAACGGACAACCTAAAAATCATAGAACCAGAGAATACGAGAAACAGTATATGGGGTGTTAGGGGGTGTGAGTTGTTCGTCGTTTAGGTTAGGATTTTCAGAGAGAAAATGAAAAATGAAGTTTCGAGTTAGAGAGAGAGCATATTGGAGAGAAAGCAAAATGAAGTTTCCAGAGAGAGAGAGAGAGCATATTGGAGAGATAAGTGAGACTGACGTTTCGAAAAATCGGAATGGAGAAATGGGTAGGTGAAAAATGAATTGTGGAACCCTAATATGACAAAATTACTATTTTATCCTTATGTTTGTAAGATGAAATCTGATCCTTACATTTATTGTACACGTGGCGCAATCTCGATCCATCTCACCATGCAACACCGTGTAGCGACAAGTGTCCGACTTTTATATAATTTTTTTTTGGCTGAAAATCGTGTGGTCTGGGTATGTAATGGGCTTATTGTGTTATTGGGTGGGACCTTAATTATTTCAATTGGGTTATCCTAATATAATCAAATGGGTAGGTGTGTATAAAGTGTTTTTAAAAATTATTTAATAATATAATCTTAATTTAAATTTATAGTATATAGAGTATAAATAATTATATTTAAAATATATTTGTAGTTATAAATTTAAATATATAAATTAGAGATTCAAATTTTTCATTAAAAATGGCTTTCAAATTAAAATATATAAATATTTATTATTATTTTTATATTTACGTATTTATATTTCAATAATAAAATGTATTTTATAAACATTATTGATTTAAGAATTATAAAATAAAAATAAATTAAAATTTCATTAAAAATAATTTATGAATTATGATTTATATAACTATAGATATTATATTTTACAAATTAAACATATTTTGCGAAATTATAAATTAAATAAATTTCATGATCAAATATATTCATGTTTAAAAATTTTAATGTCTTGATTTTAATTTTGAATTTTTAAGAGTTAGTTTGTAGTTTAGACATTTTGCATTTTTTTAACTTTGGATAAAATAATTTTATTAACAATTTCATAATTAAATAAAATTATTTTTAAACATCTCATGTTTGTATCTAACTATTTGTTGTATTTTACAGAGAAACAAAGTACTTCACCAAAATTGTCTGCAAGATTTGAATTTAACGGCTCCTCAAGAGGAATATTATATTCATTGCCTAACACCCCGCTAGGTGTCATTGCATGTGGTAATTTTTATGATTTTACTAATTGTGTAAAATGTTTACTGATTTTGTACGAAAATATTTTTTGTCTTTAAATTAAATATAGATTATAAAACTTTTGGTATGATAACCTTATTTTGATTTTTTTATTTTCTACTTATTGTTTTTAGAAAATGAGGAAAATGCAGTAAGGACTTTTCGAAGAGTATCTACAAACTTTGATATACAAGGTTCATCTAGCAGAAATATCTATCCACTATCAAACACCCCGCTCAGTGACATTACAAATGGTATATCATTATTATTATTTAATATTTAAATTTTTTATAAATATATTAAGTTACTAAATTTGCATATGTTCATATTTAACATTTATTATTATATACATGTGATGCATTCAGTTTGCAAGATGGGAACACTCTATGGAAGTAGTGGTGAAAATCGAACCGCAATAAAAGATCAAGCATTTGGGGCATCTTCTGCGATGAACTCAAATTCCGAAACAATTATTGATCTCACAACAGATGAGTCCACTGCCGGAGCAAATGACACTTCATTTGGCATAAATAGTGTTACTAATGAAGGTCATGTTGAAGTGGAAGAGACAGTTACATTCTCTGCAACTGGTTTGCGTGTTTTCTCTTAATTATTAGTATCTATGTTATTCAATTTATTTTTTTATATAATTTTTTAACAAAATTTATTTTATAATTTTTAGATTATTGGGATATGGGTGATCCGACGTACAAATGTCAATTTTGTGGAGTTTTGTTTTGGTACGAAGAAAGGCTCTCCCATTCTTCAAAAAACAAGCCTAGATATTCGTTGTGTTGTGGCAATGGAATAATTGAGCTACCTCTCGTTAAACAGCCGCCTAAAGTGTTTGAAGATTTACTATTCGGAGATGGAAATAAATCCAAGCACTTTCAGGACAACATAAGATCATATAACAATATGTTCTGTTTTACTTCAATGGGAGGCAAGATAGACAAGGATATAAACAGTGGGCATGGTCCTCCTGTCTTTCGACTGCATGGACATAATTATCATCTTATTGGAAGTTTATTGTCGTCCGATGGTTCAACACCAAAATTCGCACAAATGTATATATATGATACAGAAAATGAAATATCAAACCGATTAAATTCTGTCAGGTATTGAGCATTTAATTAAATTATCTATTAATTAATATTTGTTTACATACATCATAGTTATAATATTTTTTAATCTCTTTTAATTTTTAGGCAAGGATGTGAAAATAATAATTTGCACGAAGTTATCGTGAGTGACCTCAAGAGAATGCTGGATGAGAATAACGTTTTAGTCAAGACCTTTAGATTGGCTAAAGAAAATATTCAAGGGCATGTTGATTCTAACGTGAGACTGCGTCTAATCGGAAAGCGAAGTTCGGATGCTCGGAGATACAATATGCCTACGAGTTCAGAAGTTGTTGCACTTATTGTTGGAGATTTTGATCAGGCTTTAGGAGATCGGGATATTATAGTTGAAACTAAATTTGGAGTTCTGAAACGTATCAACGAACTTAATGCATCCTACTTGGCTTTGCAGAATCCGTTATTGTTACCTTTTGGTGAAGACGGTTTCAGAGAAGACATACCGTTTTCGAATATAAAGAAAATTAATCAGAGAAGCAGAAAAACGATAAGTGTTTGAGAATTTTTCGCTTACAGATTGCACGACAGGGAACAAGATGCTTCTACTATTTTATCATCATGAAGATTATTTCAACAATTTGTTATCGATGCTTACACGATGGTCGAGTCGGCCCGTTTGAAATATATTAGGCTGAACCAAAAGAAGTTGCGCTGTGATATATATAAGGGTCTAACAGATGCTTTGTTGAATGGAGATATAGATCCAAATAGCCATGGAAAAAGGATTATATTACCGTCCACTTTCACTGGAGGCGCTCGATATATGATACAGAACTATCAGGATGCAATGACTATATGTCGGTGGAGGGGCTATCCTGATTTGTTTATAACATTCACTTGCAATCCGAAGTGGCCGGAAATTGTTCGATTTCTTGATAAGAAGAATCTTAGTCCCGAGGACCGACCCGACATTGTCTATAGAATCTTCAAATCGAAGTTGGATTGTTTGATAAAAGATCTGCGACAGAAAAAAATATTTGGGAATGTGATAGCAGGTTATAATTCTCCTCAACTATTTTATTTCATTGTTATATATATTTTTTTTTGATTAATCACTTTTCACTTAATTTTTTCTTTATTTTGACGTTGCAGTTATATACACGGTAGAATTTCAGAAGCGTGGGTTGCCTCATGCACACATATTGCTATTTCTGTCTAAAGAAGACAAGTATCCAACTGCAGATGATATAGATCGGATTATATCGCCAGAAATACCTGATGAGGGCGTTGATCCGCATTATTATGCTGTTGTGCGAGACCACATGATTCATGGTCCATGTGGAGATGTTATAAAAAGCTCTCCGTGTAAGGCTGACGGACGCTAGAATAAGCATTTTCCAAAAAAGTTTGTGGATGCAACTACAATTGATGAAGAAGGGTATCCGCGTTATAGACAAAGAAATAATGGGAGAATTGTGGAGGAAAATGGTGTTCCTTTGGATAACAGGTATGTTGTGCCGCACAATCGTCAATTGCTACTGAAGTACGGAGCGCACATTAATGTAGAGTGGTGTAACCAGTCCAGATCCATAAAATATTTGTTCAAGTATGTGAATAAAGGACATGATCGTGTTACTGCGTCTTTCTATACGAGCAACAATGATGAAGAATCGGGGAAAACTGTTGATAAAGTTAGTATGTTTTACGATTGTAGATACATTCCGTCGTGTGAGGCAACATGGAGATTACTTGGTTTTGAAATCCAATATAAATACCCTCCAGTTACAATGTCTTAGCTTCCATCTTCCAAACGAGCAGAATGTTATTTTCTTTGATTCAGAAAGAATAGATGATGTTTTGAAGAAAGATTCGGTAAAAAGAAAGCATGTTTTTAGCTTGGATGGAAACCGATAAACTATATCCTCAAGCTAGGGAGTTGACTTACGCTGAAGCTCCAACTAAATTCGTTTGGAAAGCAGATCTTAGAAAGTGGGTGCCGAGGAAGATTAGAAAATCAATAGGGCGTGTTTTTATGTCCCTCTGGGTTGTGGTGATATGTACTATTTGAGGTGTCTCATTAACGTGGTCCGAGGGGCTACGTGTCACGACGACTACAAGAAGGTCAATGGTGTGCAACACTCTTCCTATCGCGAAGTTTGCTACTCTCTTGGTCTGTTAGAAGACTATAGGGAATATATAGACGCCATCATTGAAGCGAGTCACTGGGCATCTGCTGAGACCCTAAGAAGTCTGTTTGTGTCATTGTTGTTGTCCGATTCCTTGAGCAGGCCAGAGGCAGTGTGGGAGAAGTGTTGGGAGTTGCTTTCGGATGATATTTTATATAATCGAAGAAGACTTATGAATCATCAAGATATTGATATATCTATTTTATATCTTACGTCATACCTTTTGGGTAGATTTTTTAATTGTTTATAAATTTGAGTGATAATCCTCTTTTTATGAAATTTATTCATTTTTTTTATGAAATTTATTATTTTCTTCTTCTTGTGCAAATCTGGTATTGAGTGAGAACCAAATAAAGAATCTTGCCTTATTGGAAATTGAAAAATTGTTAAGGAATCGTGGTAAGAGCCTATGCAATTTTGATTCGATGCCATTTTCGGATGTTGAGAACCTTCAAAACCACCGCAACAGAATGATATACGATGAGTTGCGCTACGACCGTAAGGTGCTATTGGTTGAGCACCAGAATTTGCTTGCCAAGCTAAACGATGAACAACGTACTGTTTACTCGAAAATAATGCATGCGACATCCGATAAGGGTGGCATGTTCTTTGTCTACGGATATGGAGGTACAAGCAAGATATTTTTGTGGAGGGCTTTATATTCGCCGTTGAGATCGAAAGGAGAAATTGTACTAAACGTTGCATCGAGCGGCATAGCATCTCTTTTGTTGCCAGGTGGAAGGACTACGCATTCGCGATTTGTTATTTCCTTAAACCCAAATCAAGACTCAACATGCAATATCAATCAGGACAGTCCACTTGCGGAGTTGATTATTCGTTCTAAGCTTATAATCTGGGACGAAGCACTGATGATGCACAAGTTTTGCTTTCAAGCACTTGACGAAACTTTGCGAGCTCTTTTAAAAGTAGACAACCCGTCGAAGGAAAATATAGTTTTTGGAGGGAAACTGTTGTGTTTGGTGGAGACTTCAGACAAATCTTGCCTGTTATACCGAAGGGAAGTAGGCATGACATTGTGAATGCAACAATTAATTCATCGTATTTGTGGATGAATTGCACAGTTTTAAAACTGACTAAGAACATGCGCCTTCAAAGCTTAGGTGGAACTGATGATTATGCAGATTTGTTGCAATTTTCTGAATGGATTGCAAGCATTGGAGACGGAACAATCGGATGATCGAACGATGGTTGTGCAACAATTGATATACCTGAAGATATCGTGCTACAATCTTCAGGTGATCCGATTGCAACTATTGTTGAAAGTACTTATCCGATGTTTAGAGCGCCGTTGATGATCCGACTTAATTGAAAGAGAGGGCTATACTGGCACCGACCCTCGATGTTGTTGAGTCCATAAATCAGTATATGACGTCTTTAAATTCCTACGAGGGCCAGACATATTTGAGCTCCGATAGCACGTGCAAATCCGATGTTAATGTTGACTTCTTGCACGATCTACACACACCAGAATTTTTGAACGGGATAAGATGTTCTGGTGTTCCTAATCATGAATTGCATTTGAAAGTCGGTACGCCGGTTATGCTCTTGAGGAACATGGACCATTCTATTGGACTATGTAACGGCACTATATTGGTTATTACGAGGCTCGCCAAATATGTGCTCGAAGCTAAAATTCTCACTGGAACAAATGCAGGTCATAAGGTGTTGATTCCGCGAATGACATTGACCCCATCGGACCTCAGGATTCCATTCAAGTTTCAACGAAGATAGTTCCCTCTTATTGTATCGTATGCAATGACTATAAATAAGAATCAAAGCCAATCTCTCTCTAATGTCGGGCTTTTTTTGCGGAATCCAGTATTCAGCCATGACCAATTATACGTTGTTGTTTCCAGAGTCACCAATCGCAAGGGTTTAAAAATATTAGTTTGTGGTGACGAAGAATCAAACAACAAGCGCAAACAATGAATGTCGGTAATACAAAGAAGTCTTTCAAAATTTGTAGTTTTTTTATATAGTTCTTTAGCTTTAATAATTTGTATGAATTAAATTTTATATTTTATATTTTATTAATATTACTTTTTTACATAAATTCAATGGTTCGACACAATAAAATATATATTATTCAACATAATCCAATTGCAGAGCCCCAATATAACACTCACCGTGCATGACACGTTACACTAGTCTATATAAAATGTAAAAGAAAAAAAACATCTGAAATTTTTAAACTTCAAAATTGTTACACTTTTTTGTAAAAGGCAAAATTGGTCCTTCATAACAAAATAAGTAAATAAATAAATAAACTGGCACAATTATTATAAGGGATAGTTACAAAAACACCATTGAAGTTTGGGTTAATTACAATAAAATTACCCATACATGTTTCAAAATAAAATAAACCCTTCAAGTTTTGTTTTTTTCTTAGAATTAAGGAGGTAACTGTATTTTTGTAAATGTCAGGGGGTCTATTGAAATATTTTTGAAAATTACTGAGAAAAATGTAAGATGGAATCAAACCTTAAGGGAGTTTTTGTAATTTTCAAAGAATTCTAGTTTTTTTTGTAATTAGCCCAAACCTTAGGGTGTCTTGTGATTATCCTTTATTATAAACTGTTTTCACGGTTTCACCAGCTTGCAATCACGCACTTCTATGAGTCACGGTTTCCAGACTTCATTTCTTCTCTCTTTTTTATAATGTAGGTGCAGGTACGGCCCACTTGTTTGGATAATTTTTTAATATTCATAGTATTTTTTTTTTTTTTTGCAAATTGCGAGTTTGTCATTTTATTAAAGGGAGCCTAAAAATAAAATATTATGTGAAAAATACTAGGAAATCATCCTTTAGGAAAAAAAAAAGCAAATTATTCTCCTAAATGAGATTTAGATATTCAAATAATCTGTAGCACAAATATATACTTCCTCCGTCCCAATTTGATAGGCAAGTAGAAAAAATCACACAGATTAAGAAAACATACTAAATGTAATTGAGATTACAATTTTTTTTCTATATTGTTCCAATTTTACCCTCACATTAAATTGTGAAGAGACATGATATTTAATATGATATTTTCGTGGATTGTGTTGTTATTGGAAGATTAATGCACTCATATTTTAATTTTTAGTATTCCAACTATCTTGGAAAAATAAAGTTTGTTAAAATCAAAGTGAATTAAATAGGGGTAATTTGGTCTATTGTTGTATAATTAATACTCTTAACAAGGAAACTAACCTATAATTTGGGACGGATGAAAAATGAAAGGTTGTCTATCAAATTGGGACGGAGGGAGTAATATGTTATATAACAGTGTATTATGTATATAAATTCCAGGTGTTATTTTCTTAACTTTTTAAGTGATTTTGTAATTTGTTACAACTACAAGTCCCTTTTATTATAAATGAGATTTATTTACAAATCATTTTAAGAGTCTTTTTGCCTTAAAAAGACATATTATTTCAAAGACCCCTTCTATTCCACATTGTATTTTATTTTTAATTTAGGTAAACACGCGTCGTCGATTGTTTAAATATAACACATGTATAACCAATTAACCATATAATAGAACATGCAGTAGATAGTGATTAGCAACATTGGATATAGGAAAGGTGATATTGCAATTGGATACCAAAAAAAAATTATATTCGTTATGCAAGAAAAAAATTTCATATACCAACATAGTGTTGCTTATAATTTTTTTTTTCAAAAAAATACACTATTCACTAATTTTTTGTTTCATATCTATTCTTTTTTAAAATTCATCAAATCATGGATCATTATTACATTTTTTTCTCCATAAATTTCATTATTAACCCACTCACTCATTTTCAATAGAGCTGACAATGGGCCAGGTCGGCCCATTGAGCTTTTGGAAATATTCGAGCTAGGTCGATTTTGGTCGGGCCACATAAATGCATGGTCCGGTTCAACCCGAAAATACCTTTTGTACAGGAATATCATCGGGACCGGCCAAAAGTCGGGCCAAGCGTGGCCCACAGATCGCTCAGACCGGGCTTATTTTTACGGGTCCGAAAAATCGCAATCGGCCCATTCCGGCCCAAAACTCGGACCGGCCGGTTTTCTCCAGTCCTACTTTTCAATCACCATTCATATTCAATCAATATTTTACTATTTCTATATTAGATCAACATAATCATTATATTTTAATATTATATTCAAACACACTCCCAAAATTATTTTATTATTATTATTATTATTATTATTATTATTATTATTATTATCCAATGGCAACATGAATCGTCCTCGCCACCTTTCTGTTCAATCACCCTATTATCCAAAATCGAAAATCACAAGATAGAGGAGAGCGAGTGAAGAAAAGAGGGCGGATTGTGACGCATTTAAATTTATTCTCAACTGCATCATAAATTACAAATAATTCAATATTTTTGTGGAAATTTTTGCACATAAGAGAAATGGATGATAACAAAGAGAAAACTGGGAAACACACATTGATGCGTGTGGCAGAGAAGAAACCTAATCGGATGTGGTTTGGAATTCTAACCTCCAAATGCTCATCCTCAATTTTTTGCCTCTCCCTTCTTGACCCCCCATCCCATTTGTCTTCTTCCTCTTTAAAAGAAAAAAAAAAGATTAAAAATTTATTCTTTGTATTTTTTTTAACCATATTTTGTCACTAGTATTTTTCTTGGGTTCACTCTTTCTGCTTATCTAGTACTAGTACTACATTCCATGCACTCTTTTCATTAGTCTTCAGCCTCCAGGTCTGCTTCTCTCTCTCTCTCTCTCTCTCTCTCTCTCTCTCTCTCGTTTATCTTTCTGTGGAACTGATTTTTATATTTTGATTTGTGGGTTCTATGTGAATTGTGTTGCTGGGATGGTTGGTATTCTTTCTGTGTTCAAATTTTTTGTTTTGGAGGTGAAGTTAGTTTAATGAAGAAGTTGATTTCTATGTGGATTGTGGACCTGTTATCTCTTTTTGCGTATGTGGGGTTGTTTTGAAGTTCAGCTCAGTGCAATTAATGTGTAGTTAGTTGATCTTGTGTAGTTTGTTGAAAGCTTTGTTAATATGATGTTGCCAATCATTTATATAGTTAAACTTGGCTTTCCAGCATTTAATTAGCCTCTGATGTTCGATTTTCCGAGTTCGTGTCTTGAATTTATCTGTTTCTAAAAGGTTATTTACAGATGCAAATACCTTTTTTGCACTCATCTTATTTGCCATAGACCTTTGATTTGTGTAAGTAACTCTTTGTTTGGTCATATTCAAGCTGGTAATAAGTTTAAATCTCACCAAATGAAACTTGTCGATTCGCATAAACAATAGAATTAAAACCATTGAGTTTAGATGATCTAATATATGTTCTCCTTTTACTATTTTGATCTAGATTCTTTGAAGGGACGTGAAAAACCAATCATAGCAATGGCTGAGGTAACCAATGTCACCGAGTATCAGGCAATTGCCAAGGAAAAATTGCCAAAGATGGTGTATGATTACTATGCATCCGGTGCAGAGGACCAGTGGACTCTGGCTGAGAATCGAAATGCATTCTCAAGGATTTTGTAAGTTGCTTTATGTGCGTGTTTAATTTTTTTTGGTCTGTAACATGTGCTTGTTTCTGATGATAGTTTGAACGAATACAGGTTTAGGCCCCGGATTCTAATTGATGTGAGCAAGATTGATATGACAACTACTGTCTTGGGCTTCAAGATTTCAATGCCAATCATGATTGCCCCAACTGCCATGCAGAAAATGGCTCACCCTGAAGGTAAGCATTTTGTTGGAGAAGCCTTTGAAAATTGATTATCCAAGGGCCCTTACGACAAGACTTCGTTCATTTCAACGTGAGTTTTACAGAGTTCTATAATTTGTAGGTAGTATGATTTCTCAAAAAGTTATTGCAGTAGGATATTTAATGCTGATAATCCTGCCGATGTACTTTCGTTCTAGCTTTTGAGTATGTCTTAAGCTCGTTTTGTATAATTAATTTCATCTAGAGAATTAACAGGCTACGTTAAAGCACTTGCAAAACTTTAAGTTTGCACCAAATATAGAAATATACTTTGAGCAACAAGTTTTAACAAATTACTTGATTGAGAGTTTGCAACAACCTTATAAGCGAGATCACTATTTTTGCCGATTTGATACTCAGTGTAATTTCTACTTCAGATCTTATTTGTTTGTTCTCAATTTCTTCGTTAAGATTCTAGCCAGCTTAATTGTTCATGTCAGTAGCCCCACATTTACTTGTGAAGGTGCTAATAATATGGATGATCTATTATGCAGGAGAGTATGCAACAGCTAGAGCCGCATCAGCAGCTGGAACAATCATGGTTTGATTTCTCTCCTATTCTGGTTCAACTCAAATCTTTTACATTAGTATCTTAACTCGACGATGAAAGAAAGTACTTGTTCAAACATGACCATCATATCCAGAAATTTGAGAAGTGTTCTTTAAGACACGGATGATGTCTATATATATATATATTGTGTGTGGAGAATAAATGGGAATATTGCTGTTAGATAGCTTTAAGAAAAAGGGAGTGATTGCTTTGTTTCATCACTGAATGTTCATCGTCTACAAGAGACTTTCAACATTATGATCAAAATATCTTTACATAAACCGATTACAGTAACTGAGACTGATGTGAATTTCAGCATATCCACTTGCGATGCCACTACCTCTGCTAAGGCTTTCTAGCTGAAAATTTATTCTGAATTGTCATAAGACTCAATGGCTGCCTTTTGTTGTATCATCTGTTAATTGTTAATCATTTGCCTCATTTCATTGAAATTTATGCACGTCCTAAACTTATGGTCCTTTTTTGCCTGACATATGACTGGATGAAAATTTGATGGAAGTCTGATATACAATATTTTCAGATTGAGATTACTATGCTATATTGCAGAGTCAGCAGTGATCTATGGTTCACAGCGCACTCAATGTGATTTTGTTGACTTAAATGTATAGCACAAGAAACATTTCATGAATTTACTATTTTTCATGTTACGATAGTTTTGGGATGATATGTTTCTGCATAAAACCCACTATTATAGTGGAGATCTTGAACATCCTTTTAGTTTGCTGACGCATAATGGATTTTGTTTCAGACACTATCGTCATGGGCCACTTCCAGTGTTGAGGAAGTTGCTTCAACAGGACCTGGCATTCGATTCTTCCAGCTTTATGTAAGATTGGAGTTGCAATCTACAATTTGTGATTGAATAATATTGTTATTGATTAATATGATTTATATACTCAATAGCCTATCTGCTTTTCTAATTGATGAATTTTCGTTTAGGTCTACAAGGACAGGAATGTTGTGGCACAGCTTGTGCGAAGAGCTGAAAGGGCTGGTTTCAAGGCAATTGCACTTACTGTGGATACCCCGAGATTGGGACGTCGAGAATCTGATATTAAGAACAGGCAAACTCCAATTCGAACATTATAAGAAATATAAACATTGTAAATTTAGGTGTGGTGTCTGAAAAGAACTTTTGATTTGCTTTTTACACAGATTTACTTTGCCACCATTTTTGACATTGAAGAATTTTGAGGGTTTGGACCTTGGGAAGATGGACAAAGTAAGCAATGAAACATAATTGTTTGGCTAGTATAAAAGAGTCCATTAATAAGGTCTATCATTCATTTTAACTCATGTTCTGTGATCTAGGCTGATGACTCTGGATTGGCTTCTTATGTTGCTGGTCAAATTGACCGCACTTTGAGCTGGAAGGTAAATTGGCTCCCTACAGAAAAATATATGTTTAGAACAAATAAATGACTCAATGTCCGCTGGTTTTTTCAGTATCCCTTTATTCTTTTTACTTTTGAGATAATTACAAATACTACCCTTGAAGTTTAACCTAATTACAAAAAAAAACCCAATTATCTTTCAAAATTACAAATACCCCTTGATACATGTATCTGCTTTACAAATTGCACCTATTGAGGGGGGTAAATTTGTATGATAAACATAAGCCTCAAGGGAATAATTGTATACTAAACTAAACTTCAGGGGTAGTTTTTGTAATTATCTGTTTAGTTTTTCTATTGTCAGTTCCTCAGGATTCATAAACTGATACTTATTTCACAAATTAATGAAAGACACACTGGTGTGTGTGACAACAAAGGTGTATTCTTCCAGAAACAATGTATTAAGTGGAAAAATCTGCTATAGCATCACTTAAAACCATTGAGTATCTGACTTTACTGTGTGAGAACCCTGAGAAAGCCTACACAATCTGAGTGTTTTATGTTTGAATTTCGACAGGATGTGAAGTGGCTACAAACAATTACTACAATGCCCATCCTGGTGAAAGGTGTACTCACTGCTGAAGATAGTAAGAACTCGAACTCTTGATCTGTTTCTTCAACTTTTTCATTGCATATAAAATGCTCAAGATTTCATTGTCATGGATACACAGCAAGGATTGCCATTCAGAACGGAGCAGCAGGTATTATTGTATCCAATCATGGTGCTCGCCAGCTTGATTATGTCCCTTCCACTATCATGGCTCTGGAAGAGGTATCTTGTTTTTACAAAACTACTGTTGTCCAATGGTGTTTTTCTCTAATCGTCCATTGCAATGTCAGGTTGTGAAAGCTGCACAAGGCCGAGTACCCGTATTCTTGGATGGTGGGGTCCGCCGTGGAACGGACGTCTTCAAGGCATTGGCACTAGGAGCCTCTGGCATCTTTGTGAGTAAAATTAATATCAATCTTTGCTATCTGGTGTACATAAACTTATCTTGAGAAACGAGTCGAATGTTCTCGTGGTCAACGAATGCACGAAACACATTTTCTTGAGACTTATTTGAAAATACTTAAAAATAGTGATTGTCAGCTTTTGACTGAAAAAATACGTAGTTTTTAGTGTTTTCAAATGTCAACTTTTGCTTTTGATTATGTATAATTTAATCAGAAACTAAAACCAGAGGGTGCTTTAGATTTCTGATTTTTCTGCACGTTTCATTTCAAAACATGTAAAAGCACTTTTACGAGTTATTAACCAAACACTCTCTATTTACTCAATCAACTTTCAGCTTCTATTTGCAAATACTACAAACTTCTGATTCTCAATTGTTTTTCACTTTTACTACAATAAATCACTTTTTTAAAAGCAGAAGTTTTTGCAAACGCTCCCTTAAGATGTTTAAGACAACGTATAATTCAACTATTTTCCCATGTTCTCTTGGATAAGATCTTAGTCCATGAAATGTAGACCACTGTTCATGTCCTATTATCTATTTCTTGATATATATTTTGCGGCCTTGTCATCAGATTGGGCGACCAGTCGTTTTCTCATTGGCTGCTGAAGGAGAAGCCGGTGTTAGAAAAGTACTCCAGATGTTGCGGGACGAGTTTGAGCTGACTATGGCATTGAGCGGCTGTCGTTCGCTTAGCGAGATCACCCGTAATCACATTGTGACCGAGTGGGATGCTCCTCGGGCTCTTCCTGCTCCAAGGTTATAGAGCAGTGCCTCAAATAGGCAACTGTGTCGTTGGCGCAGAGTGTGTTGAAATCATCTGGTTTGATGCTGTCAAAAGCCCATCCTTTTATTGGATTACTACTCATTTTATGTTAAATGAGTCTTAAATATGTTGTGAAAATGATAAACTTTTAAATGATGGACAAAATATTTGTATCATTAGTGGGCAAAGCTGCCTTCATTGTATACTCTTTCCTCCACAAATAATGTTATATAGCCTGCAGAACTTCAAACCCTTAACTTACCTTGAGATGCATTTGTATCAGCCTTTATTCATGGGGTTATTAAAAGCTTTTATTATTTTTTTAAAACAAATCTACAATGGTGCTCAATTCCAACTAAAGAAAATGTTAAAACTAAGCTTATGCAGCACAGATACATATGGAAACAATCACACCTATAAAACAGAATTGTCGCCATACACACTTCTTGCTAGAAACTTGGATGTTGGTGACAATATTAAAGTTGTCATAATAATAATGATTTGCAGAAGTTAATTTTAACAAAATTCATTTATAAATTATTACTATTGGTGTATTTATTGTAGAACTGTCAAAATCAACCTGACTTAGTAGAGCTGGTAAAATGCAGTCCGACAAATCCTAGGTTTGGGTTGGGCTGCCCAAGAAATTTTAGGCCTATTTGGTTTGACCCGATTTTTTTGATGGGCTGGGGTAGACTCGACTATTAGCCAGACCCAACAATTTTTGTGTACGAAATGCACACACTGGCTGGCTGGCCAAGCATTTTCCCAGCCCGAGCAAAATATGGTATGCCCAACATGAAATTTTTCGAAAGCCCGATGGGTTTGGCGAGACCAACCCAATCCAATCCATTGCGAGCTCTACGGCCCGGTGATAGGGCCGGATTGGAACGGAGTTGGGCCTATTTGATCTGAAATGCCAGCCTGACCAGATAATTGTATGTGTATTTTCATGAGTTTGACTCGACTTAAGCCTAAAAAATACGGAATTTTGGCTCAGTGGGCTAGCACCGGAGGCCCGACTCGACCAATTTGACAGCTTTAGACTGAATGAGATTTACTACAGAGCATTTCTCTTTGCCTTAAAAGGCAAAGGAGACTCATAGACCCCTCTTCACCACCCTTCCGTTCAAGCACCCTATTATCCAAATTGAAATCACAAATAGATAGAGACACATTGAAGAGAAGAATCTGGGCTGTGACGCTTTCGCAAATGCTCATAACAACAAATAATTCACAAAAATACAAAAACCATCACTACCGTGTCCATATGTGTGTGTGTGTGTTTATTGAATATTTTTGTGGTAAAATTTGCGCATAGAGGGATGGATGATAACTGGGAAGCACACAATGAAGCAAGTGGCAGAGAGCAAACCAGTTGCCCCAAAAATCGGATGTGGTTTGAAATTCTAACCTCCAAATGCTCATCTTCAATTTTGTGCCACTCTCTTCTTGACCCCCCCACCCCATTTGTCTTCTTCCTTCCTTTTTTATTTTTATTTTTCAAAAAAAGACATTTATTTTTTTATATTTTTTTTATCCATATCTCATCTGTAGTATTTTACTTGGTTCACTCTCTTTCAGCTTATCTAGTACTTGTAGTACCTCCACTGGCACTCTTTCACTAGTCTCTGAGCCTCCAGGTCTGCTTCTCTCTCCATCTCTCTGTTCCTTCTTCTTTATTTGATACTGATTTTTGTTTTTTGATTTGTGGGTTCTTGCTGAATTGGGTGGCAGGGGTGGGCATTTAATTTGTGACCATGTTTTAGTTTTGGAGCTCTAGTTGTTTTAAGGAAGAAGTTGATTCCATGTGGACCAGATGTCTTCTTTTGCATATGTGGGGTTGCTTTTGAGTTCAGCTCAGTGCAATTAATGTAGTTAGTTGAGTTGTGTAGATTTGTTAAGTTTGTGTCTTTGACACTAGCAATAATTGGATTATACGGTATTTGTAGCATTTAGTTGAGCTCTGATGTTCGATTTTCCAATGGTATGTCTGTATACGTCTTATTGTCATAGACCTTTGATTTGTGTAACTCTTTGTTTAGTCCTATTTAAGCTGGTAATAACTTTACGGAGTGTTTGCGAAAACTTCTACTTTTAGAAGAAGTGATTTATTGTAGTAGAAGTGAAAAATAGTTGAGAATCTTAAGTTGGTAGTATTGCAAATAGAAGCTGAAAGTTGATAAAGTTAATAAATAGTGTTTGGTGAATAAGTTGTAAAGGTGCTTTTACATATTTCAGTGTGAAATCAGAAACATAATCAGAAATCTAAAGCATGTCTCCTCCTGCCTTTGGATTCTGATTAAGTTTTCAGTAGCATAGGTTGACATTTGAAAACACTAAAAACTACTTCTTTTTTTGGGGCCAAAGCTGGCAATCACTTTTCCATTAAGTATTTGCGAACACTCCCTTAATCTCATCAAATGAGCTTGTCGATGCTTGTGACAATAGAATAAAAACAATGAAGTTTAGATGATCTGATATGTGTTCTCCTTTTACTATGTTGATCAAGATTCTTGGAAGGGACGTGAGAAAAATCAACCATAACAATGGCCGAGGTAACAAATGTCACCGAGTATCAGGCTATTGCCAAGGAAAAATTGCCAAAGATGGTATATGACTACTATGCTTCCGGTGCAGAGGACCAGTGGACTCTGGCTGAGAATCGAAATGCATTCTCAAGGATTTTGTAAGTTGCTTTATTTGTGTGTTTATTCTTTTGGCCCCATGAATGTTGCTTGTTTCTGATGATAATTTGAACAAAATACAGGTTTAGGCCCCGGATTCTAATTGATGTTAGCAAGATTGACATGACAACTACTGTTTTGGGCTTCAAGATTTCAATGCCAATCATGATTGCCCCAACCGCCATGCAGAAAATGGCTCACCCCGAAGGTAATCTTTTAGTTAGAAGCCTTTAAAAATTGATCATCAAAGGTCCTTTATGATAAGACTTGGTTCATTTGTATGTGAGCTCCTCAGAGTTCTGTAATTTGGAGGCACGACAATTTCTCAATTAAGAGTTATTAAATGAGGATATTTATTATTGATAACAGTGCCAATTTATTTTCTTCCAAGCTTTACTATTCAATTGAGCATGTCTGAAACTCGTTTTTTGTTTATTTGAGTGGATTATTAACAGGCTATGTTAAATCAATTACAAAAAGTTAAGCTAGATGATCTTTTTTTCAGGAGAGTATGCAACAGCTAGAGCAGCGTCAGCAGCTGGCACAATCATGGTTTGGTTTATCTCCTACTCTAGTTCAACTTAAATCTCTTACATTATAATCTTAGCAAAAAAGTACTTGTTCAAACATGACCTTCAAATTCAAAAAATTTGTGAAGTGTTCTTTAAGATGCGGATGATGCGTTTTCTGGTGGAGAATAAATGAGAAATATTGCTAGTAGATAGCTTGTGGTGATACTGCTCCTTTGTTTCATTTTATTTAATTGTGTAACGAGAAACATTTCAGAATTTACTATTTTCTTAAAACTACGATGGTTCTGTGATGATATGTTTGGATATGTCACCCACTTTTACAACGAAGATATTGAGCAACCTTCTTTTTCCTGATGCATCAATATTTTTATTTCAGACATTGTCGTCATGGGCCACTTCCAGTGTTGAGGAAGTTGCTTCAACCGGACCTGGCATTCGATTCTTCCAGCTTTATGTAAGATTGGAGTTGCAATCTACATTTTGTGATTGATTATTATTGTTATTCATTAATATACTCAATGGTCTATCTGCTTTTCTAAATGATGAATTTTTGTTCAGGTGTACAAGGACAGGAATGTTGTGGCCCAGCTTGTGAGGAGAGCTGAAAGGGCTGGTTTCAAGGCAATTGCACTTACTGTGGATACCCCGAGATTGGGACGTAGAGAAGCTGATATTAAGAACAGGTACAAACTTCAATTTGAATATTGTAAGAAGGGATAATTACAAAAACTACCCCTGAAGTTTAGGCTAAGTACAAAATTCTCCATTTATCTTTCAAAATTACAATACCCGTTTCAAAATTACGAATACCCATTGTGGTGTTACAAAACAACCCCTTGATGTTTGTATTTACCTAACAAACCCCCCTCCTGATGGTGCTATTTGTAAAATAGAAACAAATGCCAAAGGGGTAACTTTGTAAATTTGAAAGATAACTTCTTTTTCTTTGGTAATTAGGCTAAACGTCAGGGCAGTTTTGTAAGAATCCCATATTAGAAATATAAGCATAATAATTTGAGGTGCGGTATCTGAGAAGCACTTCTGATTTGCTCATACACAGATTTACTTTGCCGCCATTTTTGACGTTGAAGAATTTTGAGGGTTTGGACCTTGGGAAGATGGACAAAGTAAGTGATGCAACCTCAGGTCTTAAGAGTCTGGTGGGTTTATGCTTCATTTTAACTCACGTTCTATGATCTAGGCTGATGACTCTGGATTGGCTTCTTATGTTGCGGGTCAAATTGATCGCACTTTGAGCTGGAAGGTAAAAAATTGGCTCCCTAGCGAACATACGTTTACAAGGTCAAATAAATGACTCAAAGCCGGCTGCGTTTATCTTTGAATTGTTGACAGGATGTGAAGTGGCTACAAACAATTACTTCAATGCCTATCCTCGTGAAAGGTGTACTCACTGCTGAAGATGGTAAGAACTCGAACTCCTGGTTTGCTTCTTCAACTATTTCATTTCATATAGGGATAATTACAAAAACACCCCTAAGGTTTGGGGTCATTACAAAAAAACTCTCAGGTTTGATTCTGTCTTAAATTTAAGGGGTAACTGTAACATTTTTATGAATGTCAGGGGTTTTTATTTTTTTTTGCTTATGAAGAGGAAAATGTGAGGCAGAATCAAACCTCAAGGGATTTTGTAATTAGCCCGAACCTCATGGGTTTTTTTGTAATTATCTTTCATAAAAAATGCTCAAGATTCCCTTGTCATGAATATACAGCAAGGATTGCCGTTCAGAACGGAGCAGCGGGTATTATTGTATCCAATCATGGTGCTCGCCAGCTCGATTATGTCCCTTCCACTATCATGGCTCTGGAAGAGGTATCCAACTTTTACGAAAATATAGTTAGCCAACCGATATTGTTCTCTCTGATCGTCCGTTGCAATTTCAGGTCGTGAAAGGTGCACAAGGACGAGTACCCGTATTCTTGGATGGTGGGGTCCGCCGTGGAACTGACGTCTTCAAGGCATTGGCACTAGGAGCCTCTGGCATCTTTGTAAGTAAAATAAAAGGGTTAAATTACAAAAACTACCTTTGAGGTTTAGCTTAATTACAAAAAAAATCCAGCTATCTTTCAAAATTATAAGTACTCTCTTGAGTTATTACAAACACCTTCTAGGATTTGTGTTTACATAACAAATAACCCCTCAATACGGTGCAATTTGTAAAAGAGAAACAAATATCAAGGGATACTAGTAATTTCGAAGATAGTTGGGTTCTTTTTGTAATTAGTTGAACATCAAGGGTATTTTTTTTTTTGCAATTAACCCCTAAAGTAACTCTAGAAAACTTAAGTAACACGAATCTTTCTTATCTGTTCCACACCAACTCAATCTTCAATTAATGTTGAGAACGAATCTAAAGCTCTCGTAATCAATGAATGCATGAAACACATTTTCATGAGACTGAGATTCTATGAGTGCTTAAAATGTTTTGACACTCCTTGTATCTTTTTTGAAGTTGAAATAAAATCTACAGCCTTTGGGTGTTTTGCTTTAAATAAAAGGGATAATTACATAAACTACACCTGAGGTTAGTCTAATTGCAAAAAACTCCAGTTAATTTTCAAAATACCCTCTTAAAGTGTTACAAACATCCCATTGAGGTTTGTATTTACCCAACAAATACCCCCATCCTCCTTATGGTGCAATTTGTAACATAAAAACTAATGTCAATGGGGTATTTGTAATTTTGAAAAACAATTTTTTTTATTCTTTTTATTTTTATAGTTAGTCTAATTCTCATGGCTAGTTTTTTGTAATTATCCCTAAAACAAAATGATGTTTAAGAAAGCTTACGATACTACTATGTTTCCAAGTTCTCCTAGACAATATGTTAAAATGATGAAACGTAGATCATTATGCATGCCCTTTTATCTGTTTTCTTGATATATATTTCGCGGCCTTGCCATCAGATTGGGCGACCTGTCGTTTTCTCATTGGCTGCTGAAGGAGAAGCCGGTGTCAGGAAAGTACTCCAGATGTTGAGGGATGAGTTTGAGCTGACTATGGCATTGAGTGGCTGTCGTTCGATCAGTGAGATCACCCGTAATCACATTGTGACTGAGTGGGATGCTCCTCGAGCTCTTCCTGCTCCAAGGTTATAGAGCAGTGCCTCAAATAGGCGAAATTGCTGTGCTACGGCCGAGTTTATGTTGAAATCATCAGATTTTGATGTTCTCAAGAGCCCATCCTTTTATTGGATTACTCATTTATGTTAAAATGATAAGCTTTTGAATGATGATGGACAAAATATATGTTTTATTTTATTTTTATGTTTACAGCTGCCTTCATTGTATATTCTTTCCTTCTTGCATAATGGTATTGCCAGCAAAACTCTCCTGAGCTTGCCTTGAAATGCATTTTTTTTATCTGTTCTATGTACGTATTGATGGGGTTATCTACAATAATGTTCAATTCCAACTGATTATATATATATATATATATATATATATATATATATATATATATATATAGGGGAGGGTTATATAGGACCCCCTTATTATATGAGTACATAAGACCAGATCCAAGCCACAAATCTACATATTTCGATGGTTGAGATTAAGCCTGATTAATGTTGTTGAATTATGTGATAAAGTCAAAATGGGGGTAAATCAGTCCACATAAAAATAGGGGGTTGGCTAAATCTAGTAAATCCCATGAAAATAGGATGAGTTACCATCAAATTTGTAATCACAATTAATCCACCGAATCGTTGCACAAATCATCCCAGTCATCATTCCAATTTTTTGTTTATACTGTCCATTTTTACTGAATCCAATTAAAGTTTGATTCGCATTTTTTTAAAACAAGCATTTGATTCATCATTCCATTTTTTTGTTTACCCGCAAGTTGCTTTATGCGTGTTTAGCATGTTGCTTATTTGTGCTTATGTACATGCTTGTAATTATGACAGACTTGCGAATACGCAAAACCTATCAAGTTATGCAGAAATTCATCTTTTCATCCCTATTTTTTTATAAAAAAAAGAATTGCTTGATATGATCGGAATGTTGCTTTTAGGTGCTTATATACTTGCTCGCACGTATGCAAAATGTTGCTTAATTTTTACTGTGTTTTAAACTCTCAGATTAATTATAGTTTGTTTGATAAAAAATATCATGTTATGCAAAAAAATAAAAACTTATACTTATATGAATTCTCCATTCATTCAATCATTGGCTTTTTCAACCCAGATTTTTGCTTGGGTTAGACGAAATATTGCTTATGTATGCACTATTGCGAGCTTGTATGTATTCAAAATTTTTGATTACGTCCCTATTTGTTCTAACCCAGTACTTTGCTTAGATATGACTATACATTTGCTTACATGTGCATAATTATATGCTTATGCATATTCTAAACGATACTTAATTTTTTTTTGTTTGAATCAGTTGGGATTGCACATATGCCGCAACAAATGATTGAAATAACATCGGATTCATCTCCGATCGATCACAAAATGTAACGAAAATATGACTCCAAAAGAAGGGATGAATAAAAACATGAACATAATTGCTAACAAAGATAAAAATACTATGAAAATAATTGCTTAAAAAGCAATTGAATTACGCTTACAAATTAATTGAATTATGCTTACAAAAGCAAATGAATTCTGCTTACATCTAAAAATAATGAAAATAAATACGACACTAATCAGAAAACCTAGGATATTCGGACTCTTCAGCACCCTTACTACCATCTATCACTTTTTCCCCTTATCCTTTCCCATCTCCTTATTACTCGCCTCTGCATGATCGTCAATAGATGCGGCCTTCCTTTTCTTACTCTCTTTTGCCATTTCCAACAGAAAATCTAACACAAAAAGAGACACTAGTCATTTAATAAAAGCATTTATTAATAAAACAAAACATTTATAAGCATAAAACATAAGCATACTATAACACATGCATAAACATGATAAAAAACATTCATAAGCGTAATTGTCAACACCAATAAGCAGTTGAAAAACATCAATAGGCAATCCCCCAGACTTGAAAAAAACATGGCAATACTAATTACCTCCTGTTTGAAAGCATAATATAAAACATGCATAAGCATAATATACAACATAAATAAGCAAAGTTATCAGCAGCAATATGCATTTTAAACTCCCATTAAAGCAATCTCCCAGACTTCGTTTTTTTTCAAATAAAAAGACATTAAAATCAATCATGTTATTGTCTTTTTCATCAAGATTTCTGGTTGATTTAGATCCATATGGATACACGCCAATTAGGTACACATGGTAATTAAGTTGAAACCCCTTTATGCTTTTGCTAATTTTCTCATTCTCTTTGCCCTAACTTTTTGGACGAATATGATTCCTGTCAACAAAGACTGCTTCCAGGGAAAACAACAGCTAAATAAGCACCGAAGACATATAATTAAGTGGTAATGACTGATGATTGATGAAATTGAAAAAATAAAAAATAAATATTAATTACCTGGAATCTACACATATAGAAGTAGTCACCAAGCAGGTCTCCGTAACCCTGGACGGTTTTGACGGAAGGCGGAGCATCGGTGTCGCCATAGCCACGAAGGTCGGGGGCGATGGTGCGGTAGCCCTTGGCGGAGAGGTGAAGCAACTGGTGGCGCCACGAGTATCAGAGCTCCGGAAAACCGTGGAGGAAGAGGACAGCCTTTTCTCACGGTAGGGATGAATTTAGGGATGGTTTGCAGAGAGAACACTTGGGAGGAAAAGATATGCAAGATTTTAGATAAACATGTCCCTCTTAACCGTTCCTAATTTCTAGCTCACTACCAAAAATAACTTCCCTCCCAAAAACTGATATTAATTAAAATTACCAAAAAGTCCTTATTTTTATAAAGTTATCTATTAAAAAATAGTAAAATCTGTTTAATCTCAACCATTTAAAAATTAAATCAATGCCTCAGATTTGGTCTCGTGTACTTACCTAAGATATGTGGACTCACCAGATCCAAACCCTATATATATATATATATATATATAATTGTCACGCCCCACGGATATGACACGGTGGGAGTGTTTGTAAACTCCAAAAAAAAAGTGATTCTCAACTTCTATTTTGAAAAAGTAATTACATTTTTTAGGTAGAAGCTAAAATCACTTTTTTTAGAGTTCGCAAACACTGGCAAGACAGGGGGAAGGTGCAAGCCCATGGAAATTGCGGATTTGACTGTTTCAGTGTCCATTTATGGGTGTTGCTTCAGAGGCCATTAATCGTGGATTTGATTGTTTCAGTGGCAAAAACTACGTATGAATTGTGATATTATCAATGAATGGTACAAGAGAATCATGTACAGTTTATCGTTGTTGATAATAAATGTTTAGTGATAAGAAAAATTGCAATTATGTAACGCCCCAGTTTTCATGATATACGAGAAACTTAATTTAATATGAAATTATACTTAAAGGCGCACGAATAAGACATAACTCAAAAATAAAAGGAATCATTTTATTAATAAACCCAAAAAAAATCCATCACACTTCTGTTGCGCTAATCTAATTTTATAAAATGTAGTCTAATTATTAAAAACAAATCTGATGCACCACATGTAACGAACAAAATTACTAAAATCCAAGTAATTGGATAAAAGAAAGCATTTTATGAAACATAGCCTAAAATTAAAATATTGCAATCAAGTAAACAAAGTACATTATTTCGAAACCAAACATCAGTTATTCAAAAATAAAATAGTATCTAAATTATTTTAACAAAATAAATACAATTACTGATTTCGCATCCATTGCCTCCAATCCTCGCTCGGACTCCTCAACCTGAAAAGTGTTAATAAATATGGGGTGAGCTTTCAACTCGCTCCGTGGGGACACGTTTGTCAAGATTAAATACAACAATATGCATAATCGTAAACATTCAACATGTAATTTACTCTGTATTTTTACTCTGACTGGCCAGTTACTCTTATAGTACTGCGGGTACACCCCAAGGATACATTTGATCCCGGACCTTCTTACAGCCCCTGACTAACATGATTTACTCTGTTCCACATTGTACATAAACGAAAACACATATACGAAGCATTTAATAAAGACAAACAATTCTTTGAATAGAAAATATCCCCACCTCGAATAAACGCATATATTTGGATTAGCTATAGAATTGGGCGGTTAAAACTTCAACTCTTTAGAAGTCTATTTGACAGTGTCCTTGGAGAATTTCCTTATAAAAAGAATAAACTCATCACCACCTAATCACCTCAAATACACAATTGTATATATATAACATACACATACTGACACAAACAAAAAAAAAGAAAAAAAAAAGAGAAAAGAAAAAATCACACACCTGTACATAAACTCACGCACATATATATATATATATATATACATAGTACACACAACTCGCACACATCACTCAAAACACACACGCACACACTCATACACGCAATAAACACACACACTGACACACATAAAATCACACACACTCTGTCACACACAGTTATATATATATAAACGAAAGAGAACCAATTAAACACACAAACTATACCTGACTAACACACCAAAGAGACCCAATTGTGAGGAAGGAATTTTTTTTTTTTGGACGGGAGCAGATTTGTTTTTCTGTGGGTTTGAACTGCAGTTTTTTTTTTTTGTAACAGCTGCGGTAAAAAAATTTGTAGGACGATATGTATTTATAGGTTGAAATTATAGGGTTTGGGATAGAATTCTATTTGACTTGGACTTTTAAAATTTGGGGGAAAGATTTTGGGCCCATAATGAATTTCAGAAATCAACGTTTTAAATTGTGCCTGAATAATTATTGATACTTGATTGTTATAGAGAAAAATAATAATAAAATAAAATTATTGAACTAATAATTATATAATTAATAGTAATAATAAAATAATAATACTAAATATACTAAAAAAATCTGGATATTACATATCATCCCCCTTAACAAAATTTCGTCCTCGAAATTCGTTGACTCGCCAAAATTCAAGAAATTTAACTTCTATTGAAAAATCTTCTTCATAATCATGTTTTAATAACGAAGGAAAATAAATGACAATGCAACAACTTAACTCAAATGAGGTCTTATCTATCCAACATCTAATTATTAATTCCTATCTAGTCGTTCATATATTCGGTGTACTCGGTTTCTGACTAGTTTCTCCTTGCATTGCATACATTCGAGCTCTGCCTCCGGTTATATGTCCTTTCCTTTCATGTTCGTTCTTCAGTAGTGGGCAATTAGTATCTTCATGTCCTGGTTTCTTACATTTGAAGCACTTCCCTTGTCCTGCTAAGCATTCTCCATAATGGTTCTTCTTACATTCCGGGCAAAGTGGCTTATTAGTTTGTCCACTCGGACGAGCATCCTCATCAGCCTTTCCTTGTTTATGTGAATTTCCATTCTTGCTTTGCTCTGCTACTTCCCATTTCCTCTTTTCGGATACGTGGATCGTTTCCTGATCATCCTCGTCACTAGTCAAACCAGCTTCCACCTCATGTGCTCTCCTTACCCTAACAGAGTATTCCAAATCTCCTTGTGTTGATAGTATCCCTGACAATTGTGATCTCAATCCCCTGCGAAACGTTAGAGCTTTCTTCAAGTCAGTATCAACTAGATGTGGAGCAAACCGACATAATTGGTTGAATTCCTCTCGTGCTTTCGGTCACGGTCAAGTTCCTTTTGAAGTTTAAAAATTTTGTTTCCTTCTTGTCACGGTAGGATGCGGGAAAATACTTCTCCATCACAATATCCTTGAAATCATCCCAGTCAATGATGCATTGCGTTCTTCTTTCTAGTTCTCCAATAACCTTCTCACCAAATGTGATCCGCATCTTCAACTAGTTGAAAGGTAGCACATGCGACCCGTTGTCGCGTCTGTCTTTGTCAATAAGTCCAAAATCCGTTCTAGTGCTCGTAACCATTCTTCAATTGCAGTAGGGGCATCACGTCCATTAAAAGTGGGTGGACAATAATGGCCAAATTGCTCCACCACTCGTGTACTATTGTTGTGGTTGTTTCCATGGGGTTAAATACAACATTAAGAATCTCGGAAATAGGTCTCAGCGGTGGCTTGGTTTCCCATGTTAATCGGATTTCCCTCGTTGCCTTGGTTTCTAAGGTTATTCTCGTTTAAGGTTCGAGGGCGTCAAGGCACTCGTTGAGGGTTTCGTGGAGACATCTTCCTATAATTATAGCGAATACGTTAGTACCTAACTTAAGTTATCATCGCATAGTAGTCGTAATATAAAGAAGTCCTCTATTTAAATCTATATGATTCATTATGCGTCCCTTTCCTTTTTTTTTTTTTTTTTTTTTTTTCGCGAGGAGCCTGAGTTTGTTCTTCTAATATATCAAGTACACATGCAATAAGGAGTATGAAATAAAAGCAAAAAGACATAATGACATGAATAATATATGTTGCATAGTATTGTGACATGGCATATCATGAACAAATTGAGTAATGACATAATAAGTTTGCATACCTTAAGGAATCCGGCGAGATATGGCGGAGGTGGATATCAATATACTATATTCTTTTTATTATATAAAAAGACACATTTTTTTTAACAAGTCTACAGAATCGTAGACCTGCTCTGATACCATTTGTAACGCCCCAGTTTTCATGATATAAGAGAAACTTAATTTAATAAGAAATTATACTTAAAGACGGACGAATAAGACACAACTCAAAAATAAAAGGAATCATTTTATTAATAAACCCAAAAAAATTCCATCACACTTCTGCTGCGCTAATCTAATTTTATAAAATGTAGTCTAATTATTAAAAACAAATCTGATGCGCCACATGTAACGAACAAAATTACTAAAATCCAAGTAATTGGATAAAAGAAAGCGTTTTATGAAACATAGCCTAAAATTAAAATATTGCAATCAAGTAAACAAAGTACATTATTTCGAAACCAAACATCAGTCATTCAAAAATCAAATAGTATCTAAATTATTTTAACAAAATAAATACAATTACTGACTTCGAATCCACCGCCTCCAATCCTCGCTCGGGCTCCTCAACCTGAAAAATGTTAATAAATATGGGGTGAGCTTTCAACTCGCTCCGTGGGGACACGTTTGTCAAGATTAAATACAACAATATGCATAATCGTAAACATTCAACATGTAATTTACTCTGTATTTTTACTTTGACTGACCAGTTACTCTTATAGTACTGCAGGTACACCCCGATGATACATTTGATCCCGGACCTTCTTACGACCCCTGACTAACATGATTTACTCTGTTCCACATTGCACATAAACGAAAACACATATACGAAGCATTTAATAAAGACAAACAATTATTTGAATAAAAAATATCCCTACCTCGAATAAACGCAGATATTTGGATTAACTATAGAATTGGGCGGTTAAAACTTCAACTCTTTAGGGCATCTCCAACCCATAACACCAAATTTGGTGTGAAAATCACACCAAATTTGGTGTTTTGGTGTAATTTTGCAAAACCCATCTCCAACCCACTACACTAAATCTTACACCAAATGAGTATTTTAATATTTTCTTCTCATTTTAGAATAGCAAATTTATTTGTTTATGCAATTATTTCTTTTGCTTATATTTTATTATTATTAATGTAACTAAATAAAAACTTATATTTAACTAATATTACATTAATTAATTATATTGCAAAATTAATATTACAACTAGTATCACAATAAATAAAAATACTAAATTGCACACTAGAAAATAAAAAACGACAAATCTAAAACAAATATTTAAAGACAAAAAAATTATAATTTTGTTTATTAATTCAAGTTTAATTATAATGTTAGTATTTTGTATTTTATGATAGACTTTGATGCTTTTTTAATTAAATTATAATTTTGTTTATTAATTATTTTAGTTTATCAAAATTTTAAGTTTAGTTTATAATAATTTATTGGTAAATATTAACTATTGTTCATCCAAAATAATAATTATATACAAAATTTAAATAACTAAAACCATGTTACAAATGAATTATATATCAAATATAGGATACAATAGGAATTAAAAGTTTGAAGTAGAAGAAATTGGAGGGCAAAGAGGGAATATTTGTATTACACCAAATTTGGTGTGATGTTTAGAGTTGGGTTGGAGGGTGTTTTTTAGATATTTGGTGTTTTAGTGTGGGTTTTAGAGTTGGGTTGGAGATGGTCTTAGAAGTCTATTTAACAGTGTCCTTGGAGAATTTCCTTATAAAAATAATAAACTCATCACCACCTAATCACCTCAAATATACAATTGTATATATATAACATACACATACTGACACAAACAAAAAAAGAAAAAAAAAAAAGAAAAATTAAAAAAGAAAAAATCACACACCTGCACATAAACTCACGCACATATATATATATATATATATATATATATACATAGTACACAACTCGCACACATCACTCAAAACACACACACACTGACACACGCACACACTCATACACGCAATAAACACACACACACCCGTGTGAGTTCGATTCGATAGAGAGATCATTATTAGTAGATTGGGGTCGAATATAATTGTTCTCTTTACCCTTAGGATCTGGTTATGCGTCACAGACCTGTCGTAACACCTTGGCCAATCGTGCACATCCCGCCGTTTACCTTTGGCGGCGGCGAATGAGAGTCGGAAATTGTTGTCGCTCGAGCGATAGTCGAGGGCGTAAGCGCGGAAGGCTGAATTATGAAAAAAAAAAAACACACACACACACACTGACACACATAAAATCACACACACTCTGACACACACATAGTTATATATATATAAACGAAAGAGAACCAATTAAACACACAAACTATACATGACTCACGCACCAAAGAGACCCAATTGTGAGGAAGGAATTATTTTTTTGGACGGGAGCAGATTTGTTTTTCTGTGGGTTTGAACTTCAGTTTTTTTTTTTGTAACAGCTGTGGTAAAAAAATTTGTAGGACGATATGTATTTATAGGTTGAAATTATAGGGTTTGAGATAAGTAGGGTTTGAGATAGAATTCTATTTGACTTGGACTTTTAAAATTTGAGGGAAAGATTTTGGGCCCATAATGAATTTCAGAAATCAACATTTTAAATTGGCCCTGGATAATTATTGATACTTGGTTGTTATAGAAAATAATAATAATAAAATAAAATTATTGAACTAATAATTATATAATTAATAGTATTAATAAAATAATAATACTAAATATACTAAAAAAATCTGGATATTACAAATTATGTGATGATATAAATTTTATAATGATTTAAGATTATTTTTCTTGTCAATTATGTAGTCTTTGTGGGACTATCATTCTATGTTCTCTTTTTTTCCAAATGATATAAATTTTGAACTCAAGCAAAATTTACAGACGTCAACTGACAAAAGAGGCTTTTTGCACTAGTAACTGTCGGGAAGGAAAGCGACATACCAAAAAAACACTTTCACCAGAGGAGACTAAAGTATGAACCCTATCCATGAGGGCCATCACTGTTCTTGTCCTAGAACTTCGTGAAGGAGGTGAATTGCGGAATGTGCCTCAACAAGTCAGGGTCATGAACTAACATAGACTGAGTTACCACACAAGAAATCCTCATTCAACCTCTTACCAGGGGGATTCGAACCTCCACGCTGTGGGTGCTAGCAATCAGACAACACGTCACTCAAGTCCTTTACCAGTTGAGCTATGTTATGTTCAAATACGACACTTGAAATAGGTGGAATGCAATAACTATATATGAGTTTAAATATCATGATAAAATATTTAGCTTTTTATTAAAATTTAAATAATATTTGAAAAATATTTTTAACATCTACTTTATATTGTAAATTTGTTCTCGTACATTTCTTTAATCAAAGAAGCAATCAAAGAATGGAAAAAGTAAGTATAAGAAGTTTAAGGATAAAATTAATATTTAAGTGGAATATATGCATTGAGGGCTTCACCCGAGGAGACTATTAAATTACTACCACAAGGAGAGACAAAACACTCATCAAGGGAGACAGAAGCTGTCGCAACACACACAAACATCGGACACAAGCAACCACCACATACTACAAACAAGATACAACTGACCGGGACGGATTTTGCCACTCATCCGAGTCATCCGGGAACTACAAAGACAACAACAAAGAAAGACAAAAAAAAAAAAAAAAAAAAGAAAAAAAAGAACGACACAACAAGACAACCTAATGCACCCGAAAATCACCTACTAGTCTACTACCTAAAATATTGAAATCCAATGAGATCTAGCGGTCTGAATTACAGAATTAGCCCCAATTAACACCCCATGGTCCCAGTTACCCACTCAAGGCCCCCACTCCTGCCCTGAACGATCTGCCACCTCCGTCGCCTCGAACAACCATTGGCCGCCGACTGATCTTCCGCCGCAGCTGGGAAGCGGAATTAGGACGAGAGATCACCTTTTCCAACTTCTCTGACGCGAATGAGTTGCTAGTCATGTAAGGACCTCGTTATCTTTACAATAATTTCGCCTTGTACTTCCACAAATTTTGATTAGCATAAAACCCTAATTTATAGCGATGATCACTACCATCATTGATAACCAAAATTAGGAGGCGAATTTTACCCTAGAAAGTTTGTGAAAAAATATTGCACAGTTGAATTCTCCATTCATTGCTTCTCTAAGATGTTTCCTACTTTTCCCCAATGGCGGCAGACGCATTTCCTTTATTTTCTTGGGATAAAGAATCATCAATGGGGAAGCGAAATAGGGCTGCTGTGGTCGTGCTTGGTGACATCGGCCGTAGCCCCCGAATGCAATACCATGCACTTTCCCTTGCTCGTCAGGTATTCGTTACTCATATTTACATACGTACATACTCTCTCTTCTTTTGCTTGGAACATTAGTTTATGTGTTGGACTTGGGGATTTTCCAAAATTTTTTATGGCTAGCATGTTGGGCCTTAGAATGAACAATTATTTACCATTATATTTCATGTGTCAGACAAAGGACATGTTTTGGTGACAAGTGATTGGCTGTCCAGTCGAATATGAATGAACTTGCATACAATATTAAGGAAAAAAATTTGGTGGTGTTCTATTGATTTGCACTTTTATGTCATCTTCGTTTGATTTAATAAGGAATAATATATCAATTAGACAATTACTGATGATGGTTGGGGAGTCTTAGGTAATTTTTAGTTACTTTGTCGTCATTTGGTCATATTTTGATAAACAAAAAGGGCAGGATATATGAGGTTGCTATGATTGTTTTCGAGGGAATTGTTATTTTTAAAGAAATCAAAGTGGTATGTTGCTAGAATACTTGAATTCTTCATGTAGATGTTTCAAATACAAGTTTGTCATCGTTGGAGTTTAGGTAACCTAAAGATGCTCCCTCTCTGTGTGTGTGTGTGTGTGTGTGTGTGTGTCTAGTTACTAGAAGTTGAATGCAGTTGGTGGGGATTACGATGCTTTCCCCTTTACTTTGTTTTCAAATGGCTCTGATGACTTTGGTGAACTCACGTGGTAGTACTTTTCACTTCAGACGAGTAAGAAAGGTATGAAGGATATATGGGCTACTTGGATTTATTAATGATGGGAAAGAAATGAGCCATCATGATACTAACCTGTTTTATCACTGTACCATTGTACTATCTGATATGTTTCTGAGTATTTTTATTATAGATATTTAAGCAATTATTTATGTTTTATTTATCATTTAATAGTAATTCGACAGAGAATTACCAACATTTTAGATTTTTTAAATTCATCTGCTTTTTGTATAATATGGCCTCCTTTTTGTGACCAATGAGCTATGTTATGCCAAACTTGATTTGGAATATGTTTGTGTTCGAACTTCCAAAATGACAGCTATAAACTTCAAAGAGAAGAACATTAATCGTTATATAAACTAAGCAGGTTAGAATGTGTACAAATACGACATTGTTTTCTAGTCAAACCTCTCAAACAATATAGTAAAATAAGGACAAGTTCGTTTCTGTCTGCAAAAGAAGTTACTTTATTTGTGCAAGTGTTGCATGATTCTCTTTTTTCTTTTGGGTTCTCTGAAATAAGGAAATTTCCAACTTTCTTGCAGGCTTTTCTAGATGTTGATATTGTCGCATATGGAGGTATGCTTGTGTCTTGTGATGGCCTGATGAAAATATCTTCTTTTTGTTGGCCTAAGCCTGATTCTACTCTCTGATTATATAAATTGTGTCTTCAGACAAATTGATGTTGGTTCATGGTTTTTCATTTTGTATATTCTTGTTATTGATGTATTATGTCATTGATTGTATCACTGTTTCTATACTGTGAGGATATTGAATTTCATTGTTCGTTCTTTTCTTCATTATTTTTTTGGCTATTATGCTGGCATTGGAGGTGAGGGCAGCTTTGACAGCGCTTATGATATGATTAAATGTCATAAATTTTATGTTTTTGGTTAAATTTGATATTATTAAAAATCAGGATCACCAAATGGGGTGCATTACTTCTTTCAGAATAGAGACTTAGACTCTTTTTTTGCAGCAGGAAAAAAGGAAAGATAAGCACTAAAAATATATTTTTTCGGGAGTTAAAACACAAATTTATGCTAAAATTTAACCATTATGCATTTTGGACCTATTTAATTAGTACCTTCATTCATGAAATCCATCTTTTCCATCTCTTCTAGTTCAATGCATGATTTATTTCATGTGAGAGATGGGTTGTCTGTGTCGGAAATAAGAAACTTCAGATGTGTGGGCGGCTTGCTGTATGCTTGACATTCGGCTGTTCCATCTTTTATGCACGCTTCCTTGATCATATTTAGTTCTACAATAGTGTGATCAAAGTACTACAAACGCGCATTTGTTGGTGATGCATTGGGTCCCATTTGTGCAACGCCTACAATCCTATAAAATGGATAGGGAAAGAAGGCGAGGAACTGAAGTAGTTAGTGTGACTTATTATAGACAACAATCTGAAGAAAGGAGGATTCAGATACGTATTTGTTATAACTGCTGCAAACAGAACTTTCTCAACTTAGTCTTAGATGGTGTAAACATCTGGTAAACTTCCTCTTACATAGGCCATGGTGTTAGAGAAAATTTTCATGAATTTTGAACTACATAAATTGACGGGTGTACATTTCTATATCTTATTAAAGGTAGTTGATTGTGCAATTGTTTGATAAAATACTGCGTTTACTAAACAGTCGACTACTGGTTGTGTATCTTACCTGATTTAAGAATTGATCTTTGGATAGGTTCAGATCCCCATATTTCAGTGTTAGAGCACCCATCTATCCATATCCACAAAATGGTAAGATTAAGGATGTCGCTGACTCGCTGGTAGATTTAATGTATCGAAATTTTCAAGGCCCTGAAAATTCTATTTCTTTTGCGCAGCCGCAATGGCCAACAATTCCTCGAAGTTTTCCAAAGATACTTCGACCCTTACTTCTTATTCTCAAGCCTATATTTCAGTTTCTGGTGCTGCTTTGGTATCTCTGTGTCAAGATACCAGCTCCTGATGCTTTCATAGTGCAGGTGAGCTACATCTTGTGTTTTGTGTCAGATTTTGCATTTAATTGTCTCTCTAATTATCTGTAGGATAACTGTTTTATACTCATCTCATTGTTGCTTAATACCTGACTTGATTTTAGATGGTCTTGGCTTTGCTGATTGATAATAATCCAGTTGCAGAATTTTGCAATAAGAAATGCTCTCTTTATTTATTTTTCTGAACTTACATCCTAAATTTTAGTTGAAGTATTAATTGTCGTCGTAGGATGATGTAGCAAGATGATCGCAGTGGCAAAATGTAAAACCATTGACAGCTTATGTTTCTGACATGGTGACTTGCATTGGGTTCTCCAAATATTTTAGCTGAAACTTTTATCTGTGGGCATATGAAAGAAATCCGCAGTCGTTGACAACATCAATCATTATACTGTTTCTTTTGTCCCACGTAAATCGTAATCAATAATATGCTCCACTAAAATTACATATTTTTGCTCCTGCAGAATCCACCATCAGTTCCTACTCTAGTGGTTGTGAAGTGGGCCAGTTGGTTGAGACATTCAGCATTTATTGTTGATTGGCATAATTTTGGATATACCCTGCTTGCTCTGTCCATGGGACGGAGTAGTCTCTTTGTTGCGATATATCGTTGGTGAGATTGGATTCCAGCCTTATGATTTCAATGAATTTTTGAGGTCTGATTCTTCTCAAGGTAAAAACTGTGATTTTTTGATGTATGACTAGGATCGAGAAGCGATATGGCAAAATGGCTCATGGTTCCTTGTGTGTGACTAGGGCAATGCAACATGAATTATCGCAGAACTGGGGAATCAAGTGAGCGTAATCTCAAAACTGGGTCATGTATTATTTTCTGCTTACATTTTATTTGCTTGAGTGTTGATCATCCATATCCCCTTATGCCTTTTGTAATTGTAGAGCTACTGTTCTCTACGATCAACCTCCTGAATTTTTCCGGCCTGCTTCACTCGAGGAGAAGCATAATGTGAGCAAATTTACATGCCATCATTAGCTTGAAGAGAGTAGTGACTTGACAAAGTTTAAAGTCGACGATGGTCTAGTTATTTTGCAGGATTGGTAAAAGTCTTAACGAGCCTTATGGTCTTCGAGATTGCCTCAGCAATGGTAATGGAAGGAAAAGATACTCTTCTGGTCCATTTTTAAACTAATTTCAAGGGTGTTTGTGCTGAATTGGCCTGACATGTGGCAGGATTGACAGGACCATACAACAATGATCCTAATACAACTCCATTTTCAACTCAGGTTGACGGTGATATATTCTTGAAGCAAAACAGACCAGCACTCCTTGTTAGCAGTACAAGCTGGTATATTCTTGATTGCTTGCCACCATAATTTACATGAACTTTATCCTTGTGTCTTTTTCATTTCTTTAGAATTTCTTGAGAAAAAATTTACTTTCATGTATTGAGATCAGTGAAGAAAAAATATTCAGCCATATTTCCTTTACCAGACATTTACCACAAATATAAGAATGAATAATGATGAACTTATATTCTAAATCGACATGGATGGACAGTAAAAAACATTTTAATTCAGGACTCCAGATGAAGATTTTGGAATTCTTTTGGAAGCAGCTCTTATGTATGATAGACGCGTTGCTGCTTCACTAGGTGAGGATGACTCAACTGGGGATGAAGTTGTTTGGAACGAAATTCGTGATGGAAAGCAATTCTCATACCCGAGGTTGCTGTTCATTATTACTGGTAACATTTGTGTTTAAACCCCATCAATTTCCGTCCAATTGATCAAGTTTTTGTTACGTATCCTGAAACTGATGAACAAAGTGAAGGTAAAGGACCTGAAAAGGAAAAATACGAGGAAAAGATAAGGAAACTTAGTCTCAAACGTGTTGCTTTTCGTACCATGTGGTTGTCAGCGGAGGATTATCCATTGCTTCTTGGTAAGTGGTATAACCTCTATAGCTTTTAGGGATAATTACAAAACCTACCCTAAGGTTTAGCCTAATTACAAAAAAAAACCCAGTTATCTTTCAAAATTTCTAGTACTCCCTTGACATTTGTTTCTATTTTACAAATTGCACCATTGGGAGTGGGGGATCTGTTAGGTAAATACAAATCTCAAGGGGGTGCGTGTAACACTTTAATGGGGTATTTGTAAGTTTGAAAGATAACTGGAGTTTTTTGTAATTAGGCTAAATCTCAGGGGTGGGTAGTTTTTGTACTTATCCCTAGTTTTATATTGCTTTCCATCTAAACACCCTTATGTCTTCCTTTTCTGTGCATACAGGGTCAGCAGATCTAGGCGTCTGTCTGCATACTTCGTCATCAGGGTTGGATCTACCCATGAAGGTTCGCACTGATATGTTATGAAGTTCAATCTTTCTGCAAATGCATAAAACTTATAGCAATCTATTAGGCAGTCATCCCTTTTTGCCCTTAATATTTTGGAAAATTGCCTTTTTCGAGGAAAATACCTCATACTTGGAGATTTGGTTAAATAGGTTGTGGATATGTTTGGCTGTGGACTACCTGTCTGCGCGGTTTCATATTCTTGGTAAGATCGATTGAGTATTTTTTTGCATGATCATGTTACTATTATAATAGACTACTTACTGAGCATGAAAAAGACTACTATGTATTGACCATTTCGGACCTGTGTCCAGCATAAAGGAACTGGTAGATGTTGAAAAGAATGGCCTCCTTTTCTCTTCATCTGCAGAACTGGCTGATGAACTCATGGTAAGCATCTCTAATGTATGTTCAAGAGTATGGAACCTAGCCCATGGAATGCTAAGGTTTTTCAACTTATCAAACAGTCAAGTTTTTGCTCGAAAATCTTATTTGATAATCAGGATGACATTGTAAACCATTACGACACTTTTGGTACAGTGATCATGCATTCCAGGAAACAGCAGCTTAGGTAGAATGGGAATTCACCTAGATCTTTCTCATTCCATTGTTTTGACTTTTGCAGTAGACATGGATTGAAGCTAAATTGGGATAGTGTTTCCCACTCCTTTTGTTGGTGCACTTCAATACATAGTTGGACACTGTAGTGCATGAACACATTTACACATAAAAGTGATGCATCATATCTATTATCATTATTATTATTTCATGTATATCTGAAATACACATAAAGTTATACTTAAACGTATTTTTATATGTATAATAAATATTAAAAAATTTAATATATACCTACCTTCATAGATAATATTTTAGATATATTTTGCTATAAATGCGTATGTGCATAGTATTATCATAAATATTGACAGTTAATATGTTAATGTAATATGTACCGCAATCAAATAATTTGAGAGACTTCTTAGGGAAAGGAGTGAACTTTTTTCTTTTAGTTATGATTCCCTATTATTCCCACTTAAGTGGGAATAACTACTCCTCATATGGTTGAATGAGGAACGGTTTTTCCCAGTTTTAGTAGGAAGCATCTTCGAAACTCTTCAATCCTAGTTCAGTCTTACCCAAGCCGAAGTGATTAGAAAAGTGGAATAAGCTTTTTGTGGAATTCTCACTACCTTGCATTAAGCATGCCATTGGTTGCCATTTCACTGTCAATTTCACTTAGCGACAAACTTTAGTACTAGCCTGGTGCTCTACATAAACAATGGCAACCTCACTTATCGATCTGCCTATATTATACTGTCAAAAATGAGAGAGCAAGAAGTTGTACAAAGTCAATTGTGGTAGTGCCATATTGTTTGTCACTACAGAAATACCTTTTTGAACGACTCCTTCCTCTTTCTATGTAAATGATATTACACTAAAGTTCAAAGTGGAAACTGAATACCCCTGAAAAGTAAACAAACGGTTCTGAAGATGCCTCATCTTGTTATGTCGGAGAGTTCTTCATCTGCAGACTGGATTTAGGTTAAGTTGGTTATATGCATCAATCCCCTAAATGCCTGCAAAATATTATGGGAAAATACTCAAATTTATGTGTCGTTTCCTACAGATGTTGTTCGAGGGTTTTCCAGAAAGATGTGATACTTTAAAGTCGATGAGGTCAAACTTGATGGAAAGGGTATCTTCAGTTAGGTGGGCAACAGCATGGGAAGAAAACGCAAAGCCCTTAATATATGAGGTCAAATTGAATGTCCTTTTTCTGCCACTTGCTCTGCTGTTATAAGCATACTGTTACCCCTTAATTGCCATTAGATTATCCATTTCCAGATAACCAACGTACAAGAGCGTTGTTTTTTCAGGTTATTTCTCAAAACTCCAGCTGAATGTGAAAGAAGATGGTGAAAAATAAAAATAAATATTGGACTTAAATGTATTTCCGGTTTTTTCCTCCTGTTTGAGGAAGAAGAGAAGTAAGAGGACTCTAGGTCTTCTTTTTCATAGACAGGACACTCAAAACTCTTGATCTTGAATTTTCTGGAATGAAAATCTTTTTTACTTCCGCATGCTGTGTATGTCTTAAATATCTTTCTTGGTCACAGATGTTGTCTTTCTTCATTCATGCTGCAGAAAGTTGAAATGCTTCCTATTGTGTGTGAGAAACTGTAAAAAGTACAAGCAAAAAAATAGTTATCAGAAAAAGAAAAACAAAACATTGGATGTATTGGCCAAAGGGAAATAATTACAAGAAGGTTAAATTTGAAATTTAAAAGGAAAGTAGTAATCATGATATTTTATTTTCTTTGTAAATGATTGTATTGTTTTCTAGTTATTATATAATTATATATAGTGATGTCTCGTGAAGCAAATAATGAGACCACTACTTATCATTTATCCTTAAAAAAAATATTATTACTTCAACTCTATCCTTTTGCAGAAAATAAAACCAACCACATCTTGATTTTGTCATGTCTTTACTTCTATTCTAGCGTTGCTGATAATTCACTTTCTTTGTAAATAAGTAGTTCCTATCCCCATATTTTCCATATTATGTGATATAGCAATTATTAAGACTCACCACTCCTCATTCTTATACTCTAAAATAGTACATGGTAAATAATTTTACATTTTAACATATTTTTCCTCATAAAAACATATATTGCCAATAAAATTTAATTTTTACTTTATAATTTTGAAAAGCAATCTTCCTAATAAAAAAAAGCTTTCTCATTTTTCACATAAAAACCCATTGTAAATTTGTAAATTTAAAAAGTAAAAGCCTAGCTCCACCAAGGATGGAGATGAAAATATGAAATACTAAACAAAATTACGAAAATTATAATACCTTACGAGATAATAATATTTTATATAACCATTTCTTCTTAATCAAAAAATCCTTAGAAGAAAAGGCAAAGAACAACACAACATATTCGATGCATTACGAATTTCAGCCCAAAAGTTGAATTTTGCCCATGCAAAGCCATATGCAACCATTTTAGAAATTATTATTAACAATTTTTATTTAAAAAAAATGCCGAACGACGTCGGTTTTAGAGGATGCATTTTTTGTTTGATATTTTTGGAGGATGCATTTAAATAGGTTGAAAAACCAACAGAACACAGAACATACCGTCCACACTTAAAACCCCTTTCTCGCGATTTAGGGTTTTTCGCCACCTCCAGTCCCCTCAGCAATGTCGAAGAAACGCGGGAGAATAACAAACCCAGAGCCCTTCTTGCCCTTGGGCTCCGACGCATTCTCCTCCAAGAAACGCACCAAGCCTCCCAAGCACCACCAGCTCCATCAGAAGCTCGTTCCGTCTGCGGTCAGCTCCAAGATTCTTAAGGAAGCTCTGATTCAGCAAAAGGAAATCCAGCACGAGGAGGATGACGAAAACAATGTTTCCGAGCAGAATCCTGATAATAAATTTCTGTTACCCCAACTGAACCGCCTCAAAGACAATGACGACGAGGATGATGTGGATGATTTTGACGGGTTTTCGGAGACACAGAGTCAGCTTGGGCAATGGAACGTTGAGGTTTGCCCTAATTTATTATCTTTACATTTCGTAGGAGATTGTCTTAATGTTTTTTCTGAAGTATTTTTGGCAGCCAGTGTGTTGGTTTTGATCTTTTCTCTTTTGTGACAACCCCGATTTTTTTTTTCTACACAGCCGCTTCAGTATGAGTATTTTCTGTCCGTTGGAATAATTTTACGTGGATTAATTTTCTTTCGGCTTATACGGACTTAGATTGCTTTTATCTGTTCTCTTCAATCATTTGTTTTGTAAAAAGGGATGTATGGTTATCAATTTGTCTGTTATTTTGTTACTCTGTAACTTAGCATCCTCAACGTCTAGTGCAGTTAAAATCGTTAAAGTTCCTTTTACGTCTAGTGCAGTTAAAATCGTTAAAGTTCCTTTCTTTCTCGATTCATTTTAAGCTGTGTTTCATCTGATCTTTCCTTTTTCCCATCTTTTGGTGATGATATAGGACGAGATTGATGAGGAAGATGAAAAGCTGCTGGAAGCCTTTCTATCAAAGGATGATCGCCCTCAGCGCACATTGGCTGACATCATTGTTGAGAAAATCAAAGAAAAAGATGCCCAAGTTTCTTCAGGTTTGAGTTGTAATTTCATGATAATGATTGACTGCCTGGTCGTTGTTATCATATTCCAAGTCAGGGTGGGGTGTATGACATTAATATTGAAGTTAATTTGTGTTCACAATTCTATGAAATATTCATTATTATAATATGAAAATTGAACCTTCTCGATATATTATTTTGCAGTATGTTTGCTTACAGGATATGGGTTCCTGACACTGTTGGCAAACTTATGGTATGATAAATTATAAAAGTCTCAATTTTATGTGTTTGTTTGTAACAGTGCAGCCGATGCCAAAATTGGACGACTCCATCATAGAGCTGTACAAGGGGTATGCTAACAGTCTTGTGTCTCTGATATGAGCGTAATATGGTTTTCTTTGCTTGCTCATATTTATGGTTAAGATTAATAGTATGGTTTTACTGACATTGGGTGGCATATGGATTTTGCAGGGTTGGCAAGCTGCTTAACAAATACACATCTGGCAAGATACCTAAAGCTTTCAAGCACATACCTTCTGTGCAATACTGGGAGGAAGTCTTATACTTGACTGAACCTGAGAAATGGTCACCAAATGCAATGTATCAAGCGACAAGAATATTTGCTTCTAATTTGGGTGTCAAGAAGGTGGAGCGATTCTATAAGTTTGTCTTGCTGCCACGTGTGAGAGAAGATATTCGGAAGAATAAGAGGCTGCACTTTGCTTTATATCAATCCCTGAAAAAGGCTCTATATAAACCAGCTGCTTTTAATAAGGGAATCTTATTTCCGTTGTGTGAGGTAATAATAGCTTTTAATGTTTCGAGGATTTGCTATTCTGGTTACCAGCCTTGATTTTGATCAGAAAACTGATTTTCAATTTCTCCTCTCACTCTATGGTATTTAATTATTTATATGTGTACCTTTTTGCCTGTCATGCGCATTACTTTAGGAACTGTCTTTTACAAGAATGAAATCCTCAAGCATTGTAGATCAGTTTGTTCAAAGAATGACATTATGTTCTTACTAGGCAAACTTGTTTTAAGTGCTCCTGTTAGTAGCGTTGATTCACTTTCTATGCAAGACTAAGTGAATCTGGTTTCATTTGCCTTACATTTTTAGTCAAATTCTGCTGTTTTAAGTATAAGCTCTGGAGAATCTGGTTTTAGCATGATCCTAGTTTCCTACCAAATAGCAGAGTTTTGTTTTGAGTATCTTAAATAGGTTAGATTCCCAAACGCGTGTTTTGTTTATCGAATCACCAAGACAGCATCTTAAGACTTTTCTCAGCATCGAATTGAATACATAGTATGATTGACCAACTTGAGTTAAGCAACCCCATCCCAACAAAATCACATCTTCTTACAAAAATATGTAAATCTTGGGTTAGCTCTAGCTATTATCTTTTCTCCGAAGTCTTTGATTGAGCCATCAGCCATGTTCATGTGTTTTCGAGCTCTACAAAATGCATTAAAATTATGAGTGGTTACTTGTACTGAAATTATATGGTATATGGTTGCAGATTGTAGTGGTCGCAGTGTGGAATTCTTGATGACAAAAGAAAAAGTTAGTTAATGTTTACATTTCTGCATTAAAATGTTTTAGTCCAAACTTTGCCAGTAGAATCATTTTAGTATTCTGAGGCCTAAGTTTATGTTATTATCACTGCAAGAATCTCTGCTACAATGTGATTTTTGTCATCTTAATCTCATTCTTGCGAAATCTGCTATCATTCATCTTTCATTTTGGTGCTCCACTGCTCCAGTTAGTAGCATTCATTCACTTTCTATGCAAGAATAAGTGCCAACTTTCGCGGTTATGTATAAAAGTCAAATGATCATAATGAATCAACTTGTTATGTTTTTGAGCATATAATCGCCTTTTCAAGTGCAATTTTCCTGAGTTTATTTAGTACATCAAGATGCATTTTAACTTGAATATGTCAAGTTTCTTTGAAAGCAATGCCTTTTCGATTGTTCTGTTTCAGTCAAGGACATGCAATTTAAGGGAAGCAGTCATTGTTGGGAGCATCATCGAGAAGATTTCCATTCCTCCTCTTCATTCTAGGTATGGTGGCTTTTGACCTTAACCCACATCTCTGTTAGAATGCTCTTTGCATGACCCAAGGTATTCTTCCTTGTTAGGATAAATCCAGATAAGATTATGAGTTACAGTTGCATTTTGCCACCACAATAAAAAGTGAAAAAAACCCAAAAAGAAAAAAAAGGAGAAGAGAGATACTAAATAAATAAATAATAGAATAACATAACATAAAATAAAATAAAATAAGATAAAATAGGGAATAGAGTCCCTGACGGAAAATTCTTCTTCTGTTTCCGCTCTTCATAAGATACTTGTGAAGTAACTGCAGGTTTCGTGTATAATAAGAGAGCCGTTTTATGATTATTGTGGTCTTCGTCATTCTTTTTTATAACTCAATGCAATATTGATACCAATGTTTTTTTAGGTTGCTTTGCTGCTATCGTCCACTGTCCTTGGATAAATTTCATTGTCATTGCTCAAACAACTTGCTTAAAAATTTCTGTTGTGAAACTATCTTGAATGACATTTGAAAACTCATGGCTTCATACTGTATTTGTAACTTGTGAACTGATTTCCTTTTTTGGGCGGCGCTGTTATCTACTGATGTGTCATTTTGCTTTATTGAGATGTGTTAATCTCTTATATTCATGGCAGTGTTGCATTGTTGAAGCTCGCAGAGATGGAGTACTATGGTACAACAAGGTATCATTTTGTGTAAAATTCTGCTTGAGTAGAATAACTGGCATAATATTTTCATATCTTTGCTTGCTCAATAAACTTACCTCCGCTTTCAATAGCAAATAATAAATGAAGAGTTGATACTCTTTATTTAGATGATAGAAGGATCAGGACATGCAATGTCTGTACCGATGGATAATTTGTTTTGATTTCAAGTTCTCTCTCTCTCTCTCTCTCTCGTAATTTATTGCGACCATCACAAGAAAAGTCGGCATCTGGTTAATATGTACTACTTCAATTGTAGGTTTTGATTTTACTTATAGTGCACTCTGTTTCATTTTATGTGTTTAGGATGTTTTTCTTGCTACATTTCTCGTCTTAGAACTTTGCCATCATTTCACTTGTATATTTTATGCAGTTATTTCATAAAGTTACTGATTGAGAAGAAATACGCTTTGCCATATCGTGTACTTGATGCTTTGGTTGCTCATTTTATGAAATTCTACGATGACTCTAGAGTAATGCCTGTGATCTGGCATCAGTCACTTCTTGCATTTGCACAAAGGTTGGTGTTTTCTTATTCATCTTTCCCTTCTCAATGTTAAATCCTTTGCGTTTGCATTATGTATAAATTCTTTTTACCTCTTCTTGACCTTCCCTCGTGGAGAAAAGAGAAACAACTATAGTTTCTTGCTGATGGCTATGATTGCTGCATTCAATCAATCATGAGATTTATCTCTGAGTTTTATGTATGAGATGAATGCAACTAATCAAGAATTTGCTTCTTCCTCATCACATAAAGACTAGCGAAAATTTACATTAAGCCCCCCCTCCCCCGCTTCAAAGTGTATATCTCCCCACCATATTGCTTAACTCTGTGTTTGTACTGTGTAATTTAACACAGGTACAAAAATGAGTTGACAAAGGAGGACAAGGCTAATCTCAACACTCTAGTTGAAAGACAAAGACATAAATTAGTAAGATGATTAGCCTACTTTTGACAACTGAACTCTTTCCATTTAATGGAATAATTAATTAATCATCTGCTTTTTTTTCTTTTTTTCTCTTGACACAGGTTACACCTGAAATACTAAGGGAATTAAATAACAGCCGTAACCGTGGGGAGAAAGAAGATGATCTTATGTCAATATATATCCTTTTTTTATCTCCTTCAAAGTACAATATTTTTGGTAATAATTTTTTCACATGAATATACTTGCGTGATGATTTTTTTTTTTTTTTTGTGATGACTGCCAATGCTTACTGAAAAAGGCATCCCTTCCTCATTCTCTGAATCATATCTGGGTTTAGATTTGGATAGTGTATGAAAACCTTCGTAATTTGTATATTGCGACTGGTGAAGAAAAACACAAAAAGTAAAACAAAGGGGGATACACCAGTTGCTGTGTGGTTAGCTAAAAGAGGTGATAAAAATCTTGTCTGTTTCAACTTGCTACTACTTGAACTACATTTGGATGTACTCTGCAGTGGCATTAGTTATTGTTTAATATCTGTGGAGGGATGCAGTTAATCTTGTGAAGTCCTATCCTAAAATAGCTACTTTGAGAATGATTTATGTTTCTGGTGGAATTTTGGTTATACACAATTGATGTAATTGTCCATTCGGCTCTCTTTATGGCGTTTATGAATTTATAAAAGTTAGTGTTAATTCTACTTGCTCCCTTTTACAATTACGTATTCCTTGACTCCCGAGCACCAACCCCTCTTTCTATAGTTACTAAAACAATCCAAGAAGACAGGTTTGATATTCCAGATGTGCCAATGGAGGAGGACTGAATTCACCGCAGCTGTGATTTCTATTGGTAAATGGGTTGCTTTTATTTTGTCCTCACCCATCTCAAGAAGTTAATTACTTTTGCTGTCCATCTTCTCGAAAGATGGCTATTGTTATCCAATGGACGATTTCTTATTATTCAAGTTTTTCATGCAGGTGGTTCAAAATTTTTTTAGGTGAAAGACATTTGTGGTAAATACACATTCACTGTCTGGAATAACAGTGAATTTGTATAACAGAAGTTCCAGTTTTGTTCTTATTCCCCGCCCAGTGGGTTGTGAGTGAAGATTTCGGAGTTCTGCAGGAGCTTAATAGAAGTTACATAAAAGGCAGTGTTGTTCTTGTTGAGTATAGAACCTGCTGTATAAGTTACAGTTTTCTTGTCAAATGAAGATTCGGAGACGCAATTGTTAGTTTAGATGAAAACTGAATTATTGGAATATTTATTCTTGAGAAATCTCAGTGAATTCGGTATTGTTTTTCGATTTTATTCCTGAAGAATGTTATCTTGAAGCTGTATGATTTTGCAAGGGATTTGCAATGGCACAGTAAATTTATAATGCAAAAATGTGAACATTGCTTTCTTTTTGTTCTTTATTCTCTTTTCTTTTGTTAAAAGGACCTTCTGTAGGAGACACTGAGTTTTCTTGCATCAGGAAAAATGTCTGATATGATAATGAGGTCTTACATGAGACCGTCTCATGGATCTAAATTCATGAGACGGATCCTAAAGCACTCGAAAATATGAATTATTTTTATGGATATGGATTTGGGTCGAAATTCTATTTAAATATAGGATCCGTTTTTGTGTATGATAATTGTTAAGAGATTTGTTTTCCTCCAATTGGTAACTGTTAGCAAAGGCACCATTTCTGGCAAAATTAGATTACTGGGGGAAATTATGTCTGCCCAAATATTTAGTGCTATTATTATCTTATGCCCAATTTTTTTGAAAGCTAATTCAACTAGGTTTTAGCCTTTAGGGATATATATTTTTTTTATTTTAAAAATTACAATAAACGATTTTAATAAAATCAATTCCTAAAAATTGAAATTAATAAATATGATATTGGAAAGTTTAAAAATTATAGAAATTAAATCAACACACTTTGGCTTACTTAGGGTATATTTGCTTACTTTTACAATATTTAATAATTATTGATAATTGGAATTTATTACTATCAAGTTTGCTTTTATTATATTTAATTACTGTTAACTAGAATTTGTTATTATTGACGAATCTTTTTTTTTTTGTTTGTAAATTGTGTGTATAATGTCTCATTAAAGTATTAGTTATGTATAATTTTAGTTAATTTATCAAAATACCTTTAGAAAATAAATATTCAAAAGAGCCAAAATTGAATTGAATTAATGTAGTTGTCAAAACTGGTGAACAGCTGACAGAAACTCACACACTATTGATGTATCGATCTTCTTCGATCTCATCGCCATTGTTATTTCACCATTCGCATCTGTATCTCCGCCCCCTTTCTCTTCTCTCACTTATATATAAGCTCTTTTTTCTGCCATAGCCTCGTCTCATTTCTCATTGTTTCTTCTCTCTGTCACAAGCACAAAGGTTCATATATAAAAGAGAGCGGGTTCGATGGCGGCCATGTTGCAATCATTTGGAGTGGCGACGGCCTCAGTTGCCTTCTCAGATCACTCCACCAAATTATCTGGTTTCTCCGTTCACTCTCTTCCAGGTTTATATTATCGTCGTCGTCTTCTTATTTTATTTTATTTCTTCTCTATCGCTGTGAATTTCTTTAATCTTCTGTGTGTACTTTGTGTTATGCTCCTGGAGAAATCCAAGAGCTATGGAAGCAATTGAAAAGATTAAATCTCGAACCACTTAAAAAATTGCATAATTTCACGTTTGGTTGAGCTTATTTGAATCAGGGCGCTCATCTTTTATTTCTCTTGGCTTAAATCCAGGGTCATAGAATCTCAAGATCGTTTATTGCGTAACCACATTATATTCACGAGACTCAAATATTCATTTTTTGCATGTAATTTTTTATTTTTGGTTTTAAGTTTTTGATGTTGGTTCACCAGTTATCAGATCTGAGGGACGGTCGATTTCGGGTCCGATTAATGGAACACGCAAGACTGGAAAGGTCATTACCAAAGCAGTTGCGGTCAGTCTTCTGCTATACCTTCTTAGATTTTTCTTATTTCATTTCTTGGACATGGTTTAATTATCTGGTTATTGCATCTCCTAAATATGACTTTATGTTGTGTTTTATTTTTTCACTATTGAGGCACAGGCTGAAAGTCCAGCCTCAGCAGCTTCCAAACCTGGGTAAGTTTCTGTCTTCTTAAATATTCTTATCTATGGACGTGTTTCCTCTTGCTGCTCGATATTTTGATTGCAATGTTGGAGTTTGGCTGTTAATAATCCACTGAGTTAACCTGGCGATGGGTTCCAAAACACATGATGTCTTTGAGGAGTTCTGTGTTAATTAGTGAAAAGTACATACTAACTATAGGTATGCTATATTCAAGATTAGCAAAATATGCATTTTAGTATTGAATTTACTATCAGGAGTTTGTTTGCTTAATAATCTTAACTGTAAGAACATAGAAGTTTGGAGATGGTCTAAAAAGTAGGAAACAGAGTTTGAGATAATATGGCTTCTCTGAGTTCTGTCGTTAGTAAGTGAAAAACACATGAAACTTGTGGTACTCGATGTTCGTTATCACATTGTATTATTATAGTTTATTTTTAGCTCAAACTTTTAACAATGAGTTCCATTTACTAATCATTACCATAGAAAGACAGATGCAGGTTAATAGTCTTGGACTGGAGTATAATTAATTAACCAGTTGCATCCTTTGCTGCATGCAAGTACTAAGAATCGCACCGACTTCTTTACTTCTGATATATAAAACTCCTTCCACACACTTCCTCTCAGAGGATGTTTGAAATGACTTTTCGAGGAAATAAGAAAAGTCGACATATTTATCTTTTCTACCAAAATTGCTCTTCTTACAAAGTTAATAATTGGGCAATTTGTAAAGTTTAATTATGACATGAAGAATTTTAATTGATCATGTTGTATTGTGATTTTATAACATTAATTAACAATGAAATGTGGAATGCTTTATTGTGGGATTTAATTTGTAACTTGCTATATCTAAAGCTAATTAGTATACTCAAAGACATTATCATAATCTACTTAAATATTATTTTTTGAACCAAGAGAAGAATATTGAGACACATAAAAAATGAGATCATGACATCCTTTTCAGACACAGGGAGTACTTCCGTACGCACTGACCGACACAGATTGAGTGCTCTTTTACCTGTTGTCATAGAACCTGCAAGCATCTTTAGAGCTATATATTTATTATGTCAAAGGAAATGCATCAACCCAAAGTCCACTCTTTATTAACAATTATTTGTTCATAAAAAAATATCTCTGTGACCTAGTTCATCATCATAATGCACATTAATTACTCAGAGCATAGATTTTTTTCTGTATAATGGAAAATTTGGTAATGTATGCTGCAATATCAAGTCCAGATGCCTACTTTTAAGTCTAAATGCCGAGGTCTGGAGAAAAGAAGAAACTGAGGATGGGCAGATAGAGAAAAAGAAACTTGATATATGGAACAAAGTTATACTAGGTGTATTGAACATTAAGAGTTTAAATTGTTCCATGATTTCCTGGTTTTCTGGTCAATGTTCTTGGTTGTTTTTGGTGAAGATAACAGATTCAGGTTCAACACTATTACTAATACTGAGATAGAGTGCTTGGGGAATGTAGAAAGTCTTGATACCTCATTTTTCAGTTCCGAGAATAAGGTTAGATAGTATGATGGCTACATTGGTGTTAGAAGTTGATCAAATTGAATAATGCATGATCTTCTCTGTAAAAAAATTAAGGAAATGATTTTTGATGAAGTTACTGAAAGGAAATTCGATGATCTTGTGGACATGTAAAATTCTAGTTATCTTTTTCATGAAACAAGAATGCATGGCTACAAGCTGTCTTTGAAGGCATTGCAAATTAACAATAATGCTACTGAAGGAAAAGCTTACAAACCAAGTGGATTGAGATGATGAGAGATATCTAAGGCAAATGAGTACGAAATCTTCTGGACAACATTTCTATAATCGGAGCAGTGAAGTTGTTGCCGCTTTTTAGCCTGCATCTATGTTAGAACATTTATTAGTTTCTCATTTGATTTTCTTTCTGATGGCACTTTTTCAACTATCTAGTTGAGAAGCCATTTTCAGGTTTGTTATGGATTATTCTCAGTGAATATGGGCCTAAATTGATATCCCACTAGGAAGTAGAAACCAAATAGCCAAAATATTTGTGGGTCCTACCCTAATACTTTATACATACAATTTAGAAAACATGCTTTTGAAAATACAAAATCAAAAATAAATTCTCATCTCATATGCCCCCATATAAGAATCTTCCAAAATACACTAAACCGAAAAAGAGAGACATGTTCAAACGTATGAAATATCTATATCATTTTCATACATACATATTTTCAGTTTTCACATAAGAATTAAGGATAATTACAAAAATACCCCTAAGGTTTAGGCTAGTTACAAAAAAACCCAGAGTTGTTTCAAAATTACAAAAAAATCCTTGAGCTTTGATTCCATCTTACATTTTCTTCCTTCATAAACAACAAACATTTCGAAACCCCCATGATATTTCTAGGAATATTATAGTTAACCCCTTAAAATTAAGACATAATCAAACCTGTGGGGGCTTTTTGTAATTTGAAACATGTCTGGGTTTTTTTGTAATTAGCCCAAACCTCATGGGTCTTTTGTAATTGTCCCTAAAATCTATACACAAAAATCTCATTGGAAATGTTGAAAATGACAAATATCACTGAAAAGAAAACCAAACGTGGCAGCCTTTCATAAAGCAAAGTAAGATCATATGTGGTGCTATTCTCAAACCATGGCAGGAGCGAGTAATGAGCTATACAATGCAATCAAATATATGTCCTCTTAAACTTGGGCCAATCATCAATAATTATCTTTCTTTGTTTGTTCCTAATCTTTAACTAGTGCTTGTGTTACATCAAAAATCTCATTTAACCTTTTCATTTGTTTAGGCATGAGCTATTGCTGTTTGAAGCCCTTCGAGAAGGATTGGAGGAAGAAATGGACAGAGATCCTCGAGTTTGCGTCATGGGCGAAGATGTAGGCCACTATGGAGGATCGTACAAAGTCACCAGGGGTCTTGCTCAGAAATACGGAGATCTAAGGGTGCTCGATACACCCATTGCTGAAAATTCTTTCACAGGCATGGCTGTCGGAGCAGCCATGACAGGTCTAAGGCCAATTGTTGAGGGCATGAACATGGGATTTCTTCTATTGGCCTTCAACCAAATATCGGACAACTGCGGTATGTTACACTACACTTCAGGCGGGCAGTTCACAATTCCGACCGTCATCCGAGGACCAGGTGGGGTCGGGCGCCAGCTCGGAGCTGAGCATTCGCAAAGGCTTGAGTCGTATTTTCAGTCGATCCCTGGAATACAAATGGTTGCCTGTTCAACCCCGTACAACGCCAAGGGTCTAATGAAGGCCGCCATTCGTAGTGAAAACCCGGTGGTTCTTTTCGAGCACGTGCTTCTTTACAACCTAAAGGAAAGAATTCCAGATGAAGAGTATGTGTTGAACCTAGAAGAGGCTGAGATGGTGAGGCCTGGTGAGCATGTTACTATTCTAACATACTCTAGGATGAGATACCATGTGATGCAAGCTGCCAAGACTCTAGTCAACAAAGGGTATGATCCTGAAGTGATTGATATTAGGTCTTTGAAACCGTTTGATCTCTATACAATCGGAAATTCTGTGAAGAAAACTCACCGAGTGGTTATTGTTGAGGAGTGCATGAGAACGGGTGGTATTGGGGCTAGCCTTACAGCTGCGATAAATGAGAATTTTCACGATTATTTGGACGCGCCAATTATTTGCCTCTCTTCGCAAGATGTGCCTACGCCTTATGCTGGGACGTTGGAGGAGTGGACGGTGGTTCAACCTCCACAAATCGTAGCTGCTGTTGAGCAGCTCTGTCAGTAGCTTTTTTTCGATTTTTCTGGAGCTACAACTTTTTTTTTTAGGATAATTCAGTTAATTTAAAGACTATGACCATTGCGCGAGGTTTTGCTTGTTGAGACTTGCCATGTTTTTGAACATTTGATTTTCAAAAAATTATGTGGCTTTTGTGATTTTGGAATCAAATTGTTTGTACTTGAGGTTGTGGTCCTTGTGGAGCTTATCAATTGAATTCCAGTAAATCAACCTCTTTGGGTGAAGTAAGAGCCTTCATGTTGTTATATTCACTCAATGTTATCTCTCTACTAGTACAGTAGTATGTATTTAAGCAACAAGTGACCTGCTCTGTACTGTATGTCTGTATTATTACTCCATTTATTATACATCATAACAGGACGCTTGTCCTGTTGCTTAAAATTAGGGATGACAATGAGAACGTGTAAATTTTTCCACAAATTCAGTGAAATTTATGCATTTTTCTATCCGCTTTAGTTTTGCTTGTCTGGTCTAGCAATCTAGATCACATGTTCCAACATGGCGTTTCGTTTCTTATTATGCGATACAGATGCATGTTAAAATGCATAAAAAAACATCTATTTAAATATAAATTTAGCATAAATCATAAACACTTGACCACATATGTTATGTAGACATTTAGTGTACACTTAACGTGCGTCTATGAAGTAGAATACCAGGTAAAAACATAACATTCAAAGTGTTTGTTTGGCGCTGCATCTTTCTTTCTAGTTCGATTTTCCTATTCCCTACAGTGTTCCATTTGGTATTTCAATAAATACCACGTGTAAAATAATGACTTCAACTTGTACACGTCTGGTAAATTGAAACACCAGATGTTTGACACTATATACAGAATAGAAATCCATATGTCTTCTTAGGGACTCGTCATTTAATATTCATTAGTTAGTTGAAATGTGTTGATCCATTGCATATTGAAAATGAAAAGCTTCCGTTTCTGGTTTCTGAGCTCTCCACGTTCACAATTTTTCATTACCTGTTTTTAGCATCTTTAATTATAATATTATCTGATCCCACTGCATACATCATAAAATTTGATGTTGCAACTATTTTGTTGTAGAATATGGGGTAGAAGCTCGGAAACAGCGAACAAAATTGGAGCAGAACAAATTTTTATTTGCGAAAAAGAAAACCTGCGTGCTCTGTTTTCTGAAATGGAGGAATTCAGAGAACTGACTCATTTAGTGTTAGCCGAATTTTAGGAACCAACTGAACGGATTAGTATATTTTCAAAAGGTGGAGATGTTGGTTCTAAAAATCAGGCCTAGTGGGTTTGTAAGATGAGGCCCAATTCTTGATCGTATGGCCCACGCGCGGGGGCAAATCGGCGATTTTACACTCAAAACAGCAAATTTGGCCCAACTTTTTATATGAGCGAGACCTTCTTATTCTCTTGGCCCATTATTACTAAGCCCATCATGGTCTCCCATTAATAAAAAGGATAAAACTTGTTTTGGTTTCCTACGTGGGATTGAAAATCCTTTAAAAACACTCTTTTAAATACAACATATTTTACTTGGGAATTTTATTTCTATATCTTAAACGTCTCCTGTTTTTTAAAAAAGCTGGCGACTCATGTGGGTGACTCATGCAATAATTTCATGAATCATTACATGATGATTTGCTGACGTGGAAAATCCTTTTTTTCTTTCAATTTCATCTTTTTTTTTTCTTTTTCTGCAGCTTTTGAGAGAAAAATGAATTTGTGAATTGGTTTGCGCTGAAAAAATTGTCTTGGAGTTTGAGCCTTTCAGAAAAGCAAACTGTCTTGTTGGCGATTTTAGAATGTGTGATTTTTGTGTAAGGGAATTTTAACAGCAGCATTCACATCTTGTTGCTGGTATTTATCAATTTCGCTGCATTTATTTTTCAGACGATTTAACATTTTTATTTATTCAAATTGACTATTATAAATCTAATATTAGATATGGTATTTTATACAGTAGAGCTAGCTAGCTGTCAATTTCCAGCTCGGCCCCAGGATGTGGGCCGACTGGGCTGTATCCACTCCGCTTACATTAGCTTGGTCTGAACAACTTGAAACCTGATTGGCCCAAACAGTCTGGGGCCAGTCTAGTCCGGGCCAAAAATTTAGAAGCCCAATTGATTTCTGACCCACTCGACCCGATTTTCTGCACATTAGTCAGCTCTAATTCTATGGCATCGAAGTGCATGTTTTCTTTTAGGTTTTTTTTTAAGTTAGGAGTAGTGGTTGAAGGAGATGTGATAAATTTCAAAGACACTGAAAGATATAGAGTCGATACATCGAAAGATACAGAGTCGATACATGGAGGGGAATAGTGGTTAAGGGAGGGGATAATTTTCATTAAGGATTTCATGTACGTAATTTGAAAATTCTTTGACATTGCAAGTAATCAGTGATTTCTGTGTGATAAATTTGTTAACTAGTAGTTGTGCTTTGGTGATTTCCATATGAGAAATTTGTCAATTTGTTAAAACATATGAATAATATGATAAACCTTGCTAAATATTAATATTAGTTTGTGAGTTGATACATTGTTGTTGTCCGGCATATTAATGTTAGTTTATTAACTAATACATTGTTGTTGTCTTGCCGGCTTAATTATTACTATTTCTAATTAGTCTTATTGCCACGATAAAGTAATTATTCAACCCTCGATTTAGAGTAATATTTTAAGATATAAAAAAAATGCCATAAGGCTCATTTTTATATTATCGCTTAGGGCCCCGTGAATCACATGTCCGACACATTCAACACCCGCCAATTTGTTTAGAATAACGTCTCTCACTTATTACCACGTTGCAAGGACCACGTGTACATCAATTAAAATAAAGCCAAGAGTCAGAAGCTGAAAAAGATGCTTCTATATTTAGTAACATAAGTCCATGAACATCATTCTCTTGCCCTTTTTGGAGACTGTAAGGCCAAGCTGATCCCATGCTTTTTCAAATGAATTCTGTTAGAGATTTACAGACAAAATCCATGAGAATGTTCTGGTCCTTAGAAGATCACAAAGTTTAATTTATGTACATATATAGTTTCTGGAAAGTACTCCACCACACCACATTCTTTATCTGAAATTGCATGTGATGACTTGAGGCTTTTGAACAAGGGTTGTTATATATTTTCTTGAGCATAAAACCTGGGAATGCTCTGGAAAGCTATAGAGATGGATTATATGTGCATCTATAAAATTTACAAGAAAATAATGATCATTCAAAAAATTCAATGTTGTTTATTGTTATTATAATCATTCAACAACTTACAAATGTGGTTGGTTTAATCATACCATCATATTCGTCAGGTTCCATGTGTTAATTTACCAAATTGGAGATGGCATATTCTAATCCAATATTCTTATTTGTTGTATTTTTATTTTAATGATTAATTAAAAGTCTGGTGAATGAGTGTGGAAGATCTAAATCCTTCAAAACAGAAGGCCACGTAAGTGATGACAAGTAGTTGTTGAGTTGTCTGTTTTTTGGTTTTTCTTACAAGTGAAGTTCTCAATTTTCTTGAAAATTAAAGGCCCACATCTATAGTTAGTTGTGCTCTTTATTTCTGTGTGACAAGTGTGAGGGAGGTACTATGAATATTTGCCCCCGGACACCAGCCAAAAAAAAAATATCAGTATTGTTTGGATAATTTTTTTTTATTGGAAGATAAATAATGAATTTTGAGAGTATAGTGTGATTGGAAAAATATGAGATGAAAATGCAATGATGGAAATTAATTTGATTTAGAAATAGTAAAGTGTTAATTGAATAGAATTAGTGATTGGAAATGTATAGGCGAATGAATACTAAAACATGTGTGAATGTAATATTGGTGATTTGTTGTCCTTTTCTGAAAAATATGAGTTGAGATTGGTGGCTGAAAAAGTGAAAATGAGTTCATATTCATAAGAAATTGATTGTTGAGATAAAAAAATCAATTTTTTAGTATCCAATCGCAACCTAAGGCAATGCTTAATTGTTTGTCATGAATTTTTCTTGCAAAACAACTTGAGATTTAATTTCAAGTTCCATTTTCTCCCTACATAATCAAAAAGCATTTCAAAAAACTCATAACATTTGTAAACGAAACATTGTACAGACAAAAAATCTTGTATGTTGTCTTTCGGACACATTGAGCTAGTTAATTAGACATTTAATATTGATTAGTTAATTCAAATGTGTTGGTCCAATTCCGTTTCTGGTTTCTGAGCTCTCCACGTTCACAACTTTTCATTACCTATTTTTAGCATCTTTAAATTGTTTGATCCCACTGAAGATAATTTCTATATTATATCTAAAACATGCATCCCCTGTTTTTTAAAAGTTGGCCAGTCATGTGGGTGACTCATGCAATTATTTCATGAATCACTCCATGATGATTTGCTGGCGTAGGAAATCGAACTTTTTTTTTTCTTTTTCTTTCTGCAGCTTTTGGGGGAAAAATAATCAATTTGTTGTGTATATTTGAATGGATTTGTGCTGAAAAAAATGGTGTCCTGAAAGTTTGAGCGTTTCAGAAAGGCAAACTTTGTCTTGTGGCCATTTGAGCACGTATGCCCGCGAGGGCGCCCTGGAATTATAACAGCACCATTCACAACTTTTTCTATTAATTGCATCAATTATATATGTTTCTTGCCTTGCGCAGCTTAGCCTTTAAGCGAAAAATGAATTTGTGTTTGTGGTGAAGAATGAATTGAAGATGCCAGATGGTGTCTTGTAGTGATGGGAGTTTGGGCCTTTTGGAAAGCCCAACTTTGTCTTGTGACCATTTTGGAATTTGTGTTTGAGGGAACATCTTTATGAAATTGATCATCACCAAAAAGTGGAAATCAGGCTTGTCTGTCTAAACTAATATATATGTTATAACCAAATATTAATAAAATTAAAAGTGTTCAATTTTAAGTCAGAAACGTGTTTTTTTCTTGAATTCGGGCACGGTCGTTGCAGAAATACGAACTCATATCTACAAAAACAACAAATTAAGCCTTAATCTCACTAAGTGGGGTAGGCTATACAGATTATATCGCACCATCGTTTACGATCATAAGTCACATTTTTATTTATTTCTAGAATATATAACATGTCTTGTTTAATAGTTTCTTTCCAAGTCTTTTTAGGCATTCTGCAAAAACTCAAACACAAGTCTATTCACTAAAAAATAATACTCATGGCCACTGAGCTAATCTCATAGTCAAGTCAAGGACATAATAAGTGTACATGATTCAATGTAATCCAAGTCCGAAATGCATTTCAATTATACATGTACGTATAATTCCGTTAAAATTTAAAAACCGTCTCTCACTCATCAGCATACTCCAAGCACACCCCGTGTATTGTAAAAAATTAAAATCAAACCATCATTTGCATATTACATATAAAGCCCCTCAGTCAATGAGCTGGAATTAATTTAAAGATGCTTAATTCTATATATAGTAACTAAATCCATGAACGAATATCATTCTCTTGCCCTTTCTGGATACTCTAAGGCCAAGCTGATGCCACCATATATGTTTTATTAAATGAAATCAGTTAGATTTACAGGCAAAATTCCTGAGAATGTTCTGGACCTTTTGGTGATGAGAATTTTAAATTTTGTGAATAAGGGTTGTTATTTTCTTGAGCTTAAAACCTGGGAATTTTCTGGAAAGCTACACAGATAGATTATTATGTACATCTATCAAATTTTTCAAACACTACTAATTTTCATGGTTATCGACATACAGGATTTGCGGTTTATTGGCAGATTTTGCAGTTATATATAAATTTTGGGAATATTATTACATCATCTAATATAAGTTGCTGATCACAATTTTTTTACAAGCTAGTAATTATATAATGACTTCGACCAAGCAGATTAATATAATGCTGTCTACTTTATTTTTTATTGCATCACTCAACATGCATGCCACGCGCAAGACGTGATGTTCTCCTGCAGTTTTTTGTGAGATGTGCAGATTAATATAATGCTGTCTCCTCTATTTGTACATGGAATAATCAGCTTTAGACATCGTCAATGTACAAATCTAAATGATGAATCCTATCCCTGAGGGCCTTTACTGTCCCACTCCTAGAGTTCATGGATGGTGAATCACGGGATATGACTCAACGAGTTAGGGTCTTGAGTTGTTTTAAACTGAGCCACCACACAAGAAATAGAAATTAAATCTTCCTCCAACCTATTTTTACGGGAATTCGAACCTTCATACTGTGGGTGCCAGCGAAGCAGACATTACATCACTCAGATTCTATTCCTTAACAGAGCTATGCCCAGAGGCCGTGCATGTACAAATCTAGTCAAAATGCAAAAAGGTTCCATAATATATACACACGCATATAATATATACGAGTTAAATATTAAATATTTTTAATATGTATCAAATAGAAGATGAAAAATTAAATTAAAACAAAAGATTTGAAGTGTGCATATTATGATAGCACGTACCAAGGATATCATTGTTAGATTTACTAGTTATCAAATGACTCACATCTCCAACAATTCAAACTTTTAGATGAGGTGATTATTCAATATGATATTAGAGTTATGCCAAACAAAAATATTTTGGGTTTAAATCTCATAGCCATCCAATAAAATGTTTAGTGTGAAGGGAATGTTAGAGTTACTAAATACTCCTCCATCTCAATTTTATAGTCTAATTTAATTGATTTTTACACAGATTAAAAAAAATATTAAAAAATCAAATTATACATACCAACTTCCTGTAGTGACCTTTTTTCACAAGACTTCCTATAATACCCTTTTTTCACTCAACATTCCTCCACTAAGGTGATCCAATTCACCAGTGGCAGACCAAGGTGCCACCTGTCAACACGTCAACGGACAAGTCAACAAATATCTCTCAACACATGGCCACCATGCGCCTCATGCACATCAAGAAGAGGACAAGTGTCTCATTATTATCTTAGATATAATAATTGTTGGAAAATTTAGGCACAAAAACCAGCAGGGAATTTAATCTACTAATTTAGGAACAAACAACAATAAATAAATAACAAGTCCGAAAAGTAAATAAGAGTCAAGTTTAGGATAGCCTGGGTCGAAGACGCCGTAGCGCTCTCTTTAGAGAGGAAACGCCCACCGCACCGGTAAATTGTTGATAGCACGCCCTCTCCCAAGATTCGACAACCCGTTGATTCTCTCGTGTGCAAAAAAAGAACCCCGAACCACTCGTTTATACTCAATGCTCAAGATTATGAAAGAAGAAAATTAAAGAACTGGGACTGTTTTGTTTTTAATAAAAAGCAAATCAGTATTTGAAATTTTTGAGAGCTATTAGAAGACGCCTGCTTTGTTTTGTAAATAGAAGAGTAATGTATTTTTTTGTGTATTAAAAATGAACCATCTGCTTCATATTTATAACCAAGATAAAGGCTCAAATCATTAACCCATCATCACCACTACCATGAAAGTAGGAAAGTGGGTCTTTAGTAGCCGTTAATGGCTAAGTTGCTAAAGACTAGAATTTAGTTTTTAAATCAACAATAAAAATATTATCCAACAATCCCCCACTTGATTTAAAAACTCGGAAGAATGAGCATATAATACCGTGTAATAGGTGTAGGTACCTTCCAGGTTTGAACCTCACTTAGTGTAAATGCACTACCACCTATAGGACAATAGAGACATGAATGTCTTGATCTAAGTCCCCGTGGGCTAGATGGCAACACATCACACACCACGGTATGAGTAAACATTGTGGTTCTATCGGTGGTGCGCTTTCCGGTCATTCATGAATCTTGTATCATGAACATCATTAGGAGTAGCCTACACCCCCACAAAGTGGCGACCCCCACCACCACGTTCATTTAGGTGAATCCTCCAAGGGTGACTTGTGACCAACCACCCCGCAAAATTATGCCTTTGGACTCATTAAGAGATAATCTCAACCTCAATCGTCACATGAAGAGCACTAAACACCATAGGAATGAGACTCGGAAAAATTCCGCAAAAATAAATAATTTATTATTATATTGTGCTCTTCCAAGCCACCTTTTTACAGTTTCGTTTGTACACGTTGAACTTTGTTCATGGGATCTCCATACCTCCGAAGATGGGTTTCCACTGTGGTGACTTAATTAATAGGCACCAATCTCATTCCCCTCGATGATTGTAAAACTTGCTGACGCGCCAATTCCTTTGTAAGTGGATCCGCAATGTTGTTTTCAGACCTGACAAAATCCAAAGAAATAACACCATGAGAAATTAGATGTCTAATTGATTTATGTCTCACAGTCAAGTGCCTTCTTTTCTCATTATAATTTTTGCTTTTAGCTCTAGCAATTGCCACTTGACTGTCACAATGTAAAGAAATAGGAGGAATAGGCTTAGGTAAAAGAGGAATATCATTTAAAAAACTTTTAAGCCATTCAGCCTCAGTGCACGCGGCATCTAAGGCAATTAACTCGGCCTCCATAGTTGACCGAGATATTACAGTCTGCTTAGCAGACTTCCATGATATTGCTCCACCTGCCAATGTGAATACATATCCACTAGTTGATTTTGTTTCCTCTGAATCAGTGATCCAATTTGCATCACTGTAACCTTCTAGAACATCAGGAAAACCTGTGAAGTTAATAGCATAATCAATAGTCCCTTTCAAATATTTAAACAATCTTTCCAAAGCATCCCAATGGGAAGTATTAGGACTATGAGTGTCTCTTGCTAATCTACCAACAACATACGCAATGTCCGGTCTAGTATGATTCATCAAATGCAATAATGATCCAATAATTTGAGAATATTTATCTTTGAAACACTAGCACCTTTATTTTTTCTCAACTTAAAATTTGGATCATAAGGAGTAGATACCGGATTCACACTAGAATAATTAAATTTATTCAATAAATTTTCAATATAATGAGATTGTGACAAAGAAATAGAATCACCATTTCTAATTATCTTTATCCCTAAAATAACATCAACAGGACCAAGGTCTTTCATATCAAAATGATTAGACAAGAATTTTTGGTATCATTAATAACATGAATATTGCTACCAAAAATTAAAATATCATCAACATACAAGCACAAAATTACACAAGTGTCATCGACAACTTTTATATAAACACACTTATCACCCTTATTAATATAAAAACCATTAGAAATTATAACACTCACAAATTTTTCATGCCATCGCATTGGAGCCTGTTTTAATCCATAAAGAGATTTAACAAAGCTTACATACTTTCTTTTTCTTCACCCACAAACAAAGCCTTCCTACTGTTCATATAAATTTTCTAATATCCGGAATATGGCAAACACCATCTAAAGACAAGACTTTTCCGCATTTGCTGGGTTAACTGACTTGGCCTTCTCCTAGACTCGAGCCACACTCACATTCCCCATGCTTACGCTTCTTGTGCTCGATACCCCGATATGATAAAAATAATTTTTATCAACGACACATGAACTTTAGCCCTAGAGTCTATCCACCAATCATTTGAGTTAAAAATAGTATTTAACTCTGGGTTACTAACAAAATACATGTTAGCCGGGAATCGAGACGGCCCCCACAAATCACCACATTAGCTTGTGGTTTAGAAGTCGGGGTTTGGACGATTGTTCGCCATGGCGGTGAAAACAGCTTCTTGGCAATATGATTAGTCCTCCCACGCACTCCAACACCGAACTTGACTCCCATTTTTACCTTTTTGGCATATTGTTATTGAATTTATTGTTACCAAATCCGCCATTAGCCTTTTTTGGTCCATTTTTCTTGAAAAATTTAGGCTTTGGTTTGTGAGGATTTTCAACAATTAAAGCCTTGCTTGAAAAAGTTTTTTGATCATTGGGAAGAACGATGTCTATCCTCAATTCTCAAAGCAACAAATAATTCTTCAAGAGAAAAATTTTCGTGCTTATGCTTAAGACCTCTAGCAAAATCGCATCAAGATGGTGGCAATTTTTTAATCAAAGAAGACACATGTATTTAATCACTTTGTTCGACTCCTTTCGCTTTCATATCATAAATAATGTTCTCAAATTCAATCAATTGGTCGAAACACTTTTAGTATCAACCATTTGAAAATCTAACCATTCATCAATAGACACACGTTTGAGACCTTTTTCAGCAGTACCATAACGATAATCAAGTGCATTCCACAATTCAAGTGCAGATTTGGTATGTGAAAAAAATCGATAAATACTATCAGACAAAGCACTCAAAATTCTACCATGACAAAGAATATCCTTATTAGCAAGGTCATCAATTTTGTCACTAGACTCTTTAGTAGTGTCTTTGCTAGAGGGTCTCAAAGACTTAGTAGCGAGCTTTTACCATTTTCTTTAAGACCGTTTAAAATCACGTAAAATAACCCTAATTCAAATAACTGAATTTCATTTGTTGTTGCCAACACAAAAAGTTTTTCCCATCAAATTTTTCGTGCTTGCTAGACAATGAATGATTTCGTAAAATCCATATCCGACAAATAACAAATAATCCTAAATTAATAGAATTAAAAGCTTTCCTCTCTAAACTTGTTGGAAAATTTAGGCACAAAAACCAGCAGGAATTTAATCTACTAATTTAGGAACAAACAACAATAAATAAATAACAAGTCCGAAAAGTAAATAAGAGTCAAGTTTAGGATAGCCTGGTCGAAGACGCCGTAGCGCTCTCTTTAGAGAGAAACGCCCACCGCACCGGTAAATTGTTGATAGCACGTCCCTCTCCCAAGATTCGACAACCCGTTGATTCTCTCGTGTGCAGCGAAAAGAACCCCGAACCACTCGTTTATACTCAATGCTCAAGATTATGAAAGAAGAAAATTAAAGAACTGGGGACTGTTTTGTTTTTAATAAAAAGCAACTGTATTTGAAATTTTTGAGAGCTATTAGAAGACGTTTGCTTTGTTTTGTAAATAGAAGAGTAATGTATTTTTTTGTGTATTAAAAATGAACCAGTCTCCTCATATTTATAACCAAGATAAAGGCTCAAATCATTAACCCATCATCACCACTACCATGAAAGTAGGAAAGTGGGTCTTTAGTAGCCGTTAATGGCTAAGTTGCTGAAGACTAGGAATTTAGTTTTTAAATCAACAATAAAAATATTATCCAACAATAATTACTTAACCACTAATTGTATTAGTATAAATAGATCTGATTTATTAATTAGGAAAATGACAAAAAAAGAGAAAACCACTATATAACTGGTAAAATTCAAATTCAGTGTAAAAAACCGATTAGAAATATTCTGCTCGGCACTATTAATAAAAAAGACAGTTTAGCCACTTTGCATTGTTTCCAGGTGTTCGATTTCAATGTCCTAGTTTCATATTCGAGAGTTATTTTCTTGTTGATCGAAAAACAACATCAACATATACAATTCGGACGAATTGAGTATTAAATGGCTCACGATGACCACAATGAGGTGGTCATTTAGCAATTAAATAAAGAATCTTGTTCGTGTGATAAGCATAAATTCTCTCCAGGATCAATATTTTTAAAAAACAATTAGCAGTAGTTTCGGAAATGATTGGGATTAGCGCATTATAGTTCTTTTTTGTTTTTTAATAGATTCTGGATCATGACTAATAGTATTAATAACTTACAGATGAGGTTGGTTTAATTAAAACAGCATTGTAGAATATTTCTCTATTTGGGAAGACTGCATCATCATATTCGTCATGTTCCATGCGTTTTTAGGAAACTGGAAATGGCATATTCTCTTTCGAGATTCTTTTTATTTTAATTTATGATTTAAATTCGCAGTTTATGCAAATCGAGTGGTGAGTTTACAAGAGATGAAGGCCCCTCTATCAGAACTTTTTATTATGTAGATAACCCCGTAAATTTAGTGACAAAATTATTTATGTTAGTAAATTTTGTAGGTAAACTGAAATTTTCTTATAGTGGGGTTAACTAACGATTGGAGTAAAATATAAGACATAATAAATTCTCAAGTGAGTGTATGTATTTTGAAGCTTCTCTAGGTTTTGGGTAACTATCAAACTTTAGGGGTTATGTTGTAATTATGCCTATAATTTTGTATATAAATTATTACCTCCTATTTTTTTTGGAATTAATTATTTATCCCTATTATTTAAAGAAAAAAGAATCTCATCCGCCAATTTAAAAATATCGGACATGCATTCGAGTTTGTGCCGAAGTCTGATGAATGAGCAGCAACAGATTGCTTAATGTGGAAGATCTAAATCTTTCATAACAGAAGGCCACGTAATGTGATGACAACTAGTTTTATTGAGTTGTCTCTGTTTGTTTTTCTTACATGTGAAGTTCTGAATTTCATGAAAATTAATGGGCCACATCTACAAGACCAAATGCGGTTCAACCTCTGTAAATATAGTTACGCTATTTATTTCTTTGTGACAAGTGAGCCGTGGCGGACACAAGATTTTATATTTGGGATGCGAAACTAGAGTTGAGGGAATAAAACAGATTTACGAATAATTTTGGGGGACTCATATTTTGTACAGAAAATTGGTTGAAAAGTAGGAGATGTTTTAGATTTCAGGTTCCGCTCTTGGTGGGATTTTTACACAAATTTAATCAATTTTCAGTTTTTATTTGCATACATTTTCAACTTCCGATTCTCAACTATTTGCCATTTCCGTGACAACGAGTCACTTCTTCCAAAAGTGGGAGTGTTTGCAAACGCTCCCTAATTTAGATATCCACAAAACATGGATCAATTAACTTTATAAGAAACATAGTTTCAAACGTGTTACGTGCCTTGAATAAATTTTATAACAATTTTAATTTCTTCATTATGAATAAATTAAGTTTATAAGTGCATTTTATTGTCATGGAGATCTTGCCTAACACTCAATTAATTAGTACCAATTAAAACAAAGGCGTGTGCTATTTAGTATATCTAATTAAGTGATGCGTCCGGGACTTATTCTACCTTAGTCTTAATGGACTAAAGAATAAACTGAAGCAATGTACATCTCTTTTAGTTTTATTGATAAAAATTGGGTTTTTTTTTTTTAATGATTTGGGGACTAATTTTACCTATTTGATATTAGGGCCGGTTTGGCATGGTTTTCTTTAAAATGCATGTATCATCTTAAAGAGAGGTATAACTTAAAAGACTATGAATAGACACACTTATGAGATTTTTCAATTTCTTGATATTTGAATTAACGAATAATCGAAATGTATCTTAGCTTATCATAAAATCATCATAATATATATTCTTAGTTTTTATAGGTTTTATCTTTTAGAGTACTGTTTTCTGCACGTCAAGTATCTTATCTTGTGCAAATTTTGTACACCATATGAAACATTTCGATCTTAAGACAATCCTATATATATCAAAATGCTTTCTTCATGGTCTCGTATGAACCAGAAGTGAGCAAGTCAAGCTAATTAACCAACTTGTGGTAACAATATTTTCAACAAATTTAGCAAGAGAATCTTAAGGGCAACACAAACCATTTTTAAAGATATACAAGGACTTAAAGTTGGAATCTTGTCGCAGGAATAACAATAACTGAAGGATAAATTTAAAAAACTATCCTAAAGTTTAGTCTAATTACAAAAAAAAAAAAAAAAAAAAACCAGTTATCTTTTAAAATTAAAAATACCCTTTTGAAGTTTGTGTTTGTTTTACAAATATTATCCTTGCAATTTGTAAAATAGAAACAATTTCAATAGATTATTTATAATTTTAAAAGATAACAGAGTTTTTTGATAATTTTTTAGGCTAAACCTCATGATAGTAATTTTTGTAATTGTTCCATGTATTCAAAAATAGGAAGGTACTCAATCATAGGGTTGCATGTTATGTGCAGAGAGGATTGTCTTGTACAATTGGCTTTAATATGTTACAATCGGATCAATCCCATTTTTTTGTAAGACGCCTTCTCATGACAGAATCACGAGGTCAGTTAAAACGAACAATACCTCTTGAGTGGACATTTCATTCCAAAAAAATAATTTAATTATAGTAATTTCTTACTAGAATTTCAAAACTAGACAAAAAAAAAAAACAATGAAACTAATTAATTACACATCATATATAATGCTAGTCATTTTGTAATGTCATAAAGAAACAAAATGAATTTTACTTAGGAGCAAAGGAATAATCAATAAACTAATTACATATGTATTCATACTAGTAAATGGTCTAGCACATTGGAAGTGTACATCTTATAGTTATTATCTATTTACATGAAAATATTGTACAATCAAGTAACCATACAGATGTTAATTAATCAGTCCTTGATGTATAAAACTCTTATACATTTGGAAGTTTCGATTGTGACCTACCCTAGTTAAATTATATTGACGATATATAGAGCCGAATTGGTAGCTTTTAGCTGTCTTTTTGTACCCTGAAATTTATGGACAACATAAGCTCCCTTGGCCAAAGGGCAAATATCGCTTCTTTATTTATGTCTACATCCAGCATATGCTATTTTTTACACTTTTTAATATCTTTTTCCTAAAGATACAATACCTTGAAAAAGACCAATATATACTTTTGAAATCGGTATGTCTGTATATATACTCGTGTAGAATTTCAAAAACCTAACAAAATTGAACACGTTATGTCTCGTGCTCATAGGATGGCCCCCCAAAAACGATATGTCGGTACAATAAGCTCCGCAAACAAGGGTGTGATTGATTGTACTTTCATTTCGTCCATTTTCATTTTCTGAGAGAATAGTGATGATTTATTTTTTAAAAGTGAAAGTTGAATATGTAGATAAAATATAAGGATTGTGTTTATGTGATGGAGAATCTTTTAGAGATGTTGATTGTTTATGAAATTCTTTGTGGAAATAATAATGTAAAATATAATTTAAGAAAATTGAATAAAAATGAAAAATCACACCAAAAATAGGCAATATGGATCTCATTTTATAACTTTTGTTATCAAGACTAAGGGAAAAATAATAAAAATAGTGATAAATTAAAGAAATTATTGGAATTTTATATAAATAGGGGGAAGAGAGAGAAGTAAATAATATAGCTGAGTATTATAAAGTGTGAGAGAAAAAGAGAAAAAAATTTAATTACGGCTGATAAAATTTTAACTATTTTTTGACAGTGACAAAAATTTAAATTCTAAGTATTAGAGATTAATCTTTTTTCTGTGAGTGTGTATTAAACTAAATGAAAATTTCGGCTCTTTTGACCAATAATGATGCAGAAATGTAGTGGTGTTTTGATTTGCCATTGGCTGGTTAACGAAATCCTTAACCACTTGTAATGGGCGGATCATCGGCTGCCACATATAACATTTTGAATTGACATATTAGTTGATACCTTTTTCTTTTTCTTCCTTTTTTATATTTTATAAATACAATATATTTTAGTTTTATCATTATAATAAAATAATTATATATTTAACTATTAACTTTCTTCAACCATTAAATTCTACATAAGAGTTAAACTGAACTTACAATATTTGGACGGATGTAGTTTTTTTATTCCCCAATCTTAGTCAAAGACCTAATTTTTTTATTTTGTAATAAATCATATTGTATGATACGCCCTTATATTCAAAATAAATATTTTTTTAGGCAAAAAACACACATATTAAGGATTATATTAAATACCAAATATACATTATTTAATCATAAATGCCACTTTGAAACAAATAAATATATGTTGGAAAACGATATATTTAAAGGTAATTTGGGAAAAAAAAATTACTAGCCTTGAAAATGTGAAAATTACATCTTTCTGGAAAAAAAAATCATATGCCCAAAGGACACATATTGGAATAGAAGAGAGAATTAATTATCTGTCATACAAATTTATTTTTAAAGTATACATGTGGTACAACTAGTATATATAATTGAGAATATAATACTCCCTCCGTCCCACTAAAATAAACAAGTAGAGTATTCCACACTCATAAAGAAAATATAATAAATATAGTTTAGGTCATACTCTTCTCTATTTACAGTAAGTGTTTTTTTGACACATAAAAAATTATTCAAAAAGAATGTCCTATTGATAATGAAAAAAAGCTTTTTCCAAATTACATTTATATTTATTAACAATAATATCTAAATTTTATTTTGTTTCAAAGTAAAATTTATGATTAATTAAGGGTATATTGGGTATTTCATACATTCATTATTATGTATGCTTTTTCTTAAAAGGACACTTATTGTGAATAGGATGGAGTAATTTTTTCCATATTATTCTTATTCAAATTTTTACATTAAATGATAGATATCATCATTGATCCGATAAAGTGAATTAAATATGAGTAATTTAGTACATTATCACAGAATTAATACTCTCAAAAATATACCTATAATTCGGGACGCACGCAAAAAAAAAAATTGTCTATTTTAGTGGGGCTGAGGAGGTAATGTTTATTAATGATATTTTTTTGTAAAAGAAAAAAAACATATTAAACCATGGACCAATGAAAGGACGGAGCTCTAAATTTGCAGGGTCATTATCTTCATTTGTTATCTTTACATTAATTTCCACTAATCAAACTTGGAAATCGACAGCTTGTCGGCATGTCCCAAAAAAAGAAATAGACCGATTCGTCACTTGTCAACCCATAATTGCAAACCTTAACACTTTTGCCGCAATACATAAATAAAACTCATTGGCTAATTTCTTCCCTCATTTATTTCATACAGGACATAATCTTGCAATTCTCCAATAATTGCCCTAACTTCCTTCATAACTCCGAAAGCATGTAACTAAATATATAGTTTGATATGTTTCAACTATTCTCTTTTTTTTTTTTTTATGAAAATGTGAAAAATTCATTCAAAATATGAAAAGAATACAAATTAAAAAGGCATACCCCAGTTCAAATGAATGTTAAATGGACATTATGCGTATTATATAGGGTTATAATAGTAAAAGAATGAAAAAATACTATTAAATATGAAAACTGGACTATATATTTAGGACATCCCAAAAAAGAATAGTGGACTATATATTTGGGACGGAGAGAGTATTGGTTAACTATTGAAAGAGCCCATGATATTTAATAGGTCCGACATTTATTCAAGCAAACTGCACAATAACCAAGCTCATTTGGACAATCAAGGTAAATCCTTCCGTTGACATTTTTAACTCTTCGTTTTAAGTAGGAATAATTACATAAAAACCCTTGAGCTTCGGGCTAATTACAAAAACATCTAGAGATTTTTGAAAATTGCAAAAACTTCAATGAGGTTTGATTTCGCTTATATCTTTCATTTTCATAAGCAAAAGCATTTCAAAAATCCTCTTGATATTTGTACAAATATTATAATTACCCTCTTAAATTTAAGACATAATCAAGCTTGGATTGGCTTTTTATAATTTTGAAATATTTTTAATTTTTTTGTAATTTGCCCAAACCTCAGGGTGTCTTTGTAATTATCTCTTTTAAGTACTCATAAGTCATACGGTCATATCCAATATGCATGGATAAAATTGGAAAAAAATAATTAATTATCATATTACACAACGACTTGTAAGCAAACACTCTATTACACATGATTAATACCTAATATGTCAAGTATCCTAATATTAATCTATCATTTGCTACCATATCAATTGAAGTAAAGCGAGGCCTAAGAAAATTAGAGGAGAAAGATGGTCGAAAAGACGGTTCTCATTATATTTATGATATCCATTAAATGTGTATATATAAATAATTATGTAAATATGTAATATATGATGAAATACAAAATAAAACGCCAGAATAAACATAGCATGTACGGATTCATTAAATACAAGAAAACAGAGGGAAACAGAGGACTATTATATGAACATACAACATCAGTATAAAACCGTTGTCTTCAAACTAACTGTATATTTTGCTATGTAACTAAATTTCACACAGTATGTGAAAGTAAAAGGAAAAACCAGCTGAGCTTCCATTTCTACCTACATCCCAAAGCTACAAGCTGGTCCCCTAAAACCTCTCACATGAAACATTATTTAAAAAAAAAAAACCAAAATTTGTAGCAACATCAGCAGAGATATTCCGGGGATGTATATCCAACCACCCCTCTGGTAATTCTCCACTGTAAAAAAGTAAAAAAAAAAAAATTATGCCTGATTTGCCAAGTCTTTAGCACTGATGAATGTGCCGTGAAATCCATAAGGAACTCTTGATGGGAGTTTTACAGTGGCTTCCAATTTCATAGTCATGGCATTGACGATTTGGAGCTCCGATTTCCAGGTTTTTTCGTCGTGGGTAAAAGCCAGAATATAACCGTCGTCTTCTTCTTCAGAATTGGGGTCTCTGGGGAGAAACAGAGGTTCACCGCCGTATTTTTCATCGCCGTAAATAAATTTTTTAACCTCACCGGTGAAAAGATCCACTTTCGCAAAACCGGACACTTTAGGCCACGGCTCGGCGATTGCGAGATAACCGAACCGGGTTTTTCGGCCGAGTTTGTTCCTGTTCACCATTCCTGCCTCTAAATTAACTTGTTGATCATCAGATATGATGGGTTTTCTCATCGACTCGCCGGTTTTCAAATTTAAACGGATTTCTGATAAAACGCTTTTTAATCCTTCGTCACATTCGTTGAAAATGGAGTCCGCCGGAGTCATACAAGATCCGACGACCACAATTTCATCCGTTTCCGGCTCTTCCCATGCATTCCAGAGATGGAAGCAGAAACAATCAGGTACTTCGATCCACTTCATTTTCGAAGCGTCTTTTGCGTATTTGCCCAAAATACCAAATCGGGAAACCTTATTTTTGTCGTACACCACCGGCGAGCCGCCGCGGATCATCTCCGACAGCTTGAACACCACCTGCTGATCGGGAACGATTACGAAATTCTCAGTTATGGCGAAATCATGCATCATTGTCGGCTCGGAAATCGGGATTTCGACGTCCTCTGTTTTTTCCCCCTTTTTCGAAAACCTAAAATACTTCAAATAAGGCTTCTGAACGACGTCGTAGCTCAGAGCAAAGAGCTCGCCGGAGACCGGATCGACCTTGGGGTGAGCGATCATGGTGGAATTTAACTGTCCGTCGAAATTGTACCTCTCGACGGTTTTCAGGTCACCATTGGGGGTGACGCGGACATGGTACGGCAAATCGTCTTCTGACATCGCCAATAAACGGTCGTTAAAATAAACCAAACCGGCGTTCGCAACTCCGGTTCCCTGGCCGTGATCGACAAGCTTAAACAGACCACGCGCGTAAAATAGCAGCAACCTCGCTATCCCTGAATGTCCATGTAACTCGCCGATTGCTTTCGGAAAAACCGGCCGGCCTAGAGCCCGTTCCTGTACTAGCCTCTGCGTTTCAGTAAACCGGCAGGCGTAGCTCGCCGAGCCGTTCTCGAATTTAACGGCGTGAATCATCCCGTCACCGTCGAAAAAGTGGTGGCCGGCTTGCGGCTCGAAGAGCGGATTCGCGCCGTTTCTCACGTACACGCCTTGGATGGACTCCGGTATTTTTCCGACGACCGGAAGTCTATGCCTGACGGGCTGCTCCGGCACCGGAGAAAAATTTCCGGCGATTTGGACTCCAGGGTCGGCTGTTTTAGGCAGAGGGTGCTGGAGCTCGTGCGCTGTCAATGCACTCTCGACGGCGTCTAAAGCCATTGACGCAGCTTTCTGAATTATATTCCATTGGGGTTTGGTCGGAGAAGACGAAGAAGGTGTTTGATAAATTGTTTGTTTGGGGAAATCAAGTGTTGGAACTTGGAGAGAGCATTTAATGCTGGAATTGCTGGTGTGTTTTCTGAATGTCGAAGAATTAGCCAATTTGGGGTTAATCAAAGAGCTTGTATAAGGAGTTGAAGTGGCCATGCGTACCTATTTTGGGAGTTTTTTCTGTGTGTGAATGTGTGTTCTGTTATAGTGATAGTGTGTGTTGTGTGTGTAATTTTTGAGTGTTGTTATTTTAGAGTGGGAAATGAGAGAGAAAGGGGGGTGAGTATATATAGAGTGAAAAGTGGGGAATAGGAAGTCCAGGTGTTGAATACATGGAAAAAACGAGGGATGGTGGGGGCAGGTCACAGTTTCTTCAAACTTCGTCACGACCTTTTTTTTTCTTTTTCCTTTTTCTTTAACCCTGGAAAAAAAAATAGTAGAGAAAAATTATTGCATTACTTCATTTATTACTTAGTTTTTCCGAAAACTAATTTGAAAGTTTATCATCGTTATCTAAAGTAATGTCTTAAGATTTGACAAGCAGATTTGGCTTCAAAATATTATTTTAATGACATAATATGACAAGATCCGCACTCCTTTTAATAGGATATATTCCAACTCAACACGGTCTCGTAATTTTGGGTCGACCTGATCTTCAAAGTATTGACCACGCGACACTCACTGCAAATTAAGATTCACTCATGTAACGACTCTTTGTCATGCTCCACGTGCCCAACACGTAAGTTGTGTCTATAAATACTATGTGATATATTTGGATCGACGTGATTTCCAAAGTATTAATCACGTCACACACTGTAAACAAAGTTCTGACCAGTCGACGATTCTTGTCATACTCCACGTGCCCAATACGTAAGTTGTGTTTATAAATACTCTGTGATAGATTTGGGTCGAAGTGATTTCCAAAGTATTGATCACGTCGCACATTGCAAATGAAGAACTGCCCAGTTGATGATTCTTGTCATGCTCCACCTACTCAACACGTAAGGTTGTGCTTATAAATACTCTGACAGATTTGGGTCGACGTGATTTCCAAAATATTGATTACGTCGCACATTGTAAATGAAGAACTGTCGAGTTGTTGATTCTTGTCGATTATGCTCCATATGCTCAACATGTAAGGTTATGCCTATAAATACTCTATGACAGTCAGTCTACTACAGTGCAAACGTAACTTCATTGGTGGTATTCATATTTATTTGTTCACATTGAAATTTTAGTATTTTTTAAATCCGGTCAAACATAGATAATATAGAGTTTTAAGGAGACACCCATAAATCTAACGTCCTAGTTAGTTAAATATGGGACAAAAAAAATTTGGCATGTAATAAGCGCAAGTATATTATAAATATTTATTAAAAGTTACGATGAAAAATCGCTAAAAAAATACCAAAATAATTAATATATAGAGTCGTAAATAAACATATGGGTGAAATGTGACTATATTTATTCGGAAGTAAAAGCTTATTTTAACACTATTTTTGTATGAATTGCATTACTTATGTGTATATATTAAAAATAATTTAAAGTACTTTATAGTAATTAATTTACAATTATAACATAAATTAAGAACATTTATTATATTTTTATGTGAACTATATTTAAACTTATTTAAATTGTATAAGAATTGATATAAAATATTTTTATATTATATTAATTTATAACTTAATGTTAATTTAAATTGAATATTTAATAATAATTAGTATATTTATATATTATTAATATTCTTATTTTATACGATGGAATATAAGTTTTAACTAGTACAATATAACGTTGTTAATTAGATTCATTAGTTATTCGGGGACCTATTTTGATTCTGAAAACAGAAAAACTAGTAGAGATAAATTATTGCATTACCTCGTTTATTACTTAGTTTCTCGAAAAATAATTTGAAAATTTAGTATCATGCTCTAAATCAATGTCTATGATTTGACAAGCAAATTTGGCTTCAAAGTAATATTTTATTGACATAATATGACAAGATTCGCACACCTTTTAATAGGATATATGCTGACTCAACACGATTTCATAATTTTGGATCGACATGACCTCCAAAATATTGATCACGCGTCACTCACTATAAATGAAGATTCACTCATGTAACGACTCTTGTCCTACTCTACAATATGCCCAACACGTAAGTTGTGTCTATAAATACTCTGTGACAGATTGGATCGACGTGATTTCCAAAGTATTAATCACGTCCAAGGGCGGAGATAGGGGGCCACTCCCCCTCATGTTTTAATTTTTTTTACACTATAATTTTTTTTTTAAAAAAATAATTATAATTTATATGATTTTCGTATATCGGCCCATCCCAGTTTCGTGTATCGGTCCACCCCATATATTTTCCTGGCTCCGCCCTTGATCACGTCACACACTGTAAACAAAGATCTGTCCCAACCGAGGATCCTTGTCATACTCCACGTGCTCAACACGTAAGTTGTGCCTATAAATACTCTGTGACAAATTTGGGTCGACGTGATTTCCAAAGTATTGATCACGTTGCACATTGCAAATGAAAAACTGCTCAGTTGATGATTCTTGTCATGCTCTACCTACTCAACACGTAAGGTTGTGTATATAAATACTCTGACAGATTTTTGGTCGATGTTCTCTTGGTTTTATACCATTAATTTGGGCTTCCAAGACTTGAGTTTTGTGTTGTTTTTTAGTATTTTGAGTCATTTGAGTAGCCAAGCCATGTTGAGAGCCAATTATATTGAGTTTATAGTCATAGTAATGAATCGTGTATCAAAAGAAGTACAAACGAGCAAACAAAGAGAGATTGATTTGAAGAAACGTCCAAACGCGTCTGAAATTTCCATCACTGGCAGTGTTTCGTATTTTGGCCATAACTCTCTCTACAAAATTGATATTGAGATGATTCAAGTGGCTATGGAAAGCTAAGAGATAGGGCTACAACTTTGAAGAAGGGCTCAAAAGCAAATTCCAACATTTGGTGGGTGAAAAACTCAGGCGGGCGCTGCAGCGCTCGTCCACGGCAGGCGCGCAGCGCCCAAGACAAAAATTCACTCCAAAATTCACGTCCCGGGCGCCAAATACAGCCCGTCCCGGCGCCGCAGCGCCCTGGACGGAAATTCCTAAGTTCTTCCACCTATTTCTTGAACTTTTGAGGGGCTATAAATACATACATGGGAGGCTTGATCTAGGGTATGAAGGAAAGGTGAATACACCCAAGAACACAAGAAATACATCAACTTCATCAAGGAAGAACCAAGGGAAGAATCGGGTCAAATCGGAGCTTGAGGATTGAAGATTAATCGAGAGATTATCCATTTCCCTAAGTTTTCTCATTCTTGTGCTTTAATATTTCATTTTAGCTTGTCATGAATATGAACAATTTGTCTATGAGTTGTTTATTTGTAATGAGTAGCTAAACTTCTTGTGATTTCGGGTTTTGGAAGTAGATTAATTGAACTCTTGTTGAATGTTTTAATCTTAGTTGAAGTTATTGTCTTGAAGCCTATTTGAGTACTTTGTTCTTATTCTTGTTTTATCATTTGGCCAATGATTTAACTTGTTTGATATATTGATTCATAATTCGAGAGATGAGTTTCAATATTAGATCTTGAGTACTTGACATGAATATTTACATAATCGAGAGGTTTGTGAATATTTGTGAGGATATTTGATCTTTTGTGCATTTGGGAGTTGTGTATCTTATGTTGAGTAGAGATGCTTTAGCATAGATATTTCAATCTACACTTTATATACATCTCAAGAGGGAGGATAAAATACCGTTGTGATCGTCTTATAGGTACATTGATAATAACTTTGACTTTGATTAAATCGGACAATAAGAGAAATATTAATTGAAACCATAACCCGGGAATCCATTTCATTCCCTTGATAATTCCATTATTCTTAGTATCTTGTGTTTTTGTGGTTAATCTTGTCTTTACTTCTACTACAATTATCAAATTTCGATCGTCTAAATAAAAATAAGACTATCTTAGTTCAATACTTAGCACATAAATTTATTAGTCTCTGTGGATACGACCTTGCTTACCCTATTCTATAAACTACACCGTACACTTGCGGTGAAGCTAAAAATAAGGCGAACAATCGACATGATTTCCAAAGTATTGATCATGTCGCACATTGTAAATGAAGAACTGCCGAGTTATTGATTGTCGATTTACACTCCACATGCTCAACACGTAAGGTTATGCCTATAAATACTCTATGACAGCCAGTCTACTACAGTGCAAACATAACTTCATTAGTGGTATTCTTATTTATCTGTTCATATTGAAATTTTAGTATTTTTTAAATTCGGCCAAACATAGATAATATAGAGTTATAATTGGAGACATCTCATAAATCTAACGTCCTAGTTAGTTAAATATGGGACAAAAAATATCCATCATATAATAAGTACAAGTATAGTATAAATATTTATTAAAAGTTAAGATGAAAAATCGATAAAAAAATATCAAAATACTTAGTATATGGAGTCGTAAATTATAAATAAATATATGGGTGAAATGTGAGTATATTTATTCAGAAGTAAAAGCTTATTTTAACACTATTTTTAAATGAATTGCATTACTTATATGTATATATAAAAAAATAATTTAAATTACTTTATAGTACTTAATTATAATTATAACATAAATTAAGAACATTCATTGAATATTTTTATGTGAACTACATTTAAACTTATTTAGATTGTAAAAGAATTAATATCAAATATTTTTATATTATATTAAATTATAACTTAATGTAAATTTAAATTAAATATTTAATAATAATTAGTATATTTATATATTATCAATATCCTTATTTTATACGATGGAATACAAGTTTTAACTAGTGCAATATAACGTTGTTAATTAGATTCATCAGTTATTCGGGGACCTATTTTGACTCAATTAGACCATTTTTTTGGTAAACGTCGAACCGCACTACATTAATAAGTGGGGGTGTTCACAATTCGGTTAACCGGCCGAACCAAACCGAAACCGAAAATTCGGTTCGACCGAAAATCGAACCGAAAATTTCGGTTCGGTTTTCGGTTTTTCATTTTCAAGAAATTCGGTTTTCGGTTCGGTTCCGGTTTTATGGTTCGGTTAACCGAACCGAACCGAAAACCGAACTATTTTTTTTTTAATTTCAGTTATATATAATTATATATCAACTAAATTTAAAATATTAATTTTATGTTCTATTTAGTAATATTAATTTAAAATGTGCAGTTTAATTTATTATTTCAAGAATTTATGTTTTATTGAATAATGTTAATTTAAAATTGCAGTTTAACATCTTGTTTTCATAGAAAGTGATGAAGTGTACTTAGTTGAAATTGGGAGGGGAATTTTTTTTCTACATATAAATGATTAAATAATTTGTGTTGAAAGGCTATGCCACTACGTTTTGCAATTGTAAATGATTGACAGTACTAGTTTTCCAGCAAAACTGAGTATTAATTCGTTTGAGGGTAGGATCAGGAAACTTTCATACTCGTAAACTGAATAATTGAACTGGGAAAAAAAATTATTTTTTTATTAAATTTCGGTTTGACCGAAAAACCGAATAAAAAAACCGGAAAAATTCGGTTTTTAACCGAACCGAACCAATTATTACGGTTCGGTTTTCGGTTTTGTATTTCGACCAACCGAAAATTCGGTTCGGTTCGGTTCGGTTTGACCGAACGAACACCCCTATTTTAAAAAAGTATTCGTAATTGGACTATTTACAATAAGTATTGCTGCGCATGACGTGATTGGCGTATACAAAACTATTTATTTAGCATATAATTGCTTGTGCAAGGCATGATCCCACCATAATTTAATGTCAAATTTGTGTGATGTGAAAGGGACAAATTAAAACTAGCTCGTTATTGGACCCTATTTTCTTACTTTGTTTCGTTTTCTATTAATTTTTTCTTATAATCAAAAAGAGTATAGAGAAAGTTACCAGCATAGTAATCCTTTAATTGCGTTCAGTATATAGGTCTTTCAATAGTCAATACTATAAAATATTCAATTTTTTTTTTTAATTTATCAACCAATGGGGTTAGCCCAGTAACCACGAGTATTATTTTTCTAGTAAAGAGGTCCGGTTCAAATATCTGCCGTAGGCCAAATTTTTAAACAAATTAGAAAAAGTTGTAGTTAATTTACGTTAAGATAACTTACCCCAATTTTTGGTGCATAAAACGTGTTATTTACTTCCACTTTTTCTACTCGTTTAAACCCGCGTTCAACCCTCTAAAAATAGTGAGTGGCACTTTTAATTAACACGTGGCAATTCATTTAAGGGTCTTAACCAAAATGTAGGGCACATCAAACGTCCAACACGCTTGTCCCCCATTAGGGATGTTAAACGGACCGCGTCCCATTAACTCAAACCGTTTAAACCGTAAAAACAGAGGATTAATGCCGAATTATTTAGGTTTATTAGTCAAGCTTAGAGTTGTGATCGAAATGCACGAACCCAGTGTTGACCCGTCCCACCAGTCCAAAAGAGAATAATTGGGCGGGCTACAAACTGGTATGAAATTCCACCGAGTCGATATTTGTTAGAACCCTGTCCAATCCAAGCTTTGAAAATATACACGTAAAATGGTTGGGTCAAGCCGACTTTGGACCAACTAGGTCGGCCCAAATAGGCTCGATCCTTTTTGCTCCTACGAAATTATAGCTCTGCACTCAGATCTTTTCATCGGATAGGTCAGGCCGGCCCATTTAATCGGGTTGATTTTGACAGCTCTAGTCAAACTTTTGACATATATATTATTTCTCTATCTCGTCTCTAACTATCTTTCTATTCCTTTTTCATCGAATGCGGTAATAATTAACGTACTAACCTCATATAATTGATGTTTCATTACCACTTAATTAAGAGTACACGTTAACAATACCCCTAATTTTTTAACAAAATTTAGGTACGGATTCCTCGATCGACAGATTACTTTAATTTACACCTTTAATTAATGAATGATTAAGTTGAAGATCATGGACTAACAACCATATCTTGACTCATATTATATTATTATAACCTCCAATGAGTTATTTAATATTGAGTTATAGTGTTTTTCTTCATGTCATGGATGACTCTAACAAACAGAAAAAGGGTTCATATAATATTAGGTGATTGGTGGGGCAAAACCCAAAAAAATAGAAAAATAAAGGGCTGATTTGATAGAGATGATCTTTTGGACACCTGCACCCTGATCTCACCTTCAAAATTAAGACAAGACATTCTTAAGCTTGCTACGTGTTCCCTATGAACATGGATTTACTGGGGTCAGATTTCCATTATGTTTAATTTTCTAATAGATTTAAATATATTATATCTATTATTTATGTATATATATATATATATAAAATTTCTTGGGGGGAAAAGTATGAGGTGGACTACTTATGGGACAAATCTGTGTTTTTCATTTTTCTTTTAAATTTTCATATAGTTAACTAATCTTAATTATTTGCAATAGCTTAAAATTAATCATTGGCAACTGCAATATTACCAATTTTATTTACAAAATTATGTATAATATATATATATATATATATCAGTAACCCTATTACTAATTACGTGTTAACACCTAGTAATCCTTCGGAAAATTTTAATTCGACTGAACTCTCGGAGAGCTTTCAAGCCATGCCGGCAATAGTCCCAAAGAGGTGGTCCGATATGAAGAACAACACAAATCAGAAGCTTTAAAAACCAAGCTAGGTGTCTCTTCAACTACTCCACTTGTCATTCACTCATGTGCTTTCTCAGAAGTTATGAAGAATATGGTCATGGTAGCTCGCGGATCCTGGGCCGATATTCCACAAGACCCATTAAATCATCAAGACGATACTCGAGCACGTGCAAAAACAACAAATGACAATATCACTCGAAAATCCTTGAGACAGAAACACCCTTCACTCAAATTGCGTTTTTAAGTTTTTTTTTGTGGTTTTTTTCTGAATTTTTGAATTATTTTTCATTTGCTACCTGATCGGTTTGTGATTATGACTTTTTTTTTCTTTTTATTTTTTAAGTAAATAAAAAAAATACCAAAATGCAGTTTTGAAAAATTAATTTAATCCTCTAGGGCATGTGGTATGCACCATTAGTGTAAAGGACCCATGCATATTAAAACCTTTTTCCATTTTCCTTAAAAGGGATTTTATTTATATATTTTTTAACCTTTCGCCTTTCTAGGTCTTGTTATGTAATTTCCTTTTAAAATGCAGTTATTAAAATAATATAAAAAACTTAAATAGTTTAATAAGAGAAGGGACAAAATGAAAAGTACCAACTAATAAAAGGATGATACATGTGTGCCTTTTGGAAGAATAATTAGATTAGTACCAAGATAAGGATGTAATCGATCTAAAGTTATTCAATAAAGCCATGATGTATGGTTAATGGGCTACTGTTTAATCGTTCACCATATAGATAATTAAAGATATAATGCGATATATATGTCTTATTAATTGTGTTTGTGCAGTATTACATGTTAGTAGGACTGTAGGGTTGCAAAATGGCATAATTGAATTTATTTTTCATTATTTATTTTTTTGTTATGTGTCATGAACCTATACCTGATAAATTAGTATTGTTTTTCCTTTTTTTTTAATTTTTTTTACGTAGTACATTGAGACCACTTATAACTACGTATATTGTGTATGTACGTATGCACAATATATATATATATATATATATATATATCATTTCATAAGTAAGTATACAACAGAAAGGATAAAATAGGAATCCATAAAATTAAATATAGTAGTTGCTTCCTAAAAATTAGGGACGTGATTTTGTATTGATCACGTCCCCATAATCAAGCAATTCACCTTTCATTTCTCTCCCTTCCTATTCGAACCTGCAAATTATTCAAATATGGCAGAAAAAATCGTGCAACAATTAATGAAAAGTATACAATTACACTAAACTAACTATACATTAAAACATTACTAAGTATACATAAATAATTAACTAAGTATACAATTACACTAAACTACCTGTACATTAAAACTTTATTAAGTATACAGAAACATTTAACTAAGTATACAATTAAATTGAACTAACTATACATTAAAATAATACTAAGTATACAGAAATATTTAACTAAGTATACAATTACACTGAATTACTTATATAACTAGGTATACAATTCCATTGAACTAAGTATACAAATCCACATAACTAAATATACAAATTCACTAAACTACTTACTAAACTACTTATATAACTAAGAATACGATTCCACTGAACCAAGTATACAAATCCACTGAACTAAATATACAATAAAACATGACTAAGTATACAAGTCCACTGAACTAAGTATACAATAAAATGACTGTTCACAAATATGGCGGAAAGAATTATCAATTTTGAAAAAAACGCTTGAAGTTGATGATTTTTCCTCCCTAAAAATTGGGTAACTGAAAAGGTAGGATTATGTTTCCTTAAATATAGCTAATAACCGTCCAATTAACATGCCTAGTTAAATATAAAAGTACAATTATACCCTTATATGCCTAAATTAACTAAAATGATCTACACCATCCAAAATTTTAAATCAAGAGTCCATAAGTGTTCTTATGGACTAACCTAAAGGGATTGGTCTCATTTGAACCAATCACTATATATATATATATATATATATATATATATATATATATAGGGATTGGATCATATGTGGCAAGGGCCTTACCATGTGGCAGTGTGGACAAATCTAAGCCATTACTATGTTTAATCCAAAGGCCAATGTTTTTCAAATTTTTTTTTTTTTTTAATTGAATACAGCCCATTTAAGGGCATAATGGACATTTTATACTTATAAGCACACGGCATTTTTGGTAACCCCCCATAACCTCCCTTTTTTTTGGGATTTCATTTAATCTTTCCCACTTCTTTGCAATCTTATTTTTTTCACAAAAAATCAAAACCCATTTTTTTTTGTCTATTTCTTCTTCATTATCACAATCCGGCCCTCATCTTTAATTCAATCAACAAGCTTTCTTTAGTTAATTATTTTCCAAAGTAATACTACAAAAGTTACACGAACTCTTTTTCTTATGTTTCTGCCTTTCTTTTGATTGATCTTTTTCTTTTTTTTAATACTCTCCTTTTGCTCTTCATTGTCTAATTGGATATTCAACTTTAATAGGTGTTGTGAATCAAATTTGTTTTTAATTCTCACATTGTAGTTTTCTTCTTCATTCTACCGTTCGAGCGCCGAGAGCAAAAATTCTGTATCAGTTTCGACGCTTAGTTGGGTTCATTCGACATCAAAATCCAACACGTCCTCGGTAGTATTGGTAAAGGTCAGTTTCTTATTCGATTTTTTTAATTTTTCGGTTGTAGGTTTTTGTGGAAAGGATTTTCCCTTATTTTTCCTCCCCTTTTATGTCCAGTCACGATGATTTTTTTCTGGGTTTTTGGAGTTAGTTGCAGTAAGTAGAGCACGCAATTTTTTTTATTTTGAATTTACTAGGGTTTTATTCTTCGATTTTTACTGGACCCCCTTTTTTTTTTCTTGGGTTTATGGAATTATTTTTTGTGCGAAATGTTGCATATACAATTGATGTTTAAACAATATTAGTTTCAGTATACGCTTAGATTACAATCGATTGCACAATTAGTTTAGATGTTGTATTCTCTTTGCTACATCGCAGAATTAGTATAGTTCATGCACACTGTGTAATGTTTCATAGATGTTTCTCACTTCCAGGTTAAATGGCACGAGGAAACAGTAAGAGACCTGCATCCCTGGGGCGAGCGAGGTGCAAGTGATGGTAATCGAGCCTAGAGGTCAAAGACCACAAAATATTCTTTGAAAGCCTCGATGCCGAAACTGAGGAGAAGATCCGTGCCCAAACTGAGAAAATTGTAGCTTATATTTTTTTTTTTGCCCATTTTGTTTTTATTGTACCCGTGGAAATAAATTGATGAAAACTTAGCTATAAGTTGGTATACATTTAGTAAATAGTTGGTATACAATTAGTTCAGTTGTTTTTTTTTTTATTCGTGGATATGAATTGATGAAAACTTAGCTATAGAATGGTATACAGTTAGGCAATTGTTGGTATACAGTTAGTTTCTCAATTAAACATCTAACAATGCACTACTGAATACTTATATTATCACCAAATATTGGACAAGTATATACCAAATATAATTTCAGGGTACCGTAATGGAATTATTTTTATACCATATTTTTATGGTTATAAAGCACCGAAGTCTGCATATGTATACACCAAAATATTGCGTCAATGAAGAGTGAGAATCCATTTTTTTCCTCATTATTAGGCGTATCTGTTATGGAAATCTGATATTGAATATATCCCTTGATTCTAGCAAAGTAATTATGGTATTAATTTTACACCATTTTGATAGTTACCGATTTGCCCTTTTTACACATAAAATAAATGAAAAATGGTGTATTTTTAGGCTTAATCTGAACCATTGATTGAATAGGATGGATGGATGGGATCTGTCCACACTGCCACACAGAAGAGTACGCGTGAGATCATATCCCTATATATATACCACATAACCATCACGGCATCACCTATACAAATCAATTTATTCATTTAGAATCTTCACTTATATATAGGAATGACTGGCCAGTGGCCACAATTATTAAACGATGATTTAATTTTAATATTATATTTTCAATAAAAATGCCAAATATAAATCAGACAACTCATCTTGAGAAGGCAAAGAGTACTAGAGTGTGAGTTAGGATGACGATAAAAATGTGCAGGTAAAATTGCTTTTTTGGTCCGTTAAGTTAGCTCGATTTCGCTTTTAGTCCTTTAACTTTTATGGGTTGCGTTTGGGAAATACCAACTTTTCTAAACCTGCATATTTAGTCCGATTTCAAAATTTCGGGAATATCTTATCCCTAAAATGCTGAGTTGGGCCACTTTTCCATGAAATGACTATTTTGCCCCTTTTTTTTGAAGGAAACCTTAGTCATGTGTATATCACATGACTTGTTTTATATCTTAAGAAAATTAAATAACAAAAATAAATATAAGATTAAATTGAAGCAAAAAAAATATATTAACATATATTTATAATTTTATATAAAGTTGACAAATTAAAATATATGTTCGACTTTTTTTTTAAATTTAATTTAAACAAAGTAATCTGAGCATATATTCATAATTTTCAACAGTAAATAAATTTAAAAAAAAAAAAAAAAAACATGTATTTATAATTTTCAACTATATATAAAAATTAAAAAAATAGAAAACAAAAAAAACATATATATCTATAATTTTCAACTCTAAATTAAAATTAAAAAAAAAATAGAAAAATAATAATAAATTAAATAAGAAAAATAAATAAGAAAAATTCAAATTAAATTAAATAAAATAGTCGAACATATATTTTTATATTTTTCAACATTAAATAAAAATTAAATAAAAATAGAAAACAAAAATAAAAGAAATTTATTTTCTTTTTTATTTTTGGGTTTTCCATTTTTTTGTTTTCTATTTTTTTAAAATTTTTATTTACAGTAGAAAATTGTAAATAAATATTTTTTTTTCTTGTTTTGTTGTTTTCTATTTTTTCTTTAACTTTAATTTACAGTAGAAAATTTTAAGTCTATATTTTTCTTTTTTTTTCTATTTTTCTTTAATTTTGATTTACGGTTGAAAATTATAAATATATATGGTTTTTTTTGTTTTCTAATTTTTTTATTTTTATATATAGTTCAATATTGTAAATACATATTTTTTTTTATTTTTTTTAAATTTTATTTATAGTTGAAAATTATCAATATATGTTCATATTATTTTCTTTAAATTAAATTAAATAAAATTTGTGGAACATATATTTTATATTTTTTAACTTTAAATAAAAATTAAGGAAAACTAGAAAACACAAAAAAGTACATTATTTTCTTTTTCTTTTGGTTTTTCCCAAGGTTTTCCTCAAAAAAAAAAAAAAGAGGCAAAATAGTCATTTCATGAAAAAGTGGCCCAACTCAGCAATTTAGGGATAAGATATCCCTGAAATTTTGAAATCGGACTAAATGTGCAGGTTTAGAAAAGTTAGTGTTTGTCAAACGCAACCCATAAATATTAAAGGACTAAAAGCGAAATCGAGCCAACTTAACGGACCAAAAAAGCAATTTTGCCAAAATGTGCACAAGCATATCACTCGTTTTGGGGAAAATTACAGTAAATCATTCAATTTAATTTATGAACATTTTTAATTTTTACATTACCATATAAAGTATAAATTTTAATTTTGACACTTTACAAACACCACGAATTTTGCATTATATATTGCCCCCCGTTGGTGGAATATTTCATGTGTGTCTTGCACGCATGCGAGGTAAAATCGTTTTTCCATCAAATCTTTACTAAAGTTGCTACACTTTATCATCTATGAACTTTGTGTGATATTTGACTTTACCATCTCAAGTCTCAACTTTGCAATGCTTCATTTTCACATATAAATTTTAATAATTGATGAAAATAATATTTAATTTATATATGTATTTGTATCCTTTTTTATTTTTTTCAATTCCTTATCCATAACAAATAAATTTATTTAATATTGATTTTAGCAAAATATATTATTTATAAATTGTTTTGTATAGTTATGTATAGAAAAGAACATTTTATATAATAATGTGCAAAAACGCGCATAATTTGTAAAGATATTAAATGGGTTGGCCCTATCGGTTTGTGTTGGCCCTAACCGGCTTTGTACTAAACGATACTCGAACTAAACAGACCAGTTTAAATAGATGGTCAATCATATTGTGAATATAACCCTAACTCTATCGGGTTTATACCATTTAAAGCCCTACTTGGGTGATCATCATTGGCAATGACAAGCCTCAACTTGTTCCTCAAAGATCTTCCATGCTGTCCATGTTACACAAGCATGTTAGCACATGCCTAACCATCACTAATTTTCTTATCAAAAAGATGATCTATAATTCCACAGTCAAACCTAATTGTTGCCACTTGACAAAAATATTATAGTAAGATTTTATCCAATGAATAAGGTTATGTTTTTCGGATTTCCGTATCTTCTCATTTTGAGAACTTTTGTTTAGTTGTTTCAACAGATTTAGCAAGAATTCTTGCTAGTAGACATTCTCATGTGCCCTAATCAATGCATCTTATTAAAGAAAGTGAACTTTGCTTCCCAAAATGTAATATCTGTAGCATTTGGCCCAGAGGCGGAGCCAAAAATAAATTTTGGGTGAGCCGATACAGGAAAATGTGGTGGACTGGATGAGAAAATCATATAAATTATAATTGAAATTTGTTTTTTTTTTTTAAAAAAATTCTATTGTAATTTTTTTTTATAAAACAAAAGGGTGGGTCGGGGTCCAGAGTGGGCCCCCTTCCCTCCGCCCTTGATTCGTCCATTCCCGTTGAATATCATATTAGAAAATACACATACTGGTTTAAAAAAAAACATATTTAAATGTCTAATGTATGTAGCATTCTGGTTAGGGATGGCTACATGGAAGATCAAAAGCGAGACGAGTGACTGCTTGTCCCACCGGGACGCATCATTTCCGGATTAAACCCATTGGACCCGCTATATAATTATAAAAAAAACAATATAATTTTCTTAAAAAATATATTTGTAAAGGAAAATACTACATAAATGCATATATATTAAAATAAAACAAGGAAAGAAGGTAAACTGGCGGGTTTGAAATTAGAAACCCAAAACCCGCCATGACCCTTTTATGGCGCCAAACTCCGCCCGAAGCAGGGCGGGTTACAGTTCATTGCTATCCTAATTCTGTTTGAAATTAAAATTTAGGGATAATTACAAAAATACCCCTAAGATTTGGGCTAATTACAAAAAAACCTACATATGTTTTAAAATTATAAATAAACCCCTATGGTTTGATTATGTTCAAAATTTAAGGGGGTAATTGTAATATTTTTATAAATATCAAGGGATTTTTTAAATATTCTATTTCTTATAAAGGGGGAATATCTACGGCGGATCAAACATTAAAGGGTTTTTTATAATTTTCAAAAATCTTTGGATTTTTTGGTAATTAGCCCAAACCTTAGGGAGTTTTTTGTAATTATTCCTAAAATTTATGTATATGTGGTGGGGTCAGAGGCGTAGATAGGGGGGGCCAGGGGGGCCCCCGGCACACCCCAAATTTTTTTTTGTCCCATTTTTCAGTGGAAAAAAAATTAAAAAAAAATTTATATGTGTTTTTTTAAAGAGAAAAAATAATTGAACTAGGGGGAAAATGAGGGGAAAAAAATTTGGGCTAGGGGTAGCCAGCCGGGCTGGCTACGCCCCTGGGTGGGGTTATATTGATGCATAAATAGATGGCCCATGGGAGAAGATTATCTGAGCTAGCACATGGAGTCGATTGTATATTTGGGCAAATTGGGTGGGGACTTTTCACAAACAGTTGAATGAAGACAATACCAAAAAACAAGACAACATGAGAAGTTCCTACTTGAGAGCTCAGATTTTCATTGTTTATGTTGTACTGGACCCAGCATATTAATTCTGTGTGATATAAATGCCAATTTTTCCTGTGTAGTGAAGTCTTTATTTAATAAATAATGATTTAGGATTGTTGGATGGCTTTAGGATAAATATTTTGATTGAAAAGTATAAGGATGGGGAAAAAAATTTGCATTCTATCTTATTTTCGTTTTTTAGACGTTTAGTATATTTGAAATTGAAATGAAATCTTTTAATTGTATCATCGACATATATATAACAGAGAGATTGAATTACTAGAAAAACAGAGAGATTGGATGTAGTCTTTTGATTAATTTTTTTGAAGAACTTTTTTTTTTTTTGGTTGTGAACTTATGATCAATGAATCGGATGTAACGTATTTAATCTATTATTGAATGATTTCACGTTGCAATGAAATTGGACACTTGTTCTGTATCATATGCCTGCCACGTACCATAAATTCTAATTTGCAGAACGTTAAAAGCTGAGTAATAATGCAAAAGGGCAAAATGATTGAGGAGCTAAAGAAAACATAAAACTCAGATATTACGTGGCGGCCCCATATATTTTGGAATGTACAACTTTCCACAACAAAGCCACTTGGAACTCCTCCATTATATTTATGGCTATTTTTCACCCAATGGTAACTTCAATTATTGTCCCCTTAAATTATTTTCAAACTCCTATTTCAAAAAATCGTTAGAACTGATAAACCAAATCAAATCCAGAATCATACGAGTTAACAATAACTAAAACCGAATAGCGGATCTTAAACAAAAGCATACTTGGATTCATAATTGTAGATTGATTTGACCGATTTTGGTCTTCCACAGTCAAAGCATGTTAAAATGGATTCTCTCTCATATGTGAAGAAGAGAAGAGCAATTTGATTACTGTGATTGACTTGGGGACCCTATTTATAGTCTTATGTCCAGATAGAGATGTTAAACGGGCTTGTCCTAGCCATGTAGGTCAGCTCTAGCGGATTTCAGGCTAAACATTTTTTGGGCTAAATGGGACGGTGTTAAACGGGCTGACAATATTGGAACCTGACCCTAGCGAGCTTCGGGCTAAACGGGTCACTATCGGGCTATAGTCAAAAAATTAAAAATTATATATTTAAATTTAAATAACATTTAAGTCTAACATTTTATTCGTCATAAATAAATTGCATGCAAATTTTCTAATTACATTGCATTAACAAACTTATAAAATTAAATATTTTATGATCTAAATTTTGAAAATAAAATAATAATAACTAAAGCTACCCAAAATTAACACTTTTTTCTGTAATTACTCATAGACTATAATTTAAAATATTCAAAATATGATATTTAAATCTAAAATTTCAAACTTGATCATATATAACATTTAAGTTTAACAATTAAAGTTAAATCTTAAAAAAAGTCATGCACGTTTATAATTACGTTGCATTAACAAAATTATAAAATTAGATTTAGCACCATTTAAAAGTATAATTTATATCCTATATAATCTAATAAGACTAAGTGACATTTTCTTATTCGAATAAAAATGGAAAACTAAATTAAGAAATAAATAAAACAAATAAAAAAGAAGCTTTTCAAGAATTTATAGTTTGTTTAATAAAGTTAAACTTAAAGACGAGGGGGATGTGAATTTGAAAAATAAATTTACTAGTAATAGTAGGTAATACAAGTAGATATAAAATATTAGAATTATATTTATTTTTAAAAAAATAAAAATAGCGGGCTAACGGGCTAGCTCGGTTAACCTTCGAGCTAGCCCGGTTTAAACGGTCTGGGCCAAAAAGGCTCTGATTTAAATGGGCCAAAATAATTCGGCCCTAACCCTCTTTTTTTCCGATTTAAACGGTCCGGGCCAACGAATCGTGACCCTTTTAACATCTCTAGTCCAGAGTCAAATTAAAAGTTCATCAATTCTAATGTTACTATTTCCAAGTATCTACGCATTGCACCGTCTATACTCATGTATATTTCTTGAGCCTATTTGTTAGATCACTTAATTTGTTCTAATTAATTAAAGACTTGTATGAGACCGTTTCATGGTGAGACGGCCATGAGACGAAACCTAGGAATTGTAAAAAAAATATGCAAAAGTTTTCAAATTTTTAAATCTCTTTATCTGCTATAATTCTAAAAAAACGTCTCACAATCTCTATCCGTTCTTCAGTTTACAAAATTATTTAATGATTCTAACCAGCGGATAATAGAGACATACAAAAATTATCTCATTAGAAATAATTAATCATATTAATAAGTAAATAAAATAAGCGGGTACATGTAGCAAATAATAGCAGTCAAAATTCAGATGGGGGCCGAAGGAAAAGGAAATGTGAAAAGGGCCAAACATGGGCCGAAATTCAGACAAGCCTTCTAATTGGCGGTGATATGTCTCCTGGCCCACCCGACTTTCATTGACCCACGCTTGTTGGACTTAGTCTGACTATATCATGACAAGTTGACCCTTATTTTTTCCCACAAAAACACATGTAAAATACATCATTAATTATACACAAGGAAGAACTTGAAACCAGCCAACATTCGGTTCTTAACATATTTCACTGAGGGACGATTTTCTTCTGTTTCCTATTTAGTTTTTTAGTTTTTATTTTATAACTGAGTTTCTAACCTCATGCTCGACTATGCTTGACAGTAACAACTCCGACTCCTCATTGCTGCTATCAGGTTAAACTGTGGGATACACCTAGCTAGACTATGGTTATAGTTGGATTAACTGGCTGTCACCATGGTCCAATCCTATCCAATTAAGGTTGCAGAAACTTCTAGGCGCTAGTTCGACACCTAGGCCAATTTTTGGTCGGAACTTACAGATTTAAACAAAATTAGTTCGGCCTAGACCGATTTTTACAATATTGCCTAGAATTCGAACCCACGCTGATGAACTCCGTCACAATTTTCATTTCACTTTTTTGGAAGTTCAACTAGCCCCCTGTCATAAACAAGAGGGAGACATTACAAGCCAGTGGCTTTAATATTTGTTTTTTCTTTTTAATCATCAACTCTTTCCCAACTAAGTAATTTTTGTTAAAGTAGTGATGCTTTATTACTTTTGTGGGATCTGACTTTAATTAAGAATTAAAGATTAATCATATTGCATTTGATGTATTATCCATTATATGTTTGGATGATTAACAAATATTTTAGTTTTTAGTAGACATTTATCATCCAAAATCTCATCGAATATAATATTTCAAAAACGGTTAGTATAAATTAACTTTAATGACGAGGTCTTGCAATATTCTGTGTTGTCCGAATTTGGTCGAAATAAAAGGCAAGGGCACGTGTATAGCACTAGATTAACATCTCCGTGGATGCAATATATAAATCATAAATTAAGAAAAGAAATTTGGGATCATTGAAGATTTATATATACATCATGATTTTTAAAGTCTTAATTTAAATGCTTGGCAAAGACTACACATTTCTTACAAACGAAATTAGATTGATGAGATAAAATTAAAAATTACTTTCCACTTCTAGACAATTAAGTAAGGACGTTAGATATGATGTTGGCCTTAATGTGGAAAGACTGGTCCAGTTCTCGTGTTCTAAAATCCTATTCCACTTCATGTTTCATTGTATATTAGATGATTAACACGTGTACAATTATGTCATTGATTGCTCCCAAAAATGACCTCCTCTCGCCGATCACCTTCCAAGACGAAGTCCTTCGTGAAACCTGCACAGGGGGGGCCGGAGGGGGGCTCCGGCGTACCTTCTCCGATGCTTAAGTCAGTGTCTTGGAAAAGAAGTAAAAGACTAGAGAGAGAAAGAGCAATGTAACAGTAAAAGAAATGAGATTAGGTTAGAATGAACCTGGGCTTGGGCCTTTTATACCTTAGCTCGGATTAGGGTTTCCGTAAAATCCGGGATTCCGTTATGATTTGGTGTTAGAGTCATCATTAGATTAGGATCGGATCTCCTAAAAAACCCTAATTTTACGCCCATAAGACCCTAGCTCCGACCTGTTTCAAAACACCTCGGCCCAATGTACGATATAAAGCCCCTGTAATTCTCAAAGGCATCCTCAGGGCCCACAACAGGTCGCCTTTAGCCATGCCGGGCTTGACAGGTCGGTTTAGTACAATGGCCCTTACATAGGTCGGCCCCATGAACATTCTTACGCTCGTACTTGGGCCTTCACAGATCGGCCCAATATGATATACCTCCCACCTATGGGCTTAGTAGGTCGGCCCAATACTCATAAGCCCTGAAGATCGACCTTAAACCGTAAGCTCCCCAGTTAGCCCAATACCTAATTCTTGACTTCGGCCAAGTATGGGCCTTTCCAGTCGGCCCATGCCACGAGCCTGGCACAGACCAGTCGGCCTGCATAATCTTTTACCCTTATCAATTTCTCCCCAACTATGGATTGATCCGCACTTCAACCATAGTTACTAATAGGCCGAGTTGACCTGTCATTTAGGGTTTGTGCTTTCCACATTCCCGCCGACTTTTGGCGTTTGAAATTTCTGCCGCCCTTTGGCCTTTCGAGTACCTGACACGCGGATATGATTGATGAGACGTCTTTTTGGCCTCCTGATGCCTCGTAAACCGTCAAATGCCTCCTCGAAAATCGAGGCACCCTTTTGTCTTCTCTCTCCCCTTACAAAGCCATTTTCCTCCTCCATTTTTCACTTTCCTTACATTTCAACTTTTAGAGCTTTCCTCCCCAGCAAACACTCTTCTTCTCCGGCGAGATCCTCCAGATTCCGGCGAAAGTTTCACGCTCCAGACTACTTTTCTCCCTCGACCTCCTATTTCTATCCAGTAAGTGACCCTTTCCTTTCCGGTTTTTTCTTTTCTTTTATATGGCATCCTCTTCTTCTCATTCGATGCCGTCGGACCCAGTCGTCGCCGACTTAGAGCGGTGGGCAATAACGACGGGCTCTGCTCCTCCGCCCCTTTCCCTCACCGGAGTCCGTCCATCGGACCATGATGCGACTGAATCCAGCTCTAATTCAGGTCGAGACTCCGATACAATAGAAATCTGAGCTCCATGCTTGGGCCCTTTGCCTGTATACCCTCACGATTTTAAGGAGACCACCTTATCAGCCTTCAATCTTCAAACCATTAAAAGAACAACCCAAATTCCTTCCTCTTTCAAACTCTATCTACCCAGCAGCTCCGACCGACCTAACCGACCTCCACCCAATGCCCTATCCTTCTTTGCAGGTCAGATAGAGGGCGACCTCCGATTTCCCATCCATCCATTCATGGCTGGGGTATCCGAGTTCTCCCGGTGCCTTTAAATCAACTAGCCCCGAACTCATTCCGTATCTGATCGACTTCATTATTTTGACTAAGTACTTAGATATAGAACCCACTCTGTGAGTCATTCTTCGCCCTATTCCAAATAAAGAGCTCGGACACCAAGGGCCTTTTCTACATCACCTCCCGAGGTGATGCTCAGTTTCTAAGCAACTAAGCAAGTACCCTTCCTCCAACAAATTCTGGAAGGACAAATATTTTTTTATTTCTTCCTCCCGAGCTTGGGGTTTCCTTGTATTGCTTGGACCTGGACCCTTCCACTCCAACGCAAACCATAACCCCGAGAGATCGGTCTCCAGATCTCCGGGTCGATAAATAAACTCACCTTGGTCAAGTATGACCTCTCTCGCCTTATAACCCCTTCCTTCAGACTACTTTGGTGAGCCCCATCGTGGCTCCTTGCCTAGTGACATTGGTAATTGTCATTTTTGCGCTTGATTTATTTTATTCTTACTCACTAGCTAATCTTTCCTCTTTGTGCGGATATGTTCACGGCACGAGATGGTTGCCGAGCCGGATGACGAGCAAGCCATTGCTCCCTCACAACCTCCTTCATCCAAAGTTGCCGCCCCCACGCCCGGGAGGTCGGCCTCATCCACTTCGGCGACTGCAGACCACGATTCTTGCCGCATGATAGCCGATCTCGGCCGGCCTAGGGCTCAACCTTCTTTCCGACCTCCTCCTCCCAAGAGGTCGGGTGCATTCGGCCAAAGACATGAGCTGCCAAAAGGCGAAGAACACCCCACCTCCTGCTACTCTCTCTCTCTCTCTCGCACTCCCATTCATACCCCCAATCAAACCTTTCTCACAGGCAATTCCATCCTGAAAAACAACGATGGAACCTTTACCATCCAGTATGTCCAAGGCAACTGTCCAAACCCTGACTGAACTGCCATTAAGAAAATTAGTGATGCTGAGCTGGTGACCTCATTCTCGCTAAACCACTCAAAAGCGAAGCACGGTGGCCGCACCGATCTCCCGAGCTCGGGTTGGCTTTGCCGATCCTTCCCAGTTGCCGAGCTCAACAATTCTAAGAAGGAGGTCATCCTACGAAAGCTCGGAAAACTAAACTCCTAGAGGAGAACCGCCGGTACAAGGATGGGGAAGAGGTCAACAAGGCTACTGTGTCCTCTTTGGAGGCCAAAATAAAGACTCTGGAGGCTGATAACGCTGATCTCAAGACCGAGCTGAGCGATCTTCAGATCCGTTGTACTGTCAATGTCGACCAAGCCTGAGCTGAGGGCGTCGAAGCTGGTCGGCAAAGTTTCCTCACCTCCCCCGAAGGCTCTTCCATAGTTCAGGCCATTCGGGAGAGGGTGAAGCAAGCCTTTTTGAGCTCCAGGGAATTTATCAAAGTTCTCTCTGTATCTGCCATGGAGTACTACGTCTTTGCTTTTGACCAGGCCGAGCTTCAGCTCAGGGAACGCGGTATCACTACCGAGCTCTTCGATCGCCGAGGTCCCTGGAGGATTTTGCCTAACCCCAAAGGCTTCGTGTTTTCTAACGAGGCGGAGCGTCTCAACCTTGCTCCTGTGGAGGAGTTCATAGAATCATTATCTGCTCCTTTTATCCTCCACCCTGCCTCCAACTCGGCCGGTCCTTCTCAAGCTCCTGGAGCTCAGTCAATCCCTCAGCTTCCTGCAGGTCAAGTTCAGGATATCCCGGATGACGATCCTAAACTCGCTTTCATAGACGATGTGACCATCTCCATGGACGACCTGAACACCGAGAATGTTCCTCCTACTACTTAGGAGTTTAGTTCTGCTTTTGTAATTTTCCATCATGTACTTGTATTTATTTTGAATGATCAATAAAGTTTCTTCGCACTTTTATTTTCTCGATCTCTTGTCTATTATTCTTGTAATAATTTTTTTTTAATTTTTTTTTACAAAAAAGATTGGCATATTGAGCTCATCAAAGTCAAGGAAGGGAGCTCGGCGAGGAGCTCCTCGCATGGCCTCGTGGCCCCAAGTATTTGGAGACTAGCTCGAGCTGAGCTCCAAATACTCGTCGATTTCATCAAAGGAAGCTAGCTCGAGTCGAGCTCCTCGCATGGCCTCGTGGCCCCAAGTATTTGGAGACTAGCTCGAGTTGAGCTCCAAATACTCGTCGGTTTCATCAAGGAAGGGCTCGAGCCGAGCTCCTCGCATGGCCTCGTGGCCCCAAGTATTTGGAGATTAGCTCGAGCCGAGCTCCAAATACTCGTCGGTTTCATCAAAGAAAGATGGCTCGAGCCGAGCTCCTCGCATGGCCTCGTGGCCCCAGTATTTGGAGACTAGCTCGAGCCGAGCTCCAAATACTTGTCGATTTCATCAAGGAAGGCGGCTCTGCCGAGCTCTCGCATGGCCTCGTGGCCCCAAGTATTTGGAGACTAGCTCGAGTTGAGCTCCAAATACTTGTCGGTTTCATCAAAGGAAGGCGCTCGAGCCGAGCTCTCGCATGGTCTCGTGGCCCCAAGTATTTGGAGACTAGCTCGAGAGCTCCAAATACTTGTCGATTTTATCTTTTCCACTTTCAGAACTCATAGTGTGGCGGCGGATCATTTCATTCAAAACAAGTAGATTGATTACATCAAATATTTCTCTATTCTAGGAATGATATTTCTTCAAATTGCAATGTTCCAAGCCTCGAGAGCTTTCGACCTCCGATCTCTTCCACTCGGCTCAGACGCACCTCCTACCAAGATACCTTCACCACCCGAAGTGGTCCTTCCCAATCGCATCCAATTTTCCTTTGTTTTTGCTAGCATCCGACCTTCTCAAAACTAAATCACCGACACGAAAGGCCCTTTTTTTACTTTCTTGTCATAAGTGCTTTGATCCTTCCTCGTGTCTTTTCCATCTCAAAAATGCCATCTCCCTTTTCTCATTTATCGTATCCAATGCCTCTCGAATCAACAAATCATTAATATTTTCATCAAAATTCTGGACTCGATGTGTTTCCATTTCGATCTCTGCCAGGTATCACAAAGATCCATACCATACACTAAGTGAACGGAGCCTCGCCAAATGGCTCTCTCGGCCGGATTAGTTGATAAGCCCACAAAGACCGAACCGAGCTCTCGGACCCACGCTCCTCCATTTTTCCACCGAGCTTTCAATCCCTGGACAAGAATCCTATTAGTCACTTCCACTTGCCCATTAGCTTGCGGGTGGGCCACCGAAATGAAGTTTTGCTTGATCTTGATTCCTCACACAAGCCCGAATTTACGCCCCAATCGCGTTCCATTATCTCGATATCAAGACCGAGGCACTCCATCTTGACACACTATGTTTTGCCAAATAAATTTCATCATCGCATCCTCATTTATCTTAGCAAGAGGTTCTGCCTCCACCCACTTGCTAAAATAGTCGATTGCCACAATCAAGAATTTCTCGACCTGAAGCGGGAGGAAAAGGGACCCACTATATCAATTCCCCACTTTGCAAATGGACATGCCGAGCTCATCATCATGAGCTCCTCCGCGGCGATGTACCAAAGGTGCATGGATCGACATTTTTCACATGCTCTCACCAACTTTTCTCGCTTCCCCTTCGGTAAGGCCAAAAATACCTGCTCAAGGACCTTTTTCATCAAAATCCTTGCGCCCATGTGGTTCCCACAACAACCTTCATGTATCTCTCTCGGTACATACGTACCCTCTTCTCCATTCAAGCACCTCGGCAAAGGCATAGAAAGCCTCTTATATAACTTGTCTCCGATAATGCGAAACGTGTCGCCCGAATTTTCAAACCGAGCCGCTTCACGCCTACTGTTGGTAATACCCTTCCTTTAGGTAGGATATGATAGTCGATCTCAATCCTCCTTATCCTCGATCTCTCCGACCTCTAGCCCGGTGCGCTTTCTTTTGCCACCAAAAGTGTAACTGCTTTTGCTTGATTTTCTAAGGCCGAATCGCGATTTTGCCAAAAATCTGCCCGACCATTTTCTTCCCTCGGACTGACATATTTTAATTTCTTTCACTTTCCCTTCTAAAGCTTGATATGCTTCAACATACCTCTTCATCCTCTCCTCCCTAACCTCGAACTCTCCCATAACCTGTTTATGGACGAGCTGAGAGTCCATGTAAACTATCATCCTGACAGCCCCCATCTCAATGGCCATTTGCATTCCTCTGATGAATGCTTCATACTCTGCCTCATTATTAGATAGCTTGAACTCCAACCTAACATCAAAGTCATTTTCAATCCCTTGCGGGTTGATCAAGACAATACCAGCACCACATCCCGAGCTTCCTACTGAACCATCCACATAAATCACCCAAGTTCCTTCTCTGCTATCATCCCTAGTTGATTCTTGAACAAAGTCTGCCAAAGCCTGAGCTTTAATGGCCGATCTATTCTCAAACTCAATATCATACTCACTCAGCTCAATATCCCACTTCACTAACCTCCCCACTACCTCGGGTTTACTCATCACATTTCTCAACGGAAGATTAGTTCGAACGATTACCTTATGCGAGAGGAAATACGGCCGAAGTCTCCTCGCAGTCACCACCAAGGCCAAACTTGCCTTCTCGATCTCCGCATATCGTTGTTCGACATTCCTCAAAACTTTACTGACATAGTACACCGGCCTCTGAACCGATCTCTCTTCTCGATCGGACTGGGCCAGTGCTAACCCCCTGCTCCCTATCGAAAGATATAGGTATAAGGGCTCACCAGGCAACGGCTTAGTTAGCAACGGTCGGCCAAGTAATTTTTCAAGTCCTCGAAAGCCCTTTGGCACTCCTCATCCCAAACAAACTTTTTGGCTTTCCTCAAGACTTTAAAAAAGGGCAAACTTCTCTCCGCGAGGCGCGAAATAAAGCGATTCAACTGCTTAGTCACTTTGTTAAACATCGCACATCTTTGGCATCCCGATGTGGTGCCATCTCTCTGATGGCTCTGACCTTCTCCGGGTTGGCCTCTATTCCTTTCTCCGTTACCATGTACCCCAGAAACTTTCCCGACCTGGCCCCAAAAGCACATTTCTTGGGGTTCAGCTTCATTCTGTACTTCCTCAAAGTGTCGAACGTTTCAGCTAGGTCACGCACATGATCCATAGCCTTTACTTTTGACCAACATATCGTCTACGTACACCTCCATGTTCTGCGCGAGCCGCTTCTCCCCAAACATCTTATCCACCAACCTCGGTATGTGGCTCCCGCATTCTTCAATCCGAACAACATTACTACATAACAGAATGTACCAAAAGAGGTGGTGAAGCACACCCTTTTTTGGTCTTCTTCTGCTAGCCTGATCTGATGATATCCTTGTGATGCATCCATCATACTAAGCAGTTCACACCCCGACGTCGAATCCACCAGCTGATCAATTCGGGGTAATGGGTAGTAATCTTTAGGGCAAGCACGATTAAAATCCCTAAAGTCCACACACATGCGCCAATCATCCTCCGTTTTTGGAACCAATACTGCATTAGATAGCCATTCTGGAAACTGGATTTCTTTAATGTGCCCTGCTTTCAACAACTTTTGCACCTCCGCCCTAATTATAGCATCCTTCTTAGGGCCGAAGTTCCTCTTATTTTGTTTCACCGGCTTATATGATGGATTAACATTAAGCCTATGTTCGGCGATGCTTGGATCGATTCCCACCAGGTCTTCCGTCCAAGCAAATACATCCACACTACTCCTTAAAACTCCACCACCATCCTTTAATTCATCACCAAACTCATTCCCGACCTTGGTGACCTTATCAGGGTCACCTGGCACCAGCTCGACCATCATCATTTCCTCATTAGGTTGGACGTGCTCCACCGACTCGTCCAACCTAATGAGCTTGTCCTTATTTCTATCATCATCAAAAGCACTCCCTCTTTCTGCCTTCTGAATACTTTCTACATACAATTTTCTAGCCATATACTGATCACCACCGACCTCCCCTACTTTATCTCCCACAGGAAACTTCATTTTTAGATGGTATACTGACACCACTGCTTGGAAAGCATTCAGTGCCGGTCTACCCAACATGACATTATAGGAGGACGGTGCCTCGACTATAAAAAATCGAATCATTCTAGTTTTACGATTAGGCTCCTTACCCAAAGAGACAGGCAAAGTAATCATACATATTGGTTGGATCATCCCTCCAGCGAATCCGACCAACGCCGTGTCCACCATCTCCAAGCCGACCTGGAGGTCCATCTTCTTATAGCAATCATAGAATAGGATATCCGTTGAGCTCCCCGTATCCACAAATACCCGCACATCATAATTAGAGATCGTTCTTTGTGATCACAAGAGCATCACCGTGAGGTGTCACGATACCCTTTGGCAATCCTCTGTCCGACTGGATATTCGGCCCTTAACCGACATGTTCCACATTTAATCGTTCTTGTACCGATCTGGTCTTTGCCGCTCTCACATAATTTTTCCGAGCCCGCCTCGAATCTCCTTCCGCCGCCCTCCAACAATCATCTGGATGACCTCTCGCCGAGGTGGGGCGGAGGTGGAGAGTAGCTCCTCCTTTCCTCCCCTACGCTCGGGCTCCCGCCGAGGTTGATGATATCCCGGTTATCCCTCTTGTATTCCCCTTTTTTCTCCTTTTTGTCGATGTATACAAATTCCTAAGGTGACCCACTGAATGAGCCGCTCGATCTCATCCCTCGGTGTGTGCACCGATCGTGGTGTGCCCATACTCATTATGAAATCTACAAAATTCCTTACACTTCGCTTTTTCGTCTTGCCTCTGCGTGCGCGCTTTGGCCACCTCGGTCGGGATGCCTCTCAATGGCTACAAGCTGTTTGATACATGTTTTTATCTTAATTTTGATGATTTTATTTTATCACCAAAACAATGTTTTTAAAGGTTGTCCAAATACTCCTAAATGATTTAAAATGGTTTTAATATTTTCCGGAGTATTTCCTCAAGTTTATTCTTGATAACAATGGACAACACTTTTAATGACTTTATGTCAATGGATTTTTTCTCCTAAAACAAGGTTCCTAAATGTTGTCTAAATACTCTCGATCGGTTTAAAATGTTTTTACTAAATTTTCGGAATATTTCTTGAGTTTTATTTTCGACAAAAATTGGACAATATTTCTGTCTCATGGTCGACCGGTCGCCCTCTAGGGCAACCTATACCTGAAGATGTTTTTAGAAACAGAAAATGAGACGGAAGTAAAAACAGGCAGGTCGACCGGTCTTATGCACATATCTATCAAGATATTTCATTTTAACCCCTTAAGTGCCCCTAAATAATTTTGCAAATATTCTCTTTAAAAAGGCACTACTTGTTAAGTCTCGATTTTCTCGAATATATGTTTTCCCAAAACCCATATTTGTTGGATATAGTCCAAGATTATATTTTTGAAAAGTTTTAAAACTTTTAGGGTGAAAAATCGAATTTTGGAAAACTCTGGGAAAAGAAAAAATTACCTGGGACGGTCAAAGCAGGGGCGACCAGCCACCCTGCACGTCGACCGGTCGCACCCTACCTCGACCGGTCGCCCAGGCTATTTTTACAGCTTATAATCGTTCTGTCCTCAGTTTAAAACAGACGAAGAAAACTCCCAAACCCTTATAGCAGCAAATATTCATCCCCTTCCCTCAAAATCTTCAATTCTTCATCATTTTTCACGATTCTTGTTGCTAATCTTCTTATTTTCACAAGAATCTTACATATATGGCTCCTCCTAGAAATTCTACCGGTCAAATCCCATCTCCAAGCGTAGAAGGGGCGAAGAGGGTCCTCGAGAAATCGGCAAGGAAGCCGAACAAAGGGATATTCGAGCCGCTCAAAGAAACGTGGCTCAAGAAGGTGATGATGTTCAAAATCCCATTCTCTCTCGGGCCCAAATTACCGAGCTCCGCGGAACAATTTCGCTCCAAAATTGTCGTTGGGCGAAAGGTAAAAAATCCTTTGTTACTCAAGCCCCTAATTCCCACAATGTTCTTAATTTCATCAATAAGTATGCGGAATGGTATTATGAGGATTCGGGAATGGGAGGAAAATCTATTGATCGAACTAAAATGTGTCGTTTTAGTTCATTTACAAATGAGTATCCTACTATAAGAGGATTTTTTGAGGAGCAAGGTTGGATGTATTTATGGGAACATGCTTATGTTTTGTATGATGATGATATTATCCAACTCTTTTATGCCAATATGTGGGTCGAATATGATGTTGAAAGGAAGCCTATAGCCGTAAATTCACTTATAAGGGGTCGTCATTTTAGATGGACTCCCAATGATATTTGTCGGCTTTTACGTGTTAGAGAAGGTGGTTGGGATTATTTCTCTTGTGGGACTTGGAATGATGAAATGTTGGGGGTGTCAATGAAAGAAGTGAAGACGTATTTGGGAGTATGGCCAAAATATTCTTTGTTGGCAATGACACTTGAGGTAAGTCGGGAAAGATGCCTAGCAACATGGATTACTTTTTGACTTATAAGATTGCTAGGAGGGAACCACTTAACTTTGGTGCCATACTTATTCAATGTCTAATCGAGTCCATCACTCAAGGTAATAAGAAGTTGGTTATGGGAAATTGGATTTGCAAACTTCTTATTCAATCGGGACTACGCCGTCGAGTGTAACTCGGAAGTATTTCAAAATGACTTCGACATTGATAACATCTCCCAAATGGTCACGATCGCAAGAATATGGACATCCCAACCAACCAAAATGGCTAGAGGAAGAGGTCAAGAGTCCCCCGATCCTAATGACTACTTTGATGACGCCGAGGCCGCAAGATTGGCGGAAGAAGGCGAACCAAGCAATCCGGAGGGTAATACCGGTGCTCAAACGCTTAGGAGGTATACTCAAGCCGAATTTGATGAGATGAGGGCTTTTCATGAGACGAGGTATGAGGCTTTGGAGCAAAAGACCTCCAAAATGCAAAAATCTATCGGGAAGTTGAAGAAATTCATCAAGGACCTTATTCCCGGATCTTGCTTCTCCTCGGATGAGGAATGATGTTCCCACCCCCTTTACTTTCTAGCATTTTCATTAATGATGCTTTGTATTTTTATGAACCTTTGTAAAACTCATTTGTACTAATGATATTTGCTTGTTTTTCTTAAAAGGTTAAAATTGCAAGTTGATAATGACTTGTGGATGATCATGATTTTGATGGAGTATTTGATGGTAAAAATACTCTTATATGGCATGGTTTGAAAATTGGTATGAAGTACTTGATGGTAAAAGTGCTTCTCTTAATGCTTTGATCATTATGCTTAGTTGGATATGTTGGGACATTTGATACATGTATTGTTTAAGGCATGACTTATATTACTTGATGGATGCTCTAATTTTTGGCATTTGTAATGCCTTGATCCTTCTTAGCTTATCTCAATTGGGTTGAACCCTTGAGAATCTACTTTGAGCTTCTTATTTGATGAACAAATGTTGCGTATGTTGCATATGATCTTATTGAGCTTTGGAATGAGGTTGATTGATGATATGAAAATTTTTGGCTTGAAACTTTTACAAGGACTATATACAACCTCTTTTATTTTTTACGCACCCAAGGTGTTTGATGAAATGTCGCAATGAAACTTTCAACTTCTACATGATTCTCTTGCTTCAAAATGTCTTAAAATCTTTTTGAAATCATGTTTTAAGCTAACTAATGAGCTTATGGATCTCTTATGTTACAATTCTCCCATTTTCCTTGGACTTTATGTATAAATTGCTCGATGGTTGATAAACCGTCTCGTTTGCGCACTTTGATATATTTGTATGATGTTTTTATCATCCTAACATTCTTTTTGATGATTCCAAAGGGAGAGAAACAGGATATTGACTCATTAGCTCAAAGAAGCTAATAAAAGCTTATCATAAAAACTATAAGCTATGGCTCATAAAAGCCATAAGTTGTGATTTGTTTTTAGTCCAATTGTTGCTTGATGGACTTATATAATTGTTTAATGATGTTTTGTGACAGGGGGAGCTTATAAGCTCTTGAACAAATTGTAAAAGCTAAAGCTTTTAGCTTATGGATAATTGCTTTTACATTATTATTGATATGCTTGTTGATAGGGGGAGCTTGTGCTTATTATTGAAAATATTTACTCCCTACTTGGTTGCTTTAATATTTTTGGAAATTTTGGTTGCTTCTAAACGGTCAAAAGTTTTTACCGGAAAATCATTGCTCTCTTAGTTTGTGTATAAATTGTTTTGGTTTGTAATCATCAAAAAGGGGGAGATTGTTTGATACATGTTTTTATCTTAATTTTGATGATTTTATTTTATCACCAAAACAATGTTTTTAAAGGTTGTCCAAATACTCCTAAATGATTTAAAATGGTTTTAATATTTTCCGGAGTATTTCCTCAAGTTTATTCTTGATAACAATGGACAACACTTTTAATGACTTTATGTCAATGGATTTTTTCTCCTAAAACAAGGTTCCTAAATGTTGTCTAAATACTTTCGATCGGTTTAAAATGTTTTTACTAAATTTTCGAATATTTCTTGAGTTTTATTTTCGACAAAAATTGGACAACATTTACTCTCTGTGTCGACCGGTCGCCCTATAGGGCAACCCGTACCTGAAGATGTTTTTAGAAATAGAAAATGAGATGGAAGTAAAAACAGGCAGGTCGACCGGTACCTGCATGTTTCGTTTTGAAACAGAACAAAATCTCTTCGTTGTTTGAGTTAGGGGGGGACCGGTTGAGACAGGGTCGACCGGTCGAAGCCTATGTCGACCGATTGCCCTGTTGAAATTTTCAAAGTGTTCTTATTTCTCTTATTTCTATGCGACCGGTCGCCTGTGTATTGACAAAAAAATATGACCGTTTGACAACGATTACATTTCCTTAAAATGTGGGATTGATTTCTAACACTATATTCTTGATTTTAATTGTATTTTTCTCAGAGATTTTCAATCCCCAAGAGGAGCCTATGCTTGATCAATCATCTCCTATAAATAGAGGAAGTTTTGGAGCAACCAACACAACAATTGAGATACAACACAACAAGATACACTTCAAGCAAATACTTTGTCTTTCATTGTTATTATTCTTGTTGTAAATTTGCCTAGCTTATCACTTTCACATCTTTGAGGTCTAGGCTATTCTTGATTACACTTTGCACTCAAATTGTATTATTCATTATTGAGTTGTAATCTTGACTTTTGGTTATCATTCAAACACAAGATATCCTTGTGAGTGTTCTTGTGGTAAGAACACACTTGGATGATCTAGGTGATAGGTGCAAGAAGATTGTGGTGATCTTCTTATTGAGGTGTTGAAGAATTTGGTATTCTTCAAGGTTGAAGATTGTGGTAATCTTCACAAGGTGCCGTTGGAGATTGTGGTAATTTTCAAGAAGAGATTGTGGTAATCTCAAAGGTGGTGTTGAAGAAGAGTGTGGTGCTCTTCAAAGTGTTGTAAGTTGAATTTGTATTAATTTTGGTAATTAATAAAATTCTTTTTCTTTTTGAAATCCATCCCTGAGATCTTGGGGTGGTAGAGGATTAGGCCTGGTGGGTTGAACCTCTTTAAATCGACGTGTGTTGTTTACATTCCGCACCTTTATTATTGTGTTTGAGCATTCGATTATAAAAAGAGGGCGAAATCGAAAAGATGGAGATAATCTATTCACCCCCCCTCTAGATTATCGTAGCCGCTTGGACTTACACAAGCACCTCGCCCTGAGGGACGGCCGTAGACGATACTTCTCAAACCTCGGCCTTCCTCCCATTGCCTCGGACCTCGGCTTCTTCTGAGGTCTCTTATCTTCTCGATCCTCCCTCATGTCTCTTCTCTTCTCTCCTTCATCTCTCTTCATTTTTCTCGCCTCTTCCAGGTTAATATATTTCTCCGCCCGAGCTAACAGCTCATCGAATGTCTTAGCGAGGCTCTATCACTAATGATTCAAAGAACTCCCCATCCTCGTGCCCCGAGCTAGGGCATTGGCCAAAATTTCGGATCGGCCGACGGCACTTCCCAACTTTGTCGCGGTAAACCTCTCAATATAGCTCAAGTCCTTCCTTCTCTCTGCTTGATGCTAAACAGTCGAGTCGGGGCGCCTTTTTGGTACTTACGGCAACTCGTGAACTGATTAAGAAATCCGGAGTTGAAGTTATCAAAATTAATGGAGCCCGGGGCAAGTCAAGCTAAACCATTCTTTGAGCCATTTCAAATCAAAGTGGTAGGAAAAACCCTACACATCACGCCATCCGTGAATTGTGTAGCAAAGCGGCGTTCTCAAACGGCAAAGATGGTCCCACGACTGTGGTACCATCATATTCAAGCTCGGGGGCTCGGTATGAGGCGGGAAGCTCGTCGCCATCACCTCTTCCGAGAAGGGTGTTCCCTCCTCACCCGAATCGCAGCCGCTCCCGGTACTCCGGCACTCTCCCGACGAATATCTCGCACCTCACGGTGAAGGTCATCCATCCGCTCCGACCAATCCTGGTCCTCGGTAGACACATGCTCCGCCTTGATGAATGTATTTCTTCCGCCATAGTCGGCCGCCGACCTCTCTCTCCCACCTCCGGAGGACCACACGGAGAGAGGGACCATCGGAGGGGGACCACGGGAGGAGGAGGGACCACCGGAGGGGGGACCACAAAGGAGCTGTGGTGGAAGCATCTCCTCAGCGTCTCTCCCACCGTTTGCTCCACGGCTCTAGTGATGAAGCCACCCAATTGTTCAAAGAACATTGGACCCAAATTTATACTCCCCTGACATAGCGTCGTCCATCCGCTTCAACCCTCTCACACTCGCCTCCGCCGTTCACCGGGAGTGGTGGGGGCGGAGGTGGAACATCCTCCCGCGTGACTACGCCTGCAGTATCTCCTGGCGTCGTACGTTGATCATCTTCCAAGCTTCTCCTAACGTCCTCCATAGCCAAAACTCGAATCTCACGTCTCGCTTAATGTTTCCCACAGACGGCGCCACTTGATTGCTCCAAAAATGACCTCCTCTCCGATCACCTTCCAAGACGAAGTCCTTCGTGAAACTCCGCACAAGGGGGCCGGAGGGGGCTCCGGCACCTCTCTTCTATGCTTAAGTCGGTGTCTTGGAAAAGAAGTAAAAAATTAGAGAGAGAGAAAGAGCAATGTAATAAAAAAGAAATGAGATTAGGTTAGAATGAACCTGGGCTTGGGCCTTTTATACCTTAGCTCGGATTAGGGTTTCCGTAAAATCCGGGATTCCGTTATGATTTGGTGTTAGAGTCATCATTAGATTAGGATCGGATCTCCTAAAAAACCCTAATTTTACGCCCATAAGACCCTAGCTCCGACCTGTTTCAAAACACCTCGGCCCAATGTACGATATAAAGCCCCTGTAATTCTCAAAGGCATCCTCAGGGCCCACAACAGGTCGCCTTTAGCCATGCCATGGCTTGACAGTCGGTTTAGTACAATGGCCCTTACATAGGTCGGCCCCATGAACATTCTTACGCTCGTACTTGGGCCTTCACAAATCGGCCCAATATGATATACCTCCCACCTATGGGCTTAGTAGGTCGGCCCAATACTCATAAGCCCTAGAAGATCAGCCTTAAACTGTAAGCCTCCCCCAGCCCAATACCTAATTCTTGACAAAACGGCTTCAAGAGTATGGGCCTTTCCAGTCGGCCCAATGCCGTGAGCCTGGACAGTCGGCCCAGACAATCTTTTACCCTTATCAGTTATGTACACATGTCAATCATCCAATAAAATAGAACACGGTGTGAAATAGAATTTTGGAACAGGAAATCTCAATCCATGGAAATTAAAGGTAGGTTCTCTTCTTTAAGAATTTTCATTGTACAAGATAATGCATCACTTCACTACTACCTGAAAGCTAAAATAAAATAATGTTTGAATCAAATGTTAATTTTCTGTTTATATTTTTAAAATTTTATAAATTGATAGTGTAATTAGTTTAATCTAGCACTCCAAGAATCAAGATTCCACACCTAACTTTACTTAAGTTTTCAGCAAACTAAAAATTATTTGATTGAGACTTAAGTTTATCAAATAATATTTCAAACTAGCTAGAATTTACATACGAATGAAAAAACGTTTGTATAATTGGACGTTTTCAATGTTATCGACAGTACTTTTTGTAAGATTAAGTCATTCTTGCACGTAGTTCTTTTTTCCTATAAAATAAAACTAGATTAGACAATGCAATGGACAAGGAAATGCTTATCTCATGATAGTAAACTATGATTTGAAAGTTAGGTCCAGTTTGGGATGACACAAATTTGATGGCGATTTGGATTGCTTTCACTAAATCAATGAGTGGTTGTCATTAGTCCAATTAATTAATTACATAATGACGTGGCTAATGTGGTTGTACTATGTTATTTTTCATGAATCATATATCCAATTAATATTATATATCATTATGTTTTATCTACCAATAGCAATCTAGATTTATTAATTAGAGGTTCCGCGGCCTTGCACCACAAGGAAAACGGAGCTGAAGGGTTTTGTCGGACCTCTACGATGCTTAAGTCATACAAAATTTTAGGAGAAAAAATATAAAATAATACGAGTAATATACGAGTTTCTAATAAACTCTTAAACATACAAAATGGAGTATTTATAGATGAAATTCAGATAAGGTATCCATAAATTTCGTATTCTGTTGTGAGAATCTAGGTTTGTTAATGACATAATTATGTTATTTGAGTCACAATCCATTAAGAGCACGATTTACAATCTCAAATAAATATGATCCCGAGCACAAATTAAATCAAGAGCATATTAACTCAAGCTCTTTCCTAGCTCGACCAGTTGTAAGAGTTTGGTAGTATCTCTATCTCAGGCCCATTATGACCTAGGTTCTTAATCTTGAATCAACTTTTAATTAGGTCAGTATGTAAACCAACATGTTGGTCTTTTTGGCCAAAACAAGAGGCCAGACTTATGGTTAATCAAACAAATTGGCACTTTGGTCTGGATAGTAGTCTGATCGACCTTATCTTGTACCTTCTCAATGAGAGAAGTTGATTTTTGGAAGAAAAAAAAAACCATAAGCTTGGATTCGACTTTGAGGTTGTTGTGATGGATCTTAAATGTTATAAAATAAGTATGTTTTTCTCCAACAAAAATAATTATTGCAAGAAATTACTTGAGTTTTGCCAGCTCAAATTTTGTGAGAATTGATTGTTGCACAGTTGTTTAAGCAATTTAACCCAGACTATTGACTTTGGATCAATTCCCACCAATCTCATCCCTCCCAAGACCTTAAACTAAACAAAAATATTATTAATAACACTTTGTCTTGTGATCAAATTTTCCAGTACAAAGAGCTGTACTTTAAATTTTGAGAGAACAAAGCCCGTCTCAAAGTTCATTAAGTATTGTTGTTTTTCATTAAAATTAATCACTTAGGATAATTAAGTGGTACACTAAATTAGTTTGTGGGTATAAGATTTCCAAAACTAAAAGCTTGGATGGTCTCTTATTTTTATGCTTATGCTTGGCCAAAAAAAGGAATTAGAAGACTCAATCTTAGCTTGTAGCTTGAACCTTATCTAACCACAATTTAGTTTTATATTCATATATATAACCTGTCATTGCAGCATATATAAGTGAAAAAACAAATGTTGATAGTGCTATAACATCAATAAATAAAAGACGTACAAGGTTGTCCAATAACTTTTGGTTGTTATAACCTACAATTCAAATATGACTACATTACGTAAAAGTTCAACGTTCATTAATTCAGGGTCCTAATTTTATAGATTTTGTCGAAAGCTGACGGACAAAACCCAACAAATGTTGGCACAGGATAAAAACAATTGATGTTTGAAATTCAATTTATGATCGATATATTTTTTATTACATATCTGGGAAGGATGGGTGATTGGATTAAATCTCATACCTTTAGCTTGGGCTTGAAAGTTTTTGCCCCTAGGCATTAGATCGCGCGCGGTTATATAGACTAGTAATTAATTTTTAACATATTTTTGTACAAAACCAATAAATCAATGCAAAATAAAATTTCAACTAAGAATTTATAAAATTAAAAAATCTCATTAAAAGTATAACCAAACGTCCATAGAATTTCAGGTTAATTTTCAAATAATTGAGTTAAATTCCAAGATGCATGGTTTTTTTTGGAATAAATGCAAAATATTATTAAAAAAGAAAATATAGTGTACTGCTTACAAACCAAACTAGCTTTAAAAAAGGGGTCTCGTTAAAACCTATCAAAGTAAAACCCATTGGGAAAAACCTTTGATAGGAAAAAAAAGACTTACAAAAAAAACAATGAAATAACTTAAAATCTCAATCGAAATGATGGACGTTTATTTTAGAGGATTTCGAAGGACGTTGGCCTCAGTTTATTTGTGTTGCGCGTCTTTAGAGTATCCTCACGATGGCACAGATCCTCCAACCACAGTTGTCATAAGCGTTCATAGCTTTTCCGACGAATCACTGAGTGAATAATCGATCGAAGCCAAGAGTCGCCAAACGTCTTTAAAGCTTCCATTCCAAAATGCATCGTTAATATTCTTTTGGTTTTTTGTGTCACAAAATATAGGTAAAGTACGTATGATATATTGATATCAGATAAAACCTCGTTTTAGTACTTTTTGTGTGGACGATCAATAAAGTTTTAGATAGGAAACTGATTTTGATTTGATTTGATTTTGCGCGTGGAATAATTGAAATTTGGGCACCGACCTCTACTCTAAAGTAGTGTGATTTCCTCACATTCTTCATTTCTTGATTTCTGGAAGAAAATATCTTACAAAGTTTCCTAGAAATCACTCGCAGCTAACGGACAAAGTCAATATAGGTAGGATTGGACAATCTTATTTCTCCAATTTGTTTGTATTTTCAAAATATTATATAAATAAAAAAATTATCCCATCCGTATTATAAAATTTTCCCTGTTAATTGTACAAATCGAAATATTTAATCAAGAATTACATAAAAATACTGAATACATGTCATACCATGTTCAAACGGATCGTGTTCACTGTTTAGGTCAATTGGTGTGAATCAAATGCTTGCTGCTGATTTGATATAAATTAAACAAAAGAAAAAAAATTGATTGCGTATTAAAATCTCAACCAGTCAAAATCCCATGATTATCCCACAAAAGAAAAATAAAAAGTAGGTAGATTAGAAATTGACAAAAAAAGATAATATTTTTTGTCCTAAACCACAAAATAAAAAATGAATAAAATGACTCGAGTCTTTAGGGACAAAGACACTTACAGAAATGGCCACATAAATTGTAAATTATCCAACAAATATAATTGTTAATCTTGTTTTATTCTTGCATAAATCATACACACTATGCACTTTTGTTTTTTTTTTTTTTTTTTCCAAAAACCAGTATTCTAAAAAACGTAGGCTCTAGTCGGGCGGCAGACAACGTCTAGGCGGAATTTGGGCGAGATTAGGCAGGGCCTAATCAGGACAAAGAATCTAGCGTTTAGACGATGACTAATTGAGGTTAAGTGCGAAATTTTAATACTGTGCCGAAAACTTATAAAGATTCTTCAACGGTTCAACGGCTAAAAGCATCATAACTCTAATCAGTCGTTCAACATTTGCCACGCCGACAAAACATTGGATCTTTTGTAATAAAGGGACATAACCACTTTAACTAAAACGTGAATGGACTGAGCCCACCCATTCATAGGTTGACACGTCTCCCCCACCGAGTTTCTTAAGCTAAGTATGACTTGTAATCAACTTATCTTTTTGGTCTTTTACAAACCGAAAGTACTAAATATGTTATCCTTTTAACATTGGATGTTGATTATGTTGAGTGATTCCTAAGATTGTTATACTTAGTAATATATTGCATTATTTTGACAATTAAAAAGGCCTATTATGTTCTTGGTGGGGTGGGTCTATTTGTTTCTTGTCTATGTACATTGTTTCCTAACTTTTGATAATATTATTTTGCTTTAGGAAGAGACCCACGAAGATTTTTATGTTTCCTTTGAGAGAATTAAGTATTTGGAAGTATAGGGATTTTTTTGATCTGGTGATTATTAATGTATTAGAAAATATGTGCATTAGTTAAAACTATATTGGAAAATTTAATATATTTAGTTTTGTTTTGAGAGAAGGAATTGAGGAAGAGATTTAGGTTGCGATTAGATGTGAAATTCCATTTCCGTTCCTCTAAAGATTTTTTTTTGACAAAACATGCGATTGTTTATGAAAATTTTCAGAAAATATGCTATTTTCCCACTTTTCCTTTTTCTCATTTTTTTCTTACCAATTACATCTAAATTTTTTTTCGCAAAACAATAATCATTATTACACATATTCTCCCACAAATTTCACTATTCACTCACTAGCTCACACATTTTTAACTACCAATCATATCCAATCATTATTTTACTATTTTTAAATCAAATCAACTTTCAGCATTACTTTTTCATCCCACATCCAATCACACTCTCAAAAATCATCTTTTTTCTTTCAAATTTTTTTTTACCACTATTCTCTAGCAAAATGAAAGCATATCCAATCACGCTCTTAATATTCTTATATGTATCTTATCAGATTTTACTTAACGAGTCGAGTTTGTAGCAAATTCCAAGTCTGATCTTATGGAAACAATATGTTCAAGTTCGATTCTTGAGTTGGATAGCTCATAACTTGATTTATTTTAAACCCTAATGATAAGTGAATTCATTATTTAATTCTTCATAAAACAAATAGGAAGAGGAGATGAAGAAGATCCTCATATATCATAAATGTCTTTTTTTATATACTTATATATTTATGAATTTATAAATTTTATTTGCATATATCTCAATGTTTGAGTATAAGCAAATCAGTACAAGTTTTATTGAAACATATGGCCAAGTGCGAAAAGAGTTAGATTGCATTGCAAAGTGGATACACTAATCAAGATCTTTTCAACAGAATTATTCCTAATAAGTTTCATGGGCCAAAAGTCCACGTAAAATGAGTTTCAGCCACAGTTGTGCCCAATGGGCATTCGCTAGGAGATACGCTGGTCCTCTTCGATCTAATGGGCTTTTTAACTGTGACCCACCCCAAACTTGTATTTGGGCTATGAATAAAACTATCTCTAATATTACCGCAGCTTAATATGGACCTGGCTCCAATTGGGAAGTGGGCTCTCTAATGTAGCAATATTAAAATTGAAAAAAAAATGAAATAATTTCTACAACTCCTTTTTTTATAAATAAATACTAAAATTTAGTAATAAGAATAGTATATACGTCTCTCCATTGGCCAATTTATGGGATAAAATTTAGGTAAGTGGAAAATAAATAAAAGAAAACCCCCCAAACTTCCTAAAAAAGAAAAGGGTCCACTAAGTTTCGTCTCTTTGCCCCTAAAATCAAATCTTTCATACACAACCACCTTCTTTCAGCTAACGTCACAGTGCGGTGCGAACCCCACATAAACACTGACCGTCGATCACTATTCAACACGCTTTTAATTTGGACGGTTACGAATGATAACCTTCACACGTAACCGATGACAGCTCTGTGATTTTATCGTCATCTCGTCCGAATACATGGTACCCGGACACATTCATTCTCTCTCTCTCTCTTGTTTTGAAACAAGAGACATTAAAGAAAAGCTTAAGATGCTATATAGTTACTACGTTAGTTAAATTAAAGTAATTATGCTGCTAATATTTGACAAACGTAGGCATTCAACTTGTTTTTCTTCACCAGAAAGACTTCTGCTCAAACCTTGTGGAGATCCTCGAAAAATGTTGGGTGAGTGTTTTTTTTTTCTTTCTATTTTTATTTCCTTTTTTTATTAGTTTCGTCTGCTTTATCTTTCAATTTTTGTTGCTGGGGATGTGTTAATTGCCCGTGATGGATCTGATTTACTATTGTTAAGTGATTTTCAGTTTCAGCTGCAAATTGATGTGTGAAATTCTTGTTTCTGTTGAGGTTGCGTGTTTATGTACAAGGGGTAATTTGAGGGTTTGTTTTTGGGGGTTTTGGTGAAGCTATATGAAATTGGGCTTGGGATTATCTTGATCTAGTGGCAATTGGTTGGTGAAAATGGTCAAGTTATATGAATTAGTTGTTTATGTGTTGATTTTGTGTTGAGCTTGATGTTTCAGCTGTTGGGATTTGAAATATTTCTTGAATGGGATTTTATTGGCTGCTTGCTTTTGCTTGTGCAGCTGTAAGCAGAGATATAAAGATATGAGCTTTAATTGCTTTGTTTTCACATATTTCGGATCATTGTCGAAAGTTTTCGTTACATGAGCAGAATTTGTATGTAGTGCATGTGATTTGTTGGCCATAGATATGCCTTGGCTTGGTAAGGTGAATGGAGTAATTGCAGTTAGTAAGGTTATGTGTTAATACATATTTTTGACATTCGGTTCTGTTTGTTTGCCTTCTGAATGTGCCAAAGTTACTTGATCGCGAACTTTGCACCATCGAATGCAAGAAGAGAAATATTATTCACTATTAGATGTTTGACAGGTGGCACTATCTCATTGTCAACGTCATGATAGTTGGAAATTTTGTCGAGATTCATTGATATACACTAATCATTTACGGCCTCTGTTAATTCTCATGAATTGTCCAGTACGGATACTTGACAAAAGCGTTTTTCAAAATTTAAGTTTATTTTCTTCAGGTAGTAGTCAGTTTTATATTTACAGGCTTGGATCTGACGTATATAAATTCAACCTTTGTATTTTTTGCTACAGTTGAGTAAACGAAGGACTAATAAGGCTTTAGTGGTTCATATAAGAATGGAGCTTTGTAATTGCATTGAGCCACCATGGCCAGCTGATGAATTGTTGATGAAGTATCAGTATATTTCAGATTTCTTCATCGCATTGGCTTATTTCTCAATCCCCCTGGAATTAATATATTTTGTTAAGAAATCCGCCGTATTTCCATATAGATGGGTTCTTGTGCAGTTCGGTGCATTTATCGTTCTCTGTGGAGCAACACACTTGATTAATCTATGGACATTTACCATGCATACAAGGACCGTGGCAGTTGTGATGACAACCGCAAAAATTTTGACCGCCGTTGTGTCTTGCGCAACAGCACTCATGCTAGTACACATCATCCCTGATTTATTAAGTGTCAAAACGAGGGAGCTATTTTTGAAAAATAAAGCTGCTGAGCTAGATAGAGAAATGGGATTGATTCGCACGCAGGAAGAAACCGGTCGGCACGTTAGAATGCTGACTCACGAAATCAGAAGCACGCTCGATAGGCATACTATTCTAAAGACTACGCTTGTTGAGCTCGGACGAACACTGGGGTTGGAAGAGTGCGCATTGTGGATGCCGACTCGGTCGGGATTAGAGCTCCAGCTTTCATACACACTTCGTCACCAAAACCCGGTTGGGTTTACTGTGCCGATACAACTTCCCGTGATCAATCAAGTTTTCAATACTAGCCGTGCAGTGAAAATATCCCCGAACTCTCCTGTTGCGAGGCTTCGGCCGGTTGGGAAATACATGCCTGGGGAGGTGGTTGCGGTGCGGGTCCCGCTTCTGCATCTGAACAATTTCCAGATTCATGATTGGCCAGAGCTCTCGACTAAGAGATATGCATTGATGGTTTTGATGCTCCCTTCGGACAGTGCTAGGCAGTGGCATGTCCATGAGTTGGAGCTTGTTGAAGTGGTGGCGGATCAGGTTTGAGTCCATCACATCTCTTTTATTTAGTTGCATGCATATTGTTAACAATTTTATATAAAAGGAAAACAATTTATTTGGTCCTGTAACTTGGACTATTTTGAGATTTAGTCTATTAAGTGGTTATATTTAAATTTTAGTCCAATATCGTTTGAGAATTTGGACATTTAGTCCTATTTTCACCGAAATTGTTGACTATGACCAATCAGGTGCAAAATGTCAAAAATTTGGGGAGTTTTGTGATTTGGCGCAAAAAAACCTAATCATTAGGGCATCTCCAACCCATAACACCAAATTTGGTGTGAAAATCACACCAAATTTGATGTTTTGGTGTAATTTTGCAAAACCCATCTCCAACCCACTACACTAAATCTTACACCAAATGAGTATTTTAATATTTTCTTTTCATTTTGGAATAGCAAATTTATTTGTTTATGCAATTATTTCTTTTGCTTATATTTTATTATTATTAATGTAACTAAATAAAAACTTATATTTATCTAATATTACATTAATTAATTATATTGCAAAATTAATATTACAACTAATATCACAATAAATAAAAATACTAAATTGCACACTAGACAATAAAAAACGACAAACCTAAAACAAATATTTAAAGACAAAAAAAAAAGATTAATAAATCGCGTTCATCCTCAATTATTCGGAGTTGGTGCTTCCATGCGGTCTTGGATCGGTGCATCAACATCGCGTTCATCCTCAATTACGATAGTGTTTTGTATTTTATGATAGACTTTGATGTTTTTTTAATTAAATTATAATTTTTTTTGTTAATTATTTTAGTTTATCAAAATTTTAAGTTTAGTTTATAATAATTTATTGGTAAATATTAACTATTGTTCATCCAAAATAATAATTATATACAAAATTAAATAACTAAAATCATGTTACAAATGAATTATATATCAAATATAGGATACAATAGGAATTAAAAGTTTGAAGTAGAAGAAATTGAAGGGCAAATAAGGAATATTTGTATTACACCAAATTTGGTGTGATGTTTAGAGTTGGGTTGGAGGGTGTTTTTTTAGATATTTGGTGTTTTGGTGTGGGTTTTAGAGTTGGGTTGGAGATGGTCTTAAAATCCCCAAATTTTGTGTCAATTTTTGGTGATTCGACGTGTCAATATTTGCCCCAAATCATCACAATCCCAAGGGTATGTTTGCATAGTGATTGGGTGCAAGTTTTGGGAGTGATTGGGCGAAGGGGGGGTTTGATGTGATGTATTGGGGAATGTGTGTATTAGTAGAGAAATGCATCGGGAAGCGTAATTTATATTTGGTTGATGATTAGGGGAAGTGATTGGGAGAAATGGGTGACTGGGTAAGTGAAACAAACATAGCCTGAGTTTCTTAGACACATTAGCACCTATCGGTCCTATTTAGCAATTATTGTAAAATTACACAATTATGGTCAAAATCGGACCGACTGTCCAAATTCTTGAAAGATTATTGGACTAAAATTTAAAAGTGACTACATAGAGGATTGAATCTCCAAGTAACTAGTAGTCCAAGTTACACGATCAAATAAACAATGTTCCCTTATATTAATGTTATGGTTTAGTTTCTAATGTAAAAGTGGTGTTGGTTGTGTCAGCTTAGATCACGAACTAAGATAAGGGTAAATATTAGGGAATACAGTAGGAGCCTGATTGTTGCAGAAATTTTCAATCTTTTTCTTTGCTAAATATTACTGCCTTATAGTATTTACAGCGGATTAGTTTTTCCTTATGTTGAACTGAGTTCTTTCCAAGAGTTCTCGATGCATGATTTCATTATATTTTTTATTTCTTTATAAATCAGGTCGCTGTTGCTCTTTCGCATGCTGCAATTTTGGAAGAGTCAATGAGGGCAAGGGATCTTCTTATGGAACAGAATGTGGCCCTTGATCTAGCAAGACGAGAAGCAGAGACGGCCGTTCGTGCGCGCAACGATTTCTTGGCTGTCATGAATCATGAAATGAGAACTCCTATGCATGCAATAATCGCTCTCTCGTCGTTATTACAAGAAACTGAGCTGATGCCTGAGCAGCGTCTGATGGTTGAAACGATCCTCAAAAGCAGCAACCTTTTGGCTACTCTTATCAATGACGTATTGGATCTTTCGAGGCTCGAAGATGGTAGTCTTCAACTTGAGATGGGAACTTTTAGCCTTCATTCACTTTTCAGAGAGGTATGCATAGGATATGGTCTTCTTCTTCTTGGGCTTTTGGAATCAAACCTTAAGGGTTTTTTTCGTAATTTTGAAACTTCTTCGGGGGTTTTTTGTAATTAGCCCAAACCTCAGGGGTAGATTTTTTTCCTCGGAAATGCCATAAAGGTGAAGCGAATTGTAATTTGCGTTCCATGCTTTGCTGGATCTTGGCTAACTAAAGCTTCTGATTCTTATTGTAGGCGCTTAACTTGATAAAACCTATTGCTTCTGTGAAGAGGTTATATGTTACATTAAGTATGTCTCCAGATTTGCCTGAGTATGCCGTTGGTGATGAAAAGCGGTTAATGCAAGTGCTTTTGAATGTTGTTGGCAATGCTGTAAAGTTCACAAAAGAGGGCGGTATCTCAATAGCTGCTTTTGTTGCAAAATCAGACTCTCTAAGAGATCCCCGAGCCCCTGAATTTTTTCCTATACCTAGTGATAATCACTTCTACTTACGTATAGAGGTTTGTTTTCCATATGCGTAATTCATTTAATTTATTAAGAATATAATTGATTGTGTATTTATTAATTTTCTTAGAACTGCATTTTTTTTTTTTTGTAAATTGTTTAGGTAAAAGATACTGGTTCAGGAATTAACCCGCAAGATATTCCCAAGCTATTCATGAAATTTGTACAGAGCCAACCACTTGCCGCCAAAAATTCTGGCGGTAGTGGTCTTGGCCTTGCAATTTGTAAGAGGTAATGTCTGATTCGTGATTTTTATGTAATATTAACCTTATTAAGTTGATTTTATTTTTAAACTAAATCTGGTTTTGCGCGATCAGGTTTGTAAATCTCATGGAAGGGCACATATGGATTGAAAGTGAAGGTATTGGCAGGGGTGCTACTGCTATCTTTATTGTTAAACTTGGAATTCCTGGACGCTTAAATGAGTCTAAGCTTCAGTTTGTACACAAAGTTCCGGGAAATCAAGTGAAGCCGAATTTTTCCGGGCTCAAAGTTGTTGTGATGGATGATAATAGGTTAGTAATGCATGACCTTATTCGTTACTTTTTTCTTTTTGGTTCTGGCTTTTGGCATTGTTTCTTTACAAAAGGCACTTGTTTTCGGCCATGAGGATTTATTTCGTTAACATAGTTGAGTATAGACATTGATTTATTCGTAAAATCAGATGGTTGGATGATGAGCCATTTTTGCACCCCTAAGGAGTGGTATGAAATAGCCTCCTTCCTAGAGGAAGTAGAAAAGGGAAAAATGATCAAAAGTGGACATGTACTGGTAAATAGTAGAAACTTAGGGATAATTAAAGAAAAAAACCTGAGCTTTGGGGTAATTACTTAAAAGAAAAGAAAAAAAACGAGAAGTTTCAAAATTACGGAAACCCCCTTGAGGTCTGATTCCATCTTACATTTTTACCGCAACCGTTAGTTGAAATAACGGAATCTGCTGATGTCATCAAATATTTTATACTTGCGCCCTCAACTTTTCTAAATTTTGCAAGTAACTAAAATTGGTTGTCTTACATTTTACAATCACACCCCTCAATTTTTTTAAATATTACAAATAGCCAGACGAAAAGTTGGAGCTTTTGTATTTTTAGAAAAGTTGAGGATGTAAATTCAATGCATTTATAGTTTTTCGACGAGACCATCTTGCAATTTTCTAGTTAATTCTCTTCACTAGTTTTATTCTGACGTAATGTTGTTTATTCATGGTGCAGTGTCGGTCGTATGGTGACCAAGGGCCTCCTCGTCCACCTTGGATGCGACGTATTGGCCGTTGCTTCAGGCGAGGACTGTGTCCGAGCCGTTTCTCAGGAACACAAGGTGGTGTTCCTCGACGTAAGCATACCTGGTGTTGATAGTTTCGAAGTTGCTGTAAGAATACACGAAAAATTCTCGAAACGTCCTGATAGGCCTATTATCGTGGCGCTAACAGGAAACACCGATAGAACAACAAAAGAGAACTGTCTGAGGGTGGGTATGAAAGGAGTCATACTAAAGCCCGTTTCGTTAGATAAAATGAGAAACGTTCTATCTGATCTCCTCGAACATGGATATTTGTCTGAATCTCAGTAAGCAGATGGCGAAAAACCTAAAAAAATTTGCCGGGATGGAGTTTAATGAAATATATTACACGGAAAATGGAGCCTGTAGATGGAAGTTTAAGGTTGCGATAATTTTAACGGGCCAGAAACGAAGCTTTGATTTTAATGCACCGTGATTTCAGAATGACGATCACGGGACACGAAGTTGTGAAGATGACTTGTTCTGAGGATGAAGTTGTAAGGATGTTACTTGTGCATGCACAAGAATATAAGGTGATTTTTAACTTTTGGTTCAAATGTGTTTTAACTGTAAAATTCTGTGCATACACTTGCCATAGAGCGATAATTTTCTTAATACTATGTTAGAAGAAATGCAATTTATAAGAGGAAAAGGTTCAAGCTTGCTGGCAGATTTTTAGCTTTCTTGACTTATCTTCTGATTGTCACTTATTTACAGTTAGGGCTCTGAGTTATCTTCTAGGGTTAGAATTTAAGACTAAGATTGCAGATAGGTAAATCTTGGTTTCTTTCAAAAAAGTGCAACTAACTTGCAAAAAGAATATACAAAAACATCATAATATTGTCATTGTGATTTTCAGTAAGTCTCATGCAAATTCTCATGTCTACAAAGTTTTCACTTCATTTGACAGTCTGAAGTACGAACCTGATAAGTTTGGAAGCCATATTCTTCAAGAGTTTGTGAAATGGGAAGTACAAGAAGAATTTTGTGGGTGCCACGGTTATTCTTTATTATTATTATTTGCACCAAGAAATTATGAAAAATAGCTTCGTTTTGGCAATTTTTTATTTATATAAAATATGTTGAAAATCCTATCTCAAACTTGATATAACCCAATAAATCTCTTTGACAAATGTAAATATACTTGTTCTATAACTGGTTTTATTTTAAAATGTGAATCAATTGTAAAATTGTAACCTACGAACAAAACTCTTCGAGTTTTTAAGATTAATTAGTATTTTGGGGAACCCTTTCTGCAAGGTGATGAGATGTTCCAAGTTTATTTCCTTCGATGGTACTGTATTCTTGCCTTGAGCGAAAAAGTGACCCCGGCAGCCTCCCCTGGCTCTTCCACCGTTGGGTCTCCCTTTCCTCCCTATGCTATGCTCCCCCGGCGTAGACCTACCACGCTGTGGGTGCCTTATTTTGACTTGCTTTTTTTTTTTCAAAAAAAAGTATATTTTTCATGGTAGAAGATTGATTACAATATTAACTTCTTTTCTTTGACTTAGAAAAAATGTACCGCAGACAATCTACTACGATTTTCAAGTCAATCTTGGACTTTTCAAAGTCTCAACATATATATCATTATACATTTTTGAGTCATCACCAAATAAAATAAAAATAAAATTAAAGTTTCCAGTGGACGTAGGAAGTGGCGAAGTGCAACTAATAATTATTGTATTTCCATCAAATGCCCATAATCCCCCCGTATAGTATCAGTATATAAGAGACAGAATTAGTCACAAAGTTCCAGTTATGTAAGGATATATATTTGATTCTTGTGGTGTCACTGTATATATTATGTAGTTACAAATCACCATTTACATTTTTTGGAATAATGATTTTTTTTTGTATATATAAGATATACAATATATAGTAATGTTTCATCTTTTATGGTTTTTAATAGGTTTGTTTATGTACCCTATCAATGTATTGCTAATTTGATATAATGATTTTTTTTCTTGTAACAAAAAAAGGTAGAAAAGTGTTTTTATAATGTATTGTCGACTGATGTAGCATTTGAGAGAACTGCAACATATTGTTTAATTTAATCTTTTTTTATCGTCACAAAGTTGGAAAATTTACTAGTGTAACTTTTCTAAGCGTCGCAAAACTGCATAAACTTTTATATTATTTTTCACATGTAGTATATTGAATATTTTCGTTTGCAATCTATATATATATATATATATATATATAGGATATGGATCAAATAGGTCCTCCTACTTGGGGTGAGTCCATGGGGACACATCCTAATCATAGATCAACAATTTTGGGTGGTCCAGATTTTTAGGGTTTTTTTATGTTTATTTTTTTGTTTCAGCAATTAAAAAGGGTAGAATGATATTTTGGCACTTTAGAATCAGTTATTAAGATTTCATTCCCTGTTTCACGTGATTTCACCCACTTTTCACGCATACTCTCTCTCCAGCGTTTCAGTTTCAAAAAAAATTCTCTGTTGCTTATGTAGTATAGGATTGTTGCTTATGACTTGTTTATGCAGTTAATGTATCTGTGATGCATTGTGTAGTGTATATTCGTTGCTTATGTAGTATAGGCTTATTGCTTATGTAGTATGAGTTTGTTGCTTATGACTTGCTTATGTAGTTAATGTATTTGTGGTGCATACGTAGTGTATATTCGTTGCTTATGTAGTATAGACTTGTTGCTTATGTAGTATGAATTTGTTGCTTATGACTTGCTTATGTAGTTAATGCAATTGTGGTGCATACATAGTGTATATTCGTTGTTTGTGTAGTATAGGCTTGTTGCTTATGTAATATGGGGTTGTTGCTTATGACTTGCTTATTTGGTTAATGTATTCGTGGTGCATACGTAGTATATATTCGTTCTTATGTAGTATAGACTTATTGCTTATGTAGTATGGATTTCTTGCTCATGACTTGCTTATGTAGTTAATATATCTAAAAGCACCATGACACATCTATACAAGCAACAAATTACATCTTCATAAGCAACATTCGAACTGTAGTCGAGTTTTAGCAACTATGGCGAATTGTCTGCAACTTTTTCCATTTTCCCGTAATGCGTTGAAGAAGAAAGATGAACAATTTCTCACAATAGTGCATTGAAGAAGAAGGAGGAAGAAGAAGGATGAGGATTGTTACGTGATTTTGTTTTGAGATTTGGAAGGATTGCGTGAATCCCATGAATACGTGAATCCCATGAATATTGCTTTGAGAGGATGACTAATTTACCCCTGTGTTTAATTAACTAGCTTGTAATTTGTAATTTTACCTCTTAAACCGCATGACCACTTGGAAAAATTAGATATATGGCTAGGATTGGTCCCTGGGACTTACCTTTATGAAGTGGTCTCATATAACCTCTCCATATATATATATATATATATATATATCTATAGGGGGAGGATCAAGTGAGACCATGTCTCTAGGTGAGACACAATGGACTAATCTCAACCATTCCCCACTATTATTCAATGGGTGTGATTTATTGGATAAAAAATATATTAAAACATTAATTTAATCAACATAAGGGTAATAGGGTAAATAACATAACAAGGTAGTTATAAGAATGGAATCAAATCTCTTTCTCTCTCATCCATCTCTCAAATCTCATGTCTCTCTCTCTCTCTCTCTCTCTCTCTCTCTCTCTCTCTCTCTCTCTCTCTCTCTCTCACACACACACACACACACACACACATACACACACGTCTCTCTCCATCTCTCCTCTTTTTCTCGCCTCCTCCATTAACGCAAATGGAAGAACTCGAACGTGAAAAAAATAGTGAAGAAGATGCAATTTATGTTTCAAATGAAAAACAATGACGAAGAACTCGAACTCGTTTATATTCAACCTACACTTTATAAACCGATTTTATAAAGAGAAAAATTGTGAAGAAGAAGAAGATTTTTATTCCAAATGAAACAACCATGAATAAGACGATGCATCCGTGTAGACATCAATGGAGAACTCGAAACGACCATTAAAATAAACTCTTAAAAACGTAATTTTCACGAATAAAACGATGCATAGATACTTATGAAATGATGTATAAATACTTATGAAACGTTGCATATATAATTATGAAACGATGCATATATCTCAGTAGGATATTACATATTTGAAAATATGCAACAAAAATCAACTAAATATGCATTATATGAAAACTATCTATGCGGCAAAAAAAACTAATATGTAGTACAAGATAACCAACTATGCAAGACGTCATAAACTATGCAACAAAATCAACTAACTATGCATTATCTAGAAACCATCTATGCAGTGTGGAATAACTAAATATGCGGTACATTATGTAACATCTCATTTTCATAATTTCCAAAAGCAACATCACATTTTCATAACTAAATATGCATTATAGTGAACCTATTTATGCGAAAGGTCGAATAACTAAATATGCGATGACGTTATATTCAATTCTCGTATTATTTTCGTAAAACAGTGCCAATAAACAACTAAATATGCATTATTTGATAAAACAAGAATAACAAAATCAACTGGGAACATGAATTTATCAATCTTGACTAACACATCATTAATAATACCTCTAGGATGTTTAATCGATTTATCGGCTAATTGAATGTCCATCCTAATAGGTTTAGGTTCACCTAATCCCGCATGCTTGAATGTTTCATAAGACATCACGTTGATACTAGCTCCCAAGCTCGGCTAGTGCCCTATCAACAGTAAACCATCAATTGTGCAAGGATAATAAAACTTCCCGGATCATTAAATTTTTGTGGTAGTTCATTGGAAGAACATTTATCATTCAATTGCACATTTGATAATTTGTTGAGCTTATTTTCACTAGGAATGATGTCATTAAGATCCCTAACATGCTTTGAAGGAGGGTCAACAAATGGAATATTGGCATGTAATTGTTTGAAAAATCAAGGTATTTACCAAATTTGTCCTTCATTCTATCTTCTTCTTGGTTAGACTTCTAAGGGATCTTGGGTTTGTATTATGCAACCTCCTTTTTCATGAGATTTTCTTTGGGCATGTCATCCTCCACGTATTTCGCATGGTGGCATTGGCATAATCATGCTCATGTGGAAAAATGATGGTGATTGCCTTTACGTGCTCCCTCGGGTTTGGCTCGAAGATTACCCGCAAACTACCTTGTGGCCTTTCGTAAATCATCTTCGCAACCGCCTATTTGGTTTTCCAGATTATGGATAGATGCCTCTTGATTTCTCGAGGATGTTTCCACCGCCGGAATTGGGTATCTGTTGATTGCACAAACTTTGTTATAAGATCTTCCAAGTTAGGCTTACTTGATTTGGCTAAAATCCGGAGACGTGTGTAGATCGGGATTGGGATTAGGTCGTTTCTTGGCATTGGTTTCCCCAACCGAAATTAGGATGTTGTCGCCACCCAGGATTGTATGTGTTCTTTGTAAGGATTACTTGGGTAATTTCGCCGATTCCCAATGTAATTAGCTTTGCTCGTGAGGTATTGTGTGTGGGCAATCCCGATGATTATGCAATCCCTCACAAGTTTCACAAGATAAAACGTGTGATGGTGGTTTAGGAATCGCCAAATCATCTATCTTTTGGGTTAACGCTTCGACTTTGTGCGTGGCGTAACTACCGTGATCTGCATTATACACACCAACAGACTTCGTTAGTTTTACCTCGTATGGATTGCCATTGGTAGCCGTTCATGGCCATTCCCTCGATCAAATCCGGCGACTTCCGGCGTTTTGTTATTAAGAGTTCCCCTACCGCATCGATCATTTGTCTTGTTGCGAGAAAGTAGCCCATTATAAAATGTTTGGACTTGCATCCAAATAGGTAGGCCATGGTGTGGGCACTTTCGCAATAATTCCTTAAATCTCTCCCAAGTATCGTATAAAGTTTCATCGTGCCCCGCTTGAGTAAATGAAGAGATTTCGTTCCTTAATCTTGCGGTCTTTGCCGGTGGGAAATACTTCAAAAGGAATTTTTCTACCATAATATTCCATGTTGTAATCGTTCCTTTTGGCAAAGTATTTAACCACTTTTTGCTCGTCCCCAAGAGAGAATGGGAATAAGCATAGGCGGATGGCATCATCGAGACCCCGCTTGATTTTGAAAGTGTCGCAAATTTCAAGAAAATTCGCGATGTGATTATTGAGATCTTCATCCGGTAGACCACAAATTGGACAAGTTGTTGCACCATTTGAATAACGTTGGTTTAATTTCAAAATTGTTGGCGACAGCAAATGCCCTTACAATGCTTGACGTCGTGCCATCCATGGATGGCTTGGCGTAATCGTACATAGTTCTTTGTTCATCCGCCATGGCAAAATCTTTGATTTCATCTATATCCTCCTCGTAGTCCGTATTAATGCTTTCCTCCGTGTTACTATCGGCGATTTCGCACTTCCCGCCTCGACGACGACGGTAGGCATGCATCGCGATAAATAAAGATGATAAGTATAATACAAGACTTACAAATATAGATAAAAAGAAAGATAATGTAAAAATAAAAAAATGATTAAATTAACAAAAATAAGGCGTTCTTAATATTACAATCCTTAAACGGCGCCAAAAACTTGATGGCTCAAAAGCTACCTTTAAAACCGTAGTAGCAAGTGCACCTATCGTTTTATAGTATAGATTATTGAGTACCGAGTGTCATTCCCACGAGGATTGTAAGTACTAATAATTATCGTCTTTTTGTTATTTAATCTAACAATTTTCAGAGTTTTTGTTTGATGAAAAAGGAAAACAAATTATAAATTGTAAAAATGAAGGAAGATTTGTAAAATAAGAAATCAAGAGATAGAAATGTGTTTGAATGTAAATCCCTCTAGAATGTTTTTGTGATTTGACAAGTTAAAAATACAACCGTAAGCCCTTAAGCAAAAACCAACCTCTTTTAATAAAATATCATGTCTTGTGGACCGTAGAAATTCCCAATTTAAGTTAAACCCTTTCTCAAGGCGAAAAACTTCTAATCTCAAGTTGATTAACTGAAATCTCTTTCTAGTTAAAACCCCTAAGACAACATTATAACGATTTGTGAATTCCTATATTAGGTTTGACCCTAATCCAGAAGATTTATGTCGTCCTATATCTAGGATTGCATGCAACTCTTTTCACTTATATAGGTTCTATTTCACCATGAATCTCTCGATTTCCCAGATGAAAAATAAACTTCAAATCAATATTGCGCATATATCAATTCGAATGAACGAAGCATAATATAGGTGAATCACACAAAATATGAAGATTTTATTAAAAACATACACACCTTAATAACAAATCCATTCTAGAGTTCATTACATTCAAACACTAGGAGTTTAGCTACACATGATTTTGACCAAAGAATAAATTACACAAGAAGATTTAAGTATTGTAGACATGGTGTACTTATCTTTCTCAAAATCTCAATTGACTTCTTTCTTGATTGATGATGTTGCTCCAAGCCTTCTTCTCCAATATTGCCCCAAGCTTTCTCCTCCAAGACCCTTGATCCCAATTCTACTTAATGACATGAATACAATGAATATTTCCCGAGTATCTAATGAATGCATCTCCCAATTTCAACCTCTTGGCTTTTATAGGCAACCAATACATTGATAGTACTCTCTTTTATTAAACAATCACCCCCATTTTCCTTGTTGGTTGGTGAATTCTTGTATTCAAGTGATGAGGAGGGGACATGGAGACATGTTTCAAAGAAAATAGGGTGTTAAAAGTGTACAAAAGTGGCCAAAATGGGTTGGTTGGTGAGTTTTCCCCAAATTCCGCAAAGAAAAGTTGCAAAAAGAGGTCCGGACACGGCCATATGTCGCCCGACACGGCCAGGCCGTGCTATTTAATTGTGCAGAACTCGGCTGACATGGTCGTCTTTCCCAACACGCGACCAGGCCGTGTTCCCGACACGCATCAGTGTTGGGAACACGGCCAGGCCGTGTTGAGGTCTGTTTTGTGCAAAAATTTCGAGTTTTTGGCTCCCGGAACACGGCCGTGTTGCCCGACACCCCCTGTGTTGGACCAAAAAGGCCCCGAAATGACGCGTTTGGCTTGGAATTTCGAGCGTTTTGCATTCTTAAACTCCACGGTATGTTTTGACATGAATCCATGGTCCGAAATTCACCAAAATTAGCTCCGAATGGTCAATCTACATCAATAAAATCACCTCGGAGTAATATGAACTATGTACAATCAAAAATTTACAAAACTAACAATAAAATAACTCGAATTCTACTCAAATATACACATAAAACATGCATAAAAAGACCCTTATCACTCAACATGGCTTGGCTACTCAAATGACTCAAAATACTCAAAAACAACACAAAACTCAAGTCTAGGAAGCCCAAATCATTGGTATAAAACCAAGTGAACAAATACCCCCAACACTTTTAAAAACAAGACAAAACATGACTGGGAGTAATGAAAAGTTGAACGCACAACAACTCCATAAAATTTTGTATTGTTCATCATAGGTATCAAGCAATGAATTAACCAAGCCTCAAACATCTAACATAGAGCACATATTAAAGAAACCATGGTAAATGCTAAGAATTACACCTCACAAAGATCAAGTGTATACTCTCATCTCGAATGAATATATGACGTGTTTACGCTCAATTCAATTCAATATTGCAGAATTACCATAGGCTTGCAAATCGTCTCATATCTCCGCCACTAGGATGTATGCAAAATTGTGAATCAAAAAGGACTTTTTCCTTTGGTTGTAATGAAGGCTCTTTGGTTGGGGTAGAAAAATATGGATAGAGTGACTCAAACTCGAGCGTATAGACCGGTGAGCATATAACTCATCTACATTAAAGCTCAATATGCTACTCAAATCACCTCTCATTTTCACCAACTCTTCTTATCTCCATCCCCTTTATTTTGTAAACTCAACCATTCACATTACAATTTTAACCTCCAAGTTCATTCAAAGAAAACTCATTCATCGAACTATTTTTTTTTTTTTTTTTGACTCTTATATGAGTTTTCAACATTTCATATCTCCTTTTTCTTTCTCTTTTGTTCTCATCAACCAACTCTAACACCACCTTCTAACATTTTGATTTCACTCATTCACCCTTATTCAATCCTTTTACTCAATGTTATACACTCAGTGTTGGGTAAAAAGATTTATCAAGTTAAGGCTTGAATTGTGACTATCAAAAATTAGGCAATAGGCTCAAGTTGGCTAACTAGGGATTTCAATATCATCATTAGGTAAGCAAAAGGCTTGAAGGGCTAACAAAATGGCCTTTGATCATTTTCACACCGCATACAACATGTGACCTTGACAGAGAGACCGAGCAAGTTCTAGAATTCTAACAACATGAATAATACACTCAAATTAACAACAAGATTGCATAGGATGAAAGCAGTAAAGGCTCAAAAGCTCACAGGCTTGCAAATACGTAATTCAAAGCATCAAACCATGTTCTCAATATCCGCATGCTCAATATCATCTATTCATGGCTCAATCAACTCATATTCAACACCCAATCAAAACAATACAAATTTTTTCAAAAATATGAGCATCAAGTCTCGTCGCACACGGTCAACTCACTCCTTAAAATCTATAAAAATAATAAACGTGCTAAAATCGAACGTCTTCTAATGCAAATGCAACCTAAAATGCTTTACATGCAACTATATGGAAACACACAAAATGCACATTTTTTTTCAATCCACACACATATTTCATATCAAAATAACTATCTCTCCCCCCAAACTTAAATGAAATTATATCGTACGTAAGAGAGGATAGAATTTCAATATAAACCTCTGTGGATTGGACCTGATTTATTGTGGGGGTGGCGGCGGTTCGTGGCCCTCCTTGGGCGTCTCCTCCGCACGGGCTGCCCGTGTGTGGGGCCGTAGCAATATCTCCAATTCCTCAATCATGCACGGATCGTGCGTTCACGCATGCCCTGCCCGTGTGTGGCTGCGAAGTAAAATCAGGTAATTTTCTTTTTTTTTATAAAGAAAACGGAAAAAAAAACAGAAATCACACCACAAACTATTGGGTTGCCTCCCAACAAGCGCTATATTTAACGTCTTTAGCTCGACGCGTGTTAATTTCAATTCGTACCACCTTTGAATGCATATATTAGCCGCTTTGGGTCGTGGTCGAGAACTGTTTTTGCATTGTTTGCATCTAGTAATGCATAATTAGGATTTCCAAGAAAGTAGTGAAGTCCTGGTGTTGGAACACTTTGATTTGATTTTACGTGTATATTGTTCGTGTGCATACGCATAGTTCGTGCTCGTCTCATTCTGGAATAGTTTTCTTATGATATCTTGCACGCTTGTTGCACGCACGGGCATACACACATGGTTCGTGTGTTCCTTGTCCCGTTGTTGCTCCTTTTCTCGGTACACACGAGTGAAAGTGCATAGACACACAACTGTGTTTGGTTCGAACTTTCTTGCTTTTCCAAGATCTTGACTCCTCGTATTCGTACCACTCCTTTGATGAATGGCACTAGATTGTTCCTTTTAGTTGGCTTCGGTGGTGCTCAAAAACTAGCTCTTTTGTTGTTGCCCACCAACAATTGTAACTAATTGGCCCATTTGAGTCTCGAGATTTTTCAATTGTGAATCCATAGTATTGGCCAATCAGTGTCAATTGCAACTTCATCTTGTCCATCTTTGCTTTGTTCTTGGTAAAGCTATTTCTCATTTCCTCATGAATAAATTTATTTGACTCATAAATGAAGTCGTTTGATTCATGAATGAAATGAGGCGTCTTTCCAAAGATGGTTTTGCCTCTTCCATCCGAATAGGTGCACCTATACCAATTCAAAGAAACAAATCAAGCATTGTAGAAGTAGAATTTACAAAAGAAAAATGAAAAAAATAAAAAAATGTCTAAATTAAGAATAATTCTATCTATCGCAATATTAGCACCAAAAATTGTATTAGTCTCAAGAACGGCGCCAAAAACTTGTTCGCCTTTATTTTTAGCTTCACCGCAAAGTACGGTGTAGTTTATAGAATAGGGTAAGCAAGGTCGTATCCACGGAGACTAATAAATTAATGCGCTAAGTATTGAACTAAGATAGCCTTATTTTTATTTAGACGATCCAAATTGAATGATTGTTGTGGAAGAAAAGATAAGAATAACCACAAAAACACAAGATGAAAATAATAGTGGAATTACCAAGGGAAATGAAATGGATTCCCGGGTTATGATTTCAATTAATATTCCTCTTGTTTTACGATTTAATCAAAGCCAAAGTTATTATCAATACACCTATAAGACGATCACAACGGTATTTTATCCTCTCTCTTGAGATGTATATAAAGTGTAGATTGAAATATCTATGTTAGTATCTCTACTTATCATAAGATACACAACTCCCAAATGCACAAAAGATCAAATATCCTCACAAATATTCACAAACCTCTCGATTATGCAAATATTCATGTCAAGTACTCAAGATCTATTATTGAAACTCATCTCTCGAATTATGAATCAATATATCAAACATGCTAAATCATTGGCCAAATGATAAAACAAGAATAAGAACAAAGTACTCAAATAGGCTTCAAGACAATAACTTCAATTAAGATTAAAACAATCAACAAGAGTTCAATTAATCTACTTCCAAAACCCGGAAATCACAAGAAGTTTAGCTACCCATTATAAATAAACAACTCATAGACAAATTGTTCATCTTCATAAGAAGCTAAAATGAAAGATTAAAGCACAAAGAATGAGAAAACTTAGGGAAATGGATAATCTCTCGATTAATCTTCAATCCTCAAGCTCCGATTCGACCCGATTATTTCCTTGATTCTTCCTTGATGAAATTGATGTGTTTCTTGTGTTCTTGGGTGTATTCCCAGCCTTTCCTCCATACCCTAGATCAAGCCTCCAATTTATCTATTTATAGCCCCTCAAAAGTTCAATAAAAAGGTGGAGAAACATAGGAAATTCCGCCTAGGGGCGCTGCGGCACCCGGGATGGGCGCTGCGGCGCCCAACCATGTCATACGCACAAAAACCCGCACGGGCGCTGCAGCACCCGCCTAGCCAAAAAAACACCGTCGCCATGTATCGAGCGCTGCAGCACTCGTCCGGTTTTTGCACCCACCAAAGTTGGAATTTACTTTTGAGACCTTCTTCAAAGTTGTAGCTCTATCTCTTAGCTTTCCATATCCACTTGAATCATCTCAATATCAATTTTGTAGAGAGAGTTATGGCCAAAATACGAAACGCTGCCAGTGATGGAAATTTCAGACGCGTTTGGACGTTTCTTCAAATCAATCTCTCGTTGTTTGCTCGTTTGTACTTCTTTTGATACACAATTCATTACTATGACTATAAACTCAATATAATTGGCTCTGAACATGGCTTGGCTACTCAAATGACTCAAAATACTCAAAACAACACAAAACTCAAGTCTAGGAAGCCCAAATCATTGGTATAAAACCAAGTGAACAGTTATATATATAGAGAGAGATAATCATGCTCATTAACATGTGAGGACCGTGGATTAAGTCAAATCAATTAGAGAGAGAGAGAGAGAGAGAGAGAGAGAGAGAGAGAGAAAATCACGTTCATTATTGTACTGTAATGTATATTTAACACTATTATGCTGTATATTTAACATATTTGTACTGCATGTTACAATTATCAAACAAAAATATAAGTGTACAACAAAACACATATAAGTATACAGCAAAAAATATATTTAGTGTCTGTTTTTCCCTTTTTTCAATCCAAAATCTTTTGATACAAAAAACTTCCCCCATTATCCAACAACCGCCGACGGAAGAAGACAAAAGACAAGGCCAACGCAATTGGGGTTGTCAAAATTAAAGACCTTCAATTCGCAGGTTTTAAGTAAATTTACAAAGCCCTCATCCTCCCTCCATGGGAGGATCCTTCCTCCTTGGGAGGATGGGGGAGAGCTTTTGTTTGTTTTAGGTTGATTTATGTTTTTTCTTTCTTTTCTATTTCCTGTTTCTTCTTTATGATTCTCGCACCTTCCCCACCGGCGATGACAGACAGCGGTGTGCACGGGTGTGGTATTTATTTTTATGTTTCTAGGTCTACTAGTTTTTCTTTTCGTTTTAGCGAAAACTATGTATTTACATTGGTATTTTTCTTGTCACTTTGACAAGTGTGTTTTGTCTTATCCTTTGATAAGTGGTTGCATGTTTTTCCAGTCGGTCTCTTCTTTTGGTAAGGATATTGGTAATTTTATTGGTCGCTATTTGGACTCGGATCATCATAGTTTTGGTAACCAATGGTTGCGTAACTCAGCGCCGGGAAAAAATTCCGATCAGGAGGCAGATAACAGTTATCATCCGGTTAGGGAGGAGAATGTACGTGGACTCGTACTTTTCAGATGTTATCATGGAATGTAGGAATTTGTTGGAGTATCTTCCAAATGTGTCTTGTTTTTTATTAAGAGATCAACGAATAGTGTTGTTCATGTGTTAACTAGAGCATCGTATTCTATGTCTGGTGTCAAAGAGTGACGAGATGATCCTCCCTTCGTTATCTGTAATGAATTGCAGTTCGATCTGTTTTATTAATGAAAGTTCTTCCTTTTGTTTTCAAAAAAAAAAGTATACAGCAAAACACATGTAAGTATACAACAAAAATATAAGTAGACAACAACATAAATACATACATCAAAACACATCTAAGTATACATTGAAAAATATCTAAGTGTACAATAATCTTCACTGCCTCCTAGTAGGCCCTCGTTTTCTCCACGTCAGCATCGTCTTCTTCACCAATCCTCCAATCCTTTTCATTCCAGAGGATTAGTAAGATCAAAAGCAGAGATAAAAACGGTCTCCTAATTAATTTTCATCTACATATGCCACACGCTAATTTTCACCACCACGGCAGCGCGCGGGAGATGGGAGGCGAGGAGCAAGCTTGGAGATCCAATCGACGAAATCATAGAAAACGATGTTAGGTTTAAGGCTGTATAATAGGATTTCGACTTGTTCGTACATGGCGTCGAAGGCTATGGAGAGTGGATTTTTGAATAGTTAGCAAATGGGTTTTCGATTGAGGATTTTTCTTTTTTCGCCATTTTTTGTTGAAATTGGCAAGATTATTGGCTCCTTGTGACAGTAAGATGGTTTTTCTGTTTCTACCATTTTCATTCTTCATTTGCAGGGATAGAGTTTTCGAATTTGGTGAAGAATTGGGGGAAATGATGGGGGACCCACTGAACACTCGTATGTGATTACCGTGAATGAAAATGCTAATAACAAAATTACTATCTTACCCTTTATTAATTTAAAAAAATTAAAAAAAGCTATTAAATTGGGTAAATCTCAACCATCTAAAATTTGAGATTTGTGGCCAGGATTAGTCCACACTGTCTCACTCTAATTATCTGGTCTCATTTGATCTAATCCCTATATATATATATATATATATATATATATATATATATATATATATATAAACAGAAGTTCGAAACAAAAAATTTCCCGCTCTTTTCATTTATTATATTCGGAAACAATGTAAACATTATAAATGTAATTACTATAAATGCTTATATTAGGAAAATATTATAAGAAAATCATTGTAATCATATAAATTAAAAAAATATTATAAGACAATATTGTAAATAGTATTCCTACTTTATATATTTATAAATTAGAAAAATATCATAAATGGTATTCCTATTTAATATGGATAAAAATTAGGAAAATTTTATTTACTGGTATTCCTAATTTATACCAAAAGTGAGTCTATAGTGTCAATTCTATCTATATGTAATATATAGATTTTAAAAATTATAAATAGTATTTCAATATATTAATATTAGTATACGTCAGTTCTTCTGTATATTAATATGATTGTGTTGATTCTATACATCATATCTTCATCAAATATATTATTTATTGTTTAAAGGGTGTTGTTGTTTTTTTGTAAAATATAATATTAATTAATCAAGTTTGAAATACTAATGACTATTCAAACTTTCATAAATTATTTAATAATAGTTAAAATAGATGAATTATGATTTTAAATATCTTTCATCATTGAACTAACAATTGATTTTGTGTTCAGAGATTTTTTGGCAACTTATTATTTATACGAAATCCTTTTGTATTTATACTACTTAAATTGTATTAGAGAAACACTTTGAAATTGTTGGTCCTAAATTCGAAGCATAACCACCAAATATGGCTTCATCTTCACGTTCCCCTCCATTTTTGTTTTCATCAAGTGTCCTGCCAACAATATCGATAGTATTGAACTTGAATTCTGCAATAAACAAGAGTTTTTATATAAACTATATTATAGATTTGTACGGACAATATTTTGTGAGATTCGTTTTTTATTATTCCTGATAGTTTTGTTGTATTTTTTTTAAGTTATTTTTTTTTTTAATTATGATTTGTTAATTTTTTATTATTCCTCATACTAGCATATTTCCTGTCAACATATTTAATGTTTGTGTGAATATATTTTGTGTCAACATATATTTCATGTTCATATATATAAACTTCCATCCCGCCTTTAATATCATTACAAAAAATATTCCGCTCTGAATATAAACATAAATATATCATTATGATTAAATCTGAAAATCGAATCTGCAGTATAAATATAACCACCAAATATGGCTTCATCTTCACGTTCCCCTCCATTTCTGTTTTCATCAAGTGTCCTGCCAACAATATCGATAGTATTGAAATTGAATTTTGCGATAAACAAGAGTTTTTATATAAACTATATTATAGATTTGTACGGACAATATTTGGTGAGATTCGTTTTTTATTATTCCTGATAGTTTTGTTGTATTTTTTTAAAGTTATTTTTTTTGAATTATGATTTGTTAATTTTTTATTATTCCTCATACTAACATATTTTCTGTCAACATATTTAATGTTTGTGTGAATATATTTTGTGTCGACATATATTTCATGTTCATATATAAACTTCCATCCCGCCTTTAATATCATTACAAAAAATATTCCGCTCTGAATATAAACATAAATATATCATTATGATTAAATCAAATCGAATTTGCGGTATTTATTTATATATTTAATTTAATTTGGCAATGCTATGTGATCAGATAATTAAAAATATGTCTGGGAAAAAAATTGACAAAATCTTACCTTAAAATTGTAAGTCCAAGCGGCTACGATAATCTAGAGGGGGGTGAATAGATTATCTCCATCTTTTCGATTATGCCCTTTTTTTCGAACTGAATGCTCAAAGACAAATATAAAGGTGCGGAATGTAAACAACACACGTCGATTTATAGTAGTTCAACCCACCTAGGGCCTAATCTACTACCACCCCAAAGATATCCGAGATGGATTTCAAAGAAAAAGAATTTTATTAATTACCAAAATTAATACAAATTCAACTTACAACACCTTGAAGAGCACCACACTCTTCTTCAACAACACCTTTGGAGATTACCACAATCTCTCTTTTGAAGATTACCACAATCTTCCTTCAACGGCACTTGTGAAGATTACCACAATCTTCAACCTTGAAGAATACCAAATTCTTCAACACCTCAATAAGAAGATCACCACAATCTTCTTGCACCTATCACCTAGATCATCCAAGTGTGTTCTTACCACAAGAACACTCACAAGGATATCTTGTGTTGAATGATAACCAAAAATCAAGATTACAACTCAATAATGAATAATACAATTTGAGTGCAAAGTGTAATCAAGAATAGCCTAGACCTCAAGGATGTGAAAGTGATAAGCTAGGCAAATTTACAACAAGAATAATGACAATGAAAGACCAAGTATTTGCTTGAAGTGAATCTTGTTGTGTTGTATCTCAATTGTTGTATTGGTTGCTCCAAAACTTCCTCTATTTATAGGAGATGATTGATCAAGCATAGGCTCTCTTGGGGATTCAAAATCTAAAAAAATACAATTAAAATCAAGAATATAGTTTGTTAGAAATCAATCCCACAATTTAAGGAAATGTGTCCGTCAAACGGTCATATTTTTCTTTGTCAATACACGCAGGCGATCGGTCGCACAGAAATAAGAGAATTGAAGAACACTTTGGAAATTACAACAGGGCGACCGGTCGACATAGGCTTCGATCGGTCGACCCCTGTTTCAACTGGTCCCCCTCAATGAAAAATCGAAGAAGATATGTTCTGTTTCAAATGCAAACTTGCAGTACGGTCGACCATCGGGCGACGGCCGGGCGGCCGACGGCCGACGCCGAGCCTGACGGCCGACTGCTGAATTTTTCTTCCGTCTCATTTTCTGTTTCTAAAAACATCTTCAGTGCACGGGTTGCCCTATAGATAATTTGACAGGTCGACCACGAGACAGAAATGTTGTCCAATTTATCGAAAAAATAAAACTCAAGAAATACTCCGAAAATTTAGTAAAAACATTTTAAACCAATTGGGAGTATTTAGACAACATTTAGAAAACTTGTTTTAGGAGTAAAAACCCATTGACATAAAATCATTAAAAGTGTTGTCCATTATTATCAAAAATAAACTTGAGAAAATACTCCGGAAAATATTAAAACCATTTTAAATCATTTAGGAATATTTGGACAACCTTTAAAAATATTGTTTTGGTGACAAAATAAAATCATCAAAATTAAGATAAAAACATGTATCAAACAATCTCCCCCTTTTTGATGATTATAAACCAAAACAATTTTTACACAAACTAAGAGAGCAATTTTAGAAATGATTTTCCGGTAAAAACATTTGACCGTTTGGAAGCAACCAAAATTTCTAAAAATATTAAAGCAACAAAGTAGGGAGTAAATATATTCAATAATAAGCACAAACTCCCCCTATCAACAAGCATATCAAGAATAATGTAAAAGCAATATTTCAAAAGCAAAAAGCTTTAGCTTTTACAAATTGTTCAAGAGCTTATAAGCTCTCTCTGTCACAAAACATTATTAAGCAATTATATAAGTCCATCAAGCTTTTATGACAAGCTTTTATTAGCTTCTTTGAGCTAATGAGCCAATTGGACTATTGGACTGAAAACGAATCACAACTTATGGCTTTTATGAGCCATAGCTTATAGCTTTTATGACAAGCTTTTTTTAGCTTCTTTGAGCTAATGAGCCAATATCATGTTTCTCCCCCTTTGGAATCATCAAAAAGAATGTTAGAATGATAAAACATCATACAAATATATCAAAGTGCGCAAACGAAACGGTTTATCAACCATCGAGCAATTTATACTTTAAAGTCCAAGGGAAATGGGAGAATTGTAACATAAGAGATCCATAAGCTCATTAGTTAGCTAAAAACATTATTTCAAAAAGATTTTAAGACATTTTGAAGCAAGAGAATCATGTAGAAGTTGAAAGTTTCATTACGACATTTCATCGAACACCTTGTGTGCGTGAAAAATAAAAGAGGTTGTATATAGTCCTTGTAAAAGTTTCAAGCCAAAAATTTTCATATCATCATCAATCAATCTTATTTCAAAGCACAATAAGATCATATGCAACATATGCAACATTTGTTCATCAAATAAGAGGCTCAACAAAGTAGATTCTCAAGGGTTCAACCCAATTGAGATAATATAAGCTACGAAGGATCAAGGCATTACAAATGCCAAAAATTAGAGCATCCATCAAGTAATATAAGTCATGCCTTAAGCAATACATGTATGATATATCAAATGACCCAACATATCCATCTAAGCATAATGATCAAAGCATTAAGAGAAGCACTTTACCATCAAGTACTTCATACCAATTTCAAACCATGCCATATAAGAGTATTTTTACCATCAAATACTCCATCAAAATCATGATCATCCACAAGTCATTAACAACTTGCAATTTTAACCCTTTTAAAAAAACAAGCAAATATCATTAGTACAAAAGAGTTTTACAAAAGTTCATCAAAATACAAAGCAACATTAATGAAAATGCTAGAAAGTAAAGGGGGTGGGGACATCATTCCTCATCCGAGGAGAAGCAAGATCCGGGAATAAGGTCCTTGATGAATTTCTTCAATTTGCCGATAGACTTTTGCATTTTGGAGGTCTTTTGCTCCAAAGCCTCATATCTCGACTCATGAAAAGCCCTCATCTCATCAAATTCGGCTTGAGTATACCTCCTAGGCGGTTGAGCACCGGTATTACCCTCCGGATTGCTCGGTTCGCCCTCTTCCGCCAATCTTGCGGCCTCAGCGTCATCAAAGAAGTCATTAGGATCGGGGGACTCTTGACCTCTTCCTCTAGCCATTTTAGTTGGTCGGATGTCCATATTCTTGCGCATCGTGACCATTTGGGAGATGTTGTCAATGTCGAAGTCATTTTGAAATACCCCCGAGTTACACTCCGACGAAGGTAGTCCCGATTGAATAAGAAGTTTACAAATCCAATTTCCCATAACCAACTTCTTATTACCTTGAGTGATGGAATCAATTAGACATTGAATAAGTATGGCACCAAAGTTAAGTGGTTCCCTCCTAGCAATCTTATAAGTCAAAAAGTAATTCATGTTGCTAGGCATCTTTCCCGACTTACCACAAATGCAATATGAGACAATGACCGATAAAATACGATGCTCAAGTGTCATTGCCAACAAAGAATACTTTGGCCATACTCCCAAATACGTCTTAACTTCTTTCATTGACACCCCCAACAATTCATCATTCCAAGTCCCACAAGAGAAATAATCCCAACCACCTTCTCTAACATGTAAAAGCCGGCAAATATCATTGGGAGTCCATCTAAAATGACGACCCCTTATAAGCGAATTTACGGCTATCGGCTTCCTTTCAACATCATATTCGACCCACATATTGGCATAAAAGAGTTGGATAATATCATCATCATACAAGACATAAGCATGTTCCCATAAATACATCCAACCTTGCTCCTCAAAAAATCCTCTTATAGTAGGATACTCATTTGTAAATGAACTAAAACGACACATTTTAGTCCGAGCAATAGATTTTCCTCCCATTCCCGAATCCTCATAATACCATTCCGCATACTTATTGATGAAATTAAGAACATTGTGGGAATTAGGAGCTTGAGTAACAAAAGATTTTTTACCTTTCGCCCAACGGCAATTTTGGAGCGAAATTGTTCCGCGGGGCTTGGTGATTTGGGCCCGAGAGAGAATGGGATTTTGAACATCATCACCTTCTTGAGCCACGTTTCTTTGAGCGGCTCGAATATCCCTTTGTTCGGCTTCCTCTTGCCGATTTCTCGAAGGACCCTTTCCGCCCCTTCTACGCTTGGAGATGGGATTTCGACCGGTAGGATTTCTAGGAGGAGCCATATATGTAAGATTCTTGTGAAAATAAAAAGATTAGCAACAAGAATCGTGAAAAATGATGAAGAATTGAGGAATATAAGAAAAGGGGAAAAATGTCGCTGTTAAGGGTTTTGAGGAAGTTTTTTCTTCTGTTTTGAAATGAAGAACAGAATGATTATACTCGTAAAATAGGCCTGGGCGACCGGTCGAGGTAGGGTGCGATCGGTCGACGTGCGCGACGGCCGTGCCCCCCTGCTTTGGCCCCAGTGTAATTTTTCGTTCCCCAGAATTTTCCAAAATGCGATTTTTCACCCCAAAAGTTTTAAAACTTTGCAAAAAGATAATTTTGGATCAAGTCCAACAAATACGAGTTTCGAAAAAACATATATTCGAGAAAATCGAGACTAAACAAGTAGTGCCCTTTTAAGAGAATATTTTCAAAATCATTTAGGAGCACTTAAGGGGTTAAAATAAAATATCTTGAAAGATATGTGCATAAGCATAATATCGAGTTTTAAGAAAAATACGAGTAAACGTACCTCGATTGTTTAAGAAACTTGACGGCGAAATAGCCAATGAAAATGAGATATATAACCTACACCATTCTTAAACAAAAGTTGCACAAAAGCACGAGTGTAGGCAAGTAGTAGGAGACATCAAGAAAAATGCTTATGCTTATGACAATACATAGAAGATAATAAACCACATAGGACTAATAACATGCACAAGAGTTTTAGAAATATCATGCAAGGTCTTCTTTTAAAAATTTGAAACTCATAAATATATAAAAGACCTAAATTAAAAATAAATACTAGAAGACTCATTTTCAATTAAGACACAATTAAAAACATGCATAAAATGCATATATAAATGGGGAGATACGGTTTACCAATTACGCCGTTTCCATGGGTTGTGTCTTTCCCATTGTTGATGATATCTTCCCATTGAGAAGTCACTTTGTTGATGATGACTTCTTTGATTACTCCATTTCCAAGGTTTGTTACCTTCCCGTTGTTGATGGTCTCTTCTTCTTTGAGAATCATCTTGTTGATGATGTCTTTGCCATTTCCAAGGATTATGTTCTTCCCAATTTTGATTATATCCTCTTTTTGGAAATTAGCTTTGTTGAGAATAGTTTCACCTTCTTTGATCAAATGAAACGGTCATTTGATGTCTTCTTGGCGGTATGAATTTTCTTCGATCATTATTTCGCCGGGTACCTAATATGACATTATTTTGTGGTACCCTCATGTGTTTGGGTCCTTTGGGATTAGTCTTGAGACTTTTAGGTCTCCAACAATAATTAGAGCTATTTCTAGCTCGACAAAAATTAGCTGTATGACCCTTTTTACCACAATAGAAACATGTAATAATTCTAGGAGCATAATGACCAACATAGAGACTTGATTCTTTTTCATGTGATTGACACCCTTAAGCTTATGATTAAGTTCTAGTTTCGAATTATCACAACAATCAACAATTTCATCGGTACTCAAGTCGGATTTAGATAAATCCTTTTTCAAGCAATTAATATCCCCAACGAGAGTACTATTTTCTTTTTCAAGGTTTCTAACCTTGTCAAGTGTGGTGGTGTGAGTTCATGATAGTGATTCATAGGAAGCAAGTAAACTATCCTTATCATTTTTCAAAATATTGAATTCCTTTTTCAAATTTTTGTATTTAACAAGTAAGCTTTGGAATTCATTTTGAAGTTCATCATAATCATTTTGCAAATCACTATAATCATTTTTAATGACAATATCATAGGAAGTAGAGGGTTTAAGACATACCTCATTTTCTTCTTCGATGCCCATAAAACAATATTCAACTTCTTCATAGTTGGAAGTTGTAGGAGGCTTGTTCCTTAGATTTGAGCTTGTATGACCTTGAGAAGTAGATGTTTTTGTTTGACTCCTTTCATTTGCAAATACTCCATAGATGGCTTCTAATTTTTGCCATACTTCATGTGCCGATTTTATTCCTACAATATGTTCATATTCTATATTAGTAAATGAACAATACAAAATATTTAAAGCCTTACCGTTTAGGGAGATGATTTTCTTTTCTTCATCATTGAGCTTTTTGAAGCCTTTTGAGGTGTGTGGTGTATCTTTCATCGGAATGAATTCTCCATTAATGACAGTGTTCCAAATGTCGAACCGCAATCTTGTAGATAGCATTCCATTATTTCTTTCCAAAAATTAAAATTTTTGGAATCAAATAGTGGTGGCTTGGTGGTGGAGATGCCAGATAGATGAGCTTCGTTCGTAGCCGACGATCGTTTCTCTTTACTCGCGATGTGAAACGAGCTTGCCAAAGAGTTTGGCTTTGATACCACTTGTAAGTCAAGCGGCTACGATAATCTAGAGGGGGTGAATAGATTATCTCCATCTTTTCGATTATGCCCTCTTTTTCGAACCGAATGCTCAAAGACAAATATAAAGGTGCGGAATGTAAACAACACGCGTCGATTTATAGTAGTTCAACCCACCTGGGCCTAATCTACTACCACCCCAAAGATATCCTCAGGGATGGATTTCAAAAAGAAAAATAATTTTATTAATTACCAAAATTAATACAAATTCAACTTACAACACCTTGAAGAGCACCACACTCTTCTTTCAACAACACCTTTGGAGATTACCACAATCTCCCTTTGAAGATTACCACAATCTTCCTTCAATGGCACCTTGTGAAGATTACCACAATCTTCAACCTTGAAGAATACCAAATTCTTCAACACCTCAATAAGAAGATCACCACAATCTTCTTGCACCTATCACCTAGATCATCCAGTGTGTTCTTACCACAAGAACACTCACAAGGATATCTTGTGTTGAATGATAACCAAAAATCAAGATTACAACTCAATAATGAATAATACAATTTGAGTGCAAAGTGTAATCAAGAATAGCCTAGACCTCGAGGATGTGAAAGTGATAAGCTAGGCAAATTTACAACAAGAATAATGACAATGAAAGACCAAGTATTTGCTTGAAGTGAATCTTGTTGTGTTGTATCTCAATTGTTGTATTGGTTGCTCCAAAACTTCCTCTATTTATAGGAGATGATTGATCAAGCATAGGCTCCTCTTGGGGATTGAAAATCTCTGAAAAAATACAATTAAAATCAAGAATATAGCTGTTAGAAATCAATCCCACAATTTAAGGAAATATGTCTCATCATCAAAACGGTCATATTTTTTCTTTGTCATACACAGGCGATCGGTCCGCAGAAATAAGAGAATTGAAGAACACTTTGGAAATTACAACAGGCGGCCGGCCGACATAGGCTTCGGCCACCGGTCGACCCTGTTTCAACCGTCCCCTCAATGAAAAATCGAAGAAGATATGTTCTGTTTCAAATGCAAACTTGCAGTGCACGGTCGACCACTAGGCGGCCGACCGGTCGACCGGCCGACGCCCGAGCGGCACGGCGACTGCTCAATTTTTCTTCCCGTCTCATTTTTCTGTTTCTAAAAACATCTTCAGCACGGGTTGCCCTATAGAGGCGGCCAGGTCGACCACGAGGCAAAATGTTGTCCAATTTGTCGAAAAAATAAAACTCAAAAATACTCCGAAAATTTAGTAAAAACATTTTAAACCAATTGGGAGTATTTAGACAACATTTAGAAAACTTGTTTTAGGAGTAAAAACCCATTGACATAAAATCATTAAAAGTGTTGTCCATTATTATCAAAAATAAACTTGAGAAAATACTCCGGAAAATATTAAAACCATTTTAAATCATTTAGGAATATTTGGACAACCTTTAAAAACATTGTTTTGGTGACAAAATAAAACCATCAAAATTAAGATAAAAACATGTATCAAACAAAAATAAAATATTCATCAATCTAGAAATTTATTATCTTACAATAAAATAACAACAATTTGTTCAACGCGATAATTTTTCCAAAACTGTATAACACTCAAAATGGACATGTATTTTCTTTCAAAAAAAAAAAATGGACATGTATTACCTTTAAAAAAATCTTATTCAAATGTTTACCAAAAACAAAATTCGTCCATGCATTGCATTTTTAAATAAACTTCCTAGATAAACTTTTTCGAGTTGTGAAAATGTAACGACCCAATTTTATGAAATTAAAGTACTCTAAAATATTATTAAGAAACACAAATTTATAAATTAAAGTGATGCCAATAATTATCAAAAAGTTGATTGAGAATTTTTAATTCTTAAAAAAAATATAATGATAAATAATAATAATAATAATAATAATAATAATAATAATAAAAATAATAATACATCTTCCAAATTAAATATCCAACAATTGTTCCAAGCATAAACCAGAAAAATTAAAGACATAAATCTAAAATTTAGTCCGATCATAATTATTTAAAATATAAATATATCATGATTTATTCCACCATCCACAATATCATATCTTCAGCCGGATCCTCAACCTGAAAGTCATGATAATAATAGGGGTGAGTTTTATTCGCTCAGTAGTGATATATCTGTCAATATTTAATATAACATGAAAAGTATTTCATATAATTACAATAGTAAATTCATTAATTTCCCCTTTTTCCTCTTACTGGTCAGTTCCTGCATATAGCATTGCGCGTTCACCCCGAAGATACGTTTGATCCCGGACCTTTTTCATGGCCCCTAGCTTATATGAATTTATTTCCTCTTGACATATATTGCAATCAATGAAGTACAATCATGAAACATTAAATAAAGACAAATAATATAGAAATCCCTCCTTAATAATCACAAATATTCGATGTAGAAAAATGAACAATAAAAGTCCAAGTCCTCGACCCCTTCGTTTTCTACGTTAAATAAATATATATAATTAATATGTGATTTTAGTAAATTGAACTAATTAATAAAATAATTTGTAAAAATAAAATATTGAAAGAAGACTTACGAATTAGGAATTATATATATATATAGGAAACTAGAATAAAAAATTAAAACTATTATCACCTTGTAATGCTTAGGAATATGGTGTAAACTTTGTGTAAGAAGTTATACATATTTATACTAATTAATTCTAACCCCAAAACAAACTCTAAAATAGCCCCTACATTAAACTCCTAAACTAACCCCTAACATAACCCCTAATTTAACCTCTAAGTAAAATATTAATTATAATATTGATAATTATCACAATAAAGATAATGATAAATACATAATAAATATAACATGCATATAATTTTATTAAGAGAGGATACACATAATATTATTAATAATTATTAGTCTAATAAAGATAACAATAATATTAATATTTAAGTGCTCTAATTATTAATTTTTTTTTAAAATTGGGATATTACAGAAAATTTTCACCGTATTCTATAATTTCTTTTGATTGATGAGTGATTACAACAATTCATTGTTGATCAAAATGAGAAAATCAAGGGATCTACAACTGTTGGAAGTAAACGATAGATAATGGATATAGATGTCAACGGTACGATTTTTATTCTCTGTTTCAGTTATATCATGTTTATATTCATAATTTTTTTAGTGTATTATTATGATATTGTTGTAAAATTTGCAGTAATACAACTACACTTTATATCTAATGAAAAATAGTTTGCTATAAATTTTTATTCATGATTATTTCTACCATATTATTTTGAATTAATATCTCAATTTAAATTTTATCCATTGATTATAGAGATCTCCATTCATTCTTCTTTAAAAGCGTATAGTCAATATCATAAAAAATATCTGTAATATAGTCAGCACATTCACAATGCATCCAAGCATTTCCTCTTTCTCATTAGTCACTATAAGAAAAAAAGAATACAATTGCACCATTAACACCCTATTATCTTCCCTAAAAAAAAACACTCTATTATCTTGAATTATCCACACATTAATTCTATGATATGAAACAGGGTATAAAATAAAGTAATAAATACCAACTCATGTTAATAGATAGTTTTAGTATAAACCAATAAAATAAAATAATAATACACGTGAATAAAACCAATAAAATAAAATAATAATACACGTGAATAATAATAAAAAAGATAATACATGTAAATAATAAAAGAATAATAATACACGTGCAACGCACGCGCGTGATTACTAGTGTAAGTAAAATATAAAGCCTAATTACAGAAATACAGAATTATTTTTCCCTCAAAGAATCATGTATATATTTATATAAATAATATATATTATAATTTCTGTTGGAAATTTTGGTTTTGATAAAGAGGGTATCGACCCGACTTTGACCAATTTTTCGGCGGCTAAATATTTAATTATGGAGGAATTAAATTATATATTATTAATCTACATTCCGAGTAGATGTTCGTAGTATTTTTTATTTCTCAAAACCGAATTTCGGTGAGTGAGAAATTAATACACGAAGGTCGCCACATAAATGAGCATTATGTAAAGATTATTTAAAGGGAGATGAAAGGCTTATGCCTTATCCCACATGGAATATAAATCATAGTTTATCCTAGTTTATTTACTAGAAGGTGTTATTTGTTGTATAAACTATAACACAAGTGGATGATCACAAGTGGGCCACACGCGCGCGCGCGCCCGCGCCCGCCTCGACTGGGCCGGGGTGGCCCGACCCTATTGGGCCCGGGTCCAGGTCCACTAAAGTTTTGCCACTCGAAAATGGGCTTGGCCCAGATTCGAGTGATCGGTTGATTGTTGGAGCCAATGAATCGGACATTGTAGGTGTCCGGATTCGTGTGATCATTGGGAGTTGTAACTCCTGCAGCTGGTGGTCATCTGAAGTTAGCCCACTACCTGACTGTTATGCAGTAGTGGGGTGTAACACCTTGGTTGTTACAAATGATTAATGCCCACTACCCAATTTTTTCTCCTGCAGGTGGAATGGTTGGCTATTTATACATGTTTGTGCATTGCAGTTTGATACACAAAATTCATACTCCATCAAAAAGCATACAATCATTTTCTGCATTCTGCACTAAGTCCAAAGAACTATCTTCAACACATTTCTAGTTCGAAGGTGTACGTGTTAGTGGTGCTACTACACGTAAGACGTAAGCCGTTTCATCTTTGGAAGAATCGTCAAACCGTGAGCACTAGCCGACGTAATTGCTTTGCGGAAGAGATTCGTCTCGACTCGCTTCCGAAAGTTCTATCTTTTGTAATAGCTAGTTCGGTTTTTGTAATTTTCTATTTTCTGTAATTTGTCATTTGAAGGGATTCCCGATCCTGTACCTTTGTAATCAACAATTCAACAATTTCATAAGAAAAATATATAGTTGTCATTTGTCAATGCACCATTACTATCAGCCTATGGCCACCACTATATGCAAACTTGGAGATCCCCACCAATAACTCCACTTAAACCTTCTCATAATTAGGACAAATGAAATTAACTAAAAAAAATAAAAAAATCGTTTACTAATCTACTTAAATGCTACATAATAAAAAAGACCAAAAAATAGGTGAAATCGGATCCCCCAAAGTATATTCTCTTGTAATTGCGACTTATATTCCATTCAATTTTTTTTTCTCTGTGTGGAAAACCAGAGAATCTCCTACTTTATTATCTATTTATCTCATTTGATATCTCAGTATATTAAACATCCATTTAATGTATTACAATGTCGTATAAAATAGAAAATGCAACAAAAAAAGGTGGGAGCATTTGGCACATTTGCTAATCTAATATTATAATTCATAATTATCTAAATAATGCAAGTAGTTCTTAAAAAATGCAAGTAGTAGTTAGGGCAGAAAATCGAACTAAACTATTCGATACTCGACTAGAGACCCATTTTAAAAAGTTTGAGCTCGGTCAAGGGCGGAGGGAGGGGACGCCACTCTACCCCCACCCCTCACGATTTTTTTTTTAAAAAAATTGCACTATAAAAAAATTAAAAAAAATAATTATAATTTATATGATTTTCTTATCCGCTCCACCCATTTTCGTGTATCAACCCACCTCAAATTTATTTCTGGCTCCGCTCTTGAGCTCGGTTCATTAACATAACGAACCAAGTTTTATCATAATTTTTTGTTAGATAAAATACAAAGCCAAACTTGAGATAAACTCGATTAGTGAAAAAATAAAATAATATATGTAAAAATATCATGTTATTTGAACTCGATTTGTGTTTGACTTGATTGGAACTTGTCCGAACTCGATTTGGTTAATAATCAATTCAAACTCAAACAAGTTTTTGGAAGCTCGATAACATTTCAAACAAACTAGAAAGGTACAAATTATAATATTCAACTCTACCCGACTCATTTACCCTAGTGGCAGTGGAAACACAGCCCAATGCAATTTATCTTTTGCTGTTATAAAACTTAAAAGTGAGAGTTTTTTCTTGAATATAAAATGAAAATGTTACTACAACTGGCAATAAATATTATGTGACAAGTTGGGGTTAAATTTTTTAGAAGATAAGGAAATGAAAAAACTACAATCCCAACAAAAACAGGCAGTTATGATTTATGAAAGCCATATCCTGTCACGCAAAGCCAATCTCAACTTAGCCATCCCCCCCAACTTTACTACACTTTCAACTTTCCCATTTTTCTCTCTCTAAGCTATATGGGTAGAGAAAAAGCCAAAACCAAGGCCACCTGTTGGTTCTTTCCATAAACCACCACCAAAAACCATTGCCACTTGTGATCATAAATTTGTTACAAGAAAACCCTTCTAAAAATTTTGCATCTTTCTTATCAGTTTCTTTCTATCTCTCTCTCTTTCATTCATCACCATCATCTCTCACTTTTTTCTACCATTCTTGGCCCTTTTGATGAAGCCCCTCTATTAAAATTATGTGCGTACACTTACATTGAGGGAATCTAGCTAGATTATTTACAGAGATCACCCGAATCTGAGGCAGAGAAGAAAACCCTTTCTTGACGGATCTCTATAATCAATATAGAGATATAAAGATTGGGTTTTTTTATAAACGCAAGAAGGATTTGAGCTTTTTAATCTATTTTTTTTTGAGGTTTTTTTTCCTTTGTAGTGAAGGGTTTAGGGGCTTTTGTGATTGTGGGGTTTTGTTGATTCAATGGCTGCTGGTGCAGAGGTTTCTGGTGAGGCGGCAGTGGTGGATATGGTTTCCCCTGCTGCTGCTGCTGTTAACGAGCCTTTATCGCCAAAAAAGACCATCCCCAGTGAAAATAATATTGAAAAATTTGATAATTCCAATTCTGTGGAGTCTGGGGAAACTGATGTAACTGATGGTCACAAGGATTCTGATATGAATTCCAATGCGGATTCGAAATCGGAACTGCAAATGAAGGAAATTGTTGATATGTTGAAGAAACTCAAGCTGAATCCCATGGCCAAGGAGTTTTTTCCTTCCTCCTATAATCAGGGCCAAATGGGGGTTCATAATTTTGACCTTAATAATAAGAATTTGGGGAATGATGGTTTCCCGAATCATCGAAGGGTATAAATTCTGTTATCCCATTGATTGATTGATCTTTTGAATTGATTAATTTGCAGTCATGTAATTTTTGGAGTTTGATGGAATTGATTCTTGTCTTTGGTGTTTTTGGCTTGCTTACATGATTCTAAATTGAATTGTTCTGGTGTATATTGAATTAGATTGCTGTTTGATACTTGGCAAAAGATGAGTAATTCCATTTTTGGCTTGTGAAATGAGAGTGATAGAACTTCCAGTGGGATTGTTTCCCTTTAGTAAATGAATTGAGGGACATTTTCTTGTTATTCTAAATATCTGTTTTTGTGTTTGGAACTATGATGATATCATACATTGTTTTGTTAATTGAGCACGTGGATTTAAATATATGATTTCTTATTTATACTTGCGGAAAGATTTTCCAGACTAGAGTTGTCATAACGTGACGGATGTGCGTTCTTTGTCTAATTTTTGTGGTGGACCAACTCTTTCTGTATATTAATGTGAAAGGGTTTCTGGTAATCATTTGCCTATTATACCCGTCGGAATGAAATTATTGTTTTTTCATGATTCTTTTTGCGTCAATGTACAGAATGGATTGAATTTGAAACTACATGTGCTTTTACCTCTTAAATTGACTTCCTAATTTCAGTTGTAAAAGAATGAATGTGATTTAGGAAGGTAAATCAGATGTACCTGACCTAGGGACCCACAAAGCGAGGTGAAGTGTGTTCCACGGCTTACGACGACCGAGGATCCCCAAAAAGCTAGGTGAGGTACTTAGTTCGAGGGGACTAAAGCAGAACGCACGTTAGGCTGGCGGGATGGCTCCCACTAAGGCCCTCCGATGCCTAAGTCGAATCGTAGTTGAGGTACTTAGAAAGCTAAAGAGCGAGGTAATTTAGAATAATGACAAGTTACCTTTTACCTTGATTTTCGTGCCGTATTTATAGATTATTCACCGGGTGAGACGGATCACCGTACACGTGGCACCCGATCGACGGTGAGAGCCTCGCAGCGACCCGACCGGTGTTTGTTTCGGTCGGGTCGGGACCCACATAAAAACCGCGGATCCCGAGGGTACTTTGGTAATTTCGCGAGGCAAGGTCAAGATGGTCAACTTCGACTGGCGAGGCTATGGTGGTAATTTCCACATCATTTACTCCCCGCCATTTTTAGTAATTTATTGCTAAAAGTGACTCGATGCCTCCCCGAATTGACGACATACGGCTAATCCCGAATTCAAAAATCCTTCCATCCCCGCCGTTGAATTTGAATAATCTCTTGATCGAGACCGTCGATTTTCCCCGCCTTTCTCTCTCTCTATATATAGGATGGTTTTGAAACCTTCACTTTTCACATCTCCTACCCTGATCACCTCATTTTGCTCGGTTCGTCCGCGACTCCAGATCTTGACCTCGTGCTCCTCCACTTCGCCCGACTTGACTTAGAGGTAGGTTTTTTTTTCTCTCCACTTTAAATTTTCTTATTATTTATGGCGACCCCTCCTCCATCTAAGCGGCCTCAGCTCTCGGGTCGAACTCCTTCGTCCGCCCTCGAACTCGTGGTCGTCGACTCGGCTCGTCTTGAGCTCTTCTTTCCACAAGCGGGCAACCCATATTCCCTTTCTCCCGACAGGGTATCCCACGAGGCCACCCTTCTGATGACTGAACACGTCGCCCCTGGGCTCTTCTTAGGTCCCGGTCTCCGTTCACGACATATGCATCATTAGGAAAAACTTCCATATCCCCGCCTCATACCAAATCATCATTCCAACTACTAAAGGAGGATGATGACAAGCCTCCACCTCATTTGCTTTCCTTTTCACCTCGCTAACCGAAAGCGGTCTTAGATTTCCTTTGGCTCGCCCGTTGTTGACATTTTAAGAGGGCTCGATGTTTGCCCCGCTCGGCTCGTCCCAAATTCCTATCGTCACATTGTAAGCTTCATCATTTTAATGAAACATTTCGGCGAGGCCGCCTCACTTTCTCACTTCTGCGAGCTATACGCCATCCATTCTTCCACTACCACTACTAACTCCGGATTCTTTTACATTTCACCTCGCACTAACCGGAAATTTTTGATCGAGTTCCTTCCTGTGGCCTGGAAAGATAGGTTCGTATTCATTCGAGCCCCTATTGAAAATCTCGGGAGTTACCTTCGGATTGGAAAGGCTCGGGACGGCCTCGCCTTCGAGGCCCGCTCTCCTGTTTCTTGGGGTACCAACTTCATTTCTAGAAGCTTACTCTAACATTGGTATGAGGCTTGCGACCTCATTACCGAAGAGGTTTCTATCCCTCGTCGGCCTTAGCCGCCTCCCGCCTCGCCATGAAACTCTAACCCTTGGTAATATATTTCTTTTTAATTTTTCGATTCGCCTATCATACTTTGTATTGATGCACTCGCTTTTATTCATGCAGATATGGCGGTCCGACTGCTGTTCTTGACAAGGCCTCGCTAACAACAAAGAAGCCTTAGCTCGCAAGCGAGCTCGACAAGAAAAGTGCCATACGGATTTACCGTTGGGCGTGGTCGCACTTCGCTCCTCCGTGACAATAGCCCTCGACCCTACTCCCGAGGTGCCCCTCAAGAAAACCATCAAGGCCTCGGGTAGCTCAGGAGGACAAGAGGAAAAAGGTGGTTGAAAGTTCGCTCCAAAAAGGGCAAAAATTCGCAAGGCTGGAGCTCGCCCGATTCTACGGGTGCTTCCCCGGGATGCTTTGCTCACGACGAGCTCGAGCTGCGATGCCAACCTCCCCACCGTTGATCAAATGATGATGTGGTTGAACCGGAGCGAGTCCCATCTCCGGCTCTGCGGCTCGCGGCTCATGCGAAGGCTCCCGACCTTAGGCACCGTGTTCGCGAGCTTGCCATGCCCTCGCACCATTCGAATCGGAATATTAGCTCGCGAGCTCGGCCTCGAGAGACGGGTCGGGAGGATTCCTTCGAATCGTATAACTATACTACCCTCCCCACCGACCAATTTGCGCCCGATGACCACGGAGTTCACCCGCCTCGAAGAGTTGGCGGCTCACGAGGTCATGTCGGTATGTGAATGTATTTAAATTATCCAACTTTGTTTCTTCGCTTCTATCTCGCTTCGCCACCACTTACTTCGCCTTTTTTTTTTTTTTTTTTTTTTTTTTTTAAATAGCTTTTCGCCCTGTTGCACCAAATGGCGCTTGCAGTGCCGATTGGAAGCACCGAACGAGGTGTACATTAACCGGCTAAGCGAGGTCCATGCGAGGTTCCGAACTCGGCGGATAAAGTAAAAGCCGCTCGAGGGCTCGAGCCGAACTCCTCGAAAGTAGGCGACCGAAAGCCCAGACTTGCTTCGTCTCAAAGCGAGCTCAAAACTCGCGAGGTGCACCACATCAAAGAGGTGGCGATTCTTTTGAAAAAGGTCGGAAACAAGGCCTTGAAGAATATCTCTCATCCGAAGAGCATAAAGGCTTCGCTTAGCCTCGTCTCGTCTTCACGGGTTCAATCCTTTCTCCCGATCCTCGTCTTGCGAAAACTCCTTGCCGAGCGAGCCGTGGTGTACCTCTTTGATGGCTTCGGCGGTCGCCGCGAGCGAGGAATTAAGAAGGAAGCTTTTAAGGCCGATTTCGACCCCCGACAAGCTTGACCCCTTTGAAAAGGACGAGCCGGCGACGTCGGCCGGCGGCGGAGGTGGGTAGCTCGCGTGATGTAGGTCGTCGATGAAGTGGAGGAGGTCGATGAGTTCACCGATCTCGTGAAACCTCTTTTTAGCCTCCTAGGGCTTTTTATGTAAATAATCAAGTATTTAACTTAGATGTATTTTTATTCACGATCTCATCGCCTCTTAATGTACTTCAAATGTTACTTCGTTTTTGTGTCTTACTTTCGCTTTACTTCACTTGTGTGTCACTTCGATATCTTTCGCACTTCGCTTTATATATTGCATGGACTTTACTTCGATCCACTTTTTTTTTTTTTTTTTTTTTTTTTTTTAAGCATCCTCGGTCTTAGCTTACTCGCGGGTGCCAGTCCCCAGGCGAGCTAAGTCCTCGAGGGTCGATAGGGCGCGATGGCCCAGTCCTCGTGGGGGTTGCTTAGGCGCTTATGGCTGGGTCCTCGTGGGGTCGCTGGGCGCTCGTGGCCCAGTCCTCGTGGGGTCGCTAGGGCGCTTTATGCCTGGTCCCTTGTGGGGTCGCTTATGGCGCTCGTGGCCTGTGTCCTCGTGGGGTCGCTTTGGCGCTTATGGCTGGTCCTCGTGGGGTCGCTGGGCGCTTATGGCCCAGGTCCTCGTGGGGTCGCTTATGGCGCTCGTGGCCTGGTCCTCATGGGTCGCTGGGGCGCTTATGGCCTGGGTCCTCGTGGGGTCGCTTTAGGACCATGGCCTGGGGTCCTCGTGGGGTCGCTGGGCGCTCTTGGCCCAGTCCTCGTGGGGTCGCCAGGGCTGCTAGCGTTTTAAGGGGGGGCTTAACTTGCGAGCCAGTCCCTTTGTTGGGACCATTGTGGGCTTTGCCCGGCTAAAGGGAGCTTATGGCCTGGATCCTTCGTGGGATCGTCTTGGGCCTCGCTAGCCTTTTAGGGGGCTTATCTTGCGAGCCCAGTCCCTTTGTTGGGACCATTGTGGGCTTTGCCGGCTAAAAGGGAGCTTATGGCCTAGATCCTTCGTGGGATCGTCTTGGGCCTGCTAGCCTTTTAGGGGCTTATCTTGCGAGCCAGTCCCTTTGTTGGAACCATTGTGGGCTTTGCCGGCTAAAAAGGAGCTTATGGCCTAGATCCTACGTGGGATCGTCTTGGGCCTCTTAGCACTTTTAGGGGGCTTATCTTTAGTGGTTCGCTGCGACCAAACACTAAGCAAATTTGTGCATAAAGGTAAACATTGCGGTGAAATTCCATCTTCTTTCATTGATGATAGTTTCTAACATAAACCTTCAATTCTTCCAAAATTAAGCTAAGTACATAAAGTAGATTAGTTATGCATGTTTTCTAGTCGTATGTTCCTCTCTTCAAAGACATCAATTACCTTAAAAGGTCCTTCCCAATTTGCCTCCAAATTTCCCACATGTTTGGACACTTCCACTTTTTGAGCACTAGATCCCCTACTTGAAAGCTTCGCTCATGAACCCTTTTGTTGTATGCATTTTTCATCCTTCCCTTACCGCTTGGATCTCGAATAAACGCTTTGTCTCGCTTTTCTTGAGAGCTCGAGCTCTCTCTCTAGCTTTCTCTGTTGCTCTCGGGCTCGTCATGAGCGACCCGGCGAAGTTTCTCCAATTTCCACCGCACGATCGCTCCGACCCATACACTAAACTCGAAAGGCGTTTCTCCGTCGAGGTCCGTGGGGTCGCTCGATATGCCCATAGGACTCAGTAACTCGTCCACCCAATACGACTTCGCTTCCTCTACCTCGTTTTTAGGTGTTGTAGAATAATTGCATTTGCGACCTCGGTTTGTCCATTTGCTTGAGGGTTTCCCACGCTTGTAAAATTTTGCTTCACTTTATATTCTTCACACCACTCCCTAACCTTTCTTTCCTTGAAACCGAGTGCCATTATCGATATTAAGATTCGGGAGCCCCATACCTACATGCAATATTTTTCCACAAGAAATTCATGACTTCGGTTTCCGATATCTTGGCTTGCACGCCTCGGCCTCAATCCACTTAGAAAAGTACTCCACCGCCACAATGATAAATTTCTTCCGAGCTCTGGCATCGGGAAGGGACCCAAGATGTCGATTCCCGTTCAAGGACAAGCGATGGGGATCATTTCCAATCGGTCGGTTGGTTGGTAAGTGAGGTTCGCGTGGAACCGACACTTCGCACATTTTTTAACAAACTCCATTGTATCCTTTACTAAAGTCGGCCAAAAGTAACCTCACGGATCACCTTTCCGGGCGAGTGCCTTCCCACCTCGAGTGGTTGCCACACCGCTTCATGAATCTCCTCATTACATATATTGCTTTCTCCTATCCCGAGGCACTTTAGCAATGGTCCTCCTACCGATCTTTTATACATCTCATTGTTTATCATTAGAAACCGGGACGCTCTAACTTGGACCCTTCTAGCTTTTATTGGGTCCAACGGTAAAGCCCTTTTCTAGAAATTTTTCAAGTCTTCCATCCAATCTATCAGGGTGTCAATGCACAAACCAGCCGCTCGCTTGATATCGCTCGATGGGACCTTCCTCGGCTAGCGAGTTCGGCCGTGCCGCCACCAACACGATCACCTTCCCGAATTACTCCCACTTACGCACTTGCGGCGCGAGCTGAGCATCGGCGCTCATTTTCACCTCTTGGGATCTCTTTGTGAGTTTGAAAAGATTCGAACTTTTCCATCAACCGCCGCTTTCTCCAAATAGTTAGCCATAGATCGATCCTTGGCCTCAAACGAGCCTTCAACTTGCATTGCCACCAACCGGGAGTCGTGTAAGCTATCAATTTCTTCACATTGCACTTTTGTGCCATTTTTAATCCCGCCAACAGCTTCGACTCGGCCTCATTGTTTGTCACCTCGAATTCGAGGCGGCGCCACTTCCACCTCGAACGAGTTAGGCTTTTGTAATAATATCCCCGCTCCGCCTCCGAGCCACCGCCGACCCATCCACATGCAAGAGCTAGCCATGTTCTTCCTTTTTGAACCTCATTTTCCGACCCACTTTGCTTTCGTTAACGAAGTCCCAAGATCTTGAGCCTTCACCGTTTTTACTTTGATATTTAATATCAAATTCCCCCAATTCCACAGAACCATTTCACTAGCGACTGGCGACTCCGGTTTCTCTAACACTTTTCTCAGTGGTTGATTTGTGAGGACAATAATTTGATGAGATTGGAAGTAAGGTCGAATTTCCTACCGATACTACCAAGGCTAGAGCTAACTTTTTCGTCTCTGTACCTCTCTTGACTCCTCAGAATAACTTGCTCACGTAGTAAATCGGGCGATGAACTCCTCTTCGTCCCGCACCAACACCGAGCTCACGGCTCGCTTCGAAATCGCTAAGTATAAAAATAGAGCCTCCTTTTTTGAAAGCTGGGCCAAGTAAAGGTGGAGACATAAGGTATCCTTTCAAATCTCCGAATGCCTTCTCACATTCCTCCGTCCATTGAAAATTTTTCATGTTTCTCAATGTGTTGAAGAAAGGAAGGTTGCGATCACCGACCTCGAAATGAACTCCGTTCATTGAGGCAATTTTCCCCGTGAGTCTTTGTATTTCATTGACCGTTCTAGGTGAACTCATTTCCATTATAGCTTTTATCTTCTCCGGGTTCGCTTCGATCCCCCTCTCATGCACCATGAAACCCAAAAATTTTCCACCTCGCACTCAGAAGGTGCACTTGCAGATTCAACTTCATACCATAGGCTCGCATTATTTTGAAAGCCTCCTCAAATGCTCAAGGTGATCCTCTTCCATCACACTTTTACCAACATATCATCAACATACACTTCCATTGATTTGCCAATTTTCTCTCTAAACATGAGGTTGACTAACCTCTGATAGGTAGCTCCCGCGTTTTTTAGCCCAAACGGCATTACCATGTAGCAATAAACTCCATTCTCCGTCACAAACGAGGTCTTATCCCTATCCTCCTCCGCCATAAAAATTTGGTGATATCCTCGTAAGCATCCATCATGCTTTAGCAGCACATCCTCTTTGTGGAGTCCACCAAAGTCGATGCGAGGTAGGGGTAAGGATCCTCGGGGCATGCTTTATTCGGATCCGTGAAGTCGGTGCACATCCTCCATTTGTTATTAGCTTTGGGCACTACAACTACATTTGATAGCCACTCGGTGAATCAATTTCCACAACATATCCCGCCTCCAATAACTTGTTCACCTCTTTTCTATAATTTTGTTTCTTTTCGCTTCCAAAGCTTCGCTTTTTCGCTTCACCGCCTCGCTAACGGATCCACATTCGGTCGGTGAACCATCACCTCCGGTCTACGCCTTGGAAATCGACGGTTTCCAAGCAAAAATGTCCACATTCTCCCTAAGAAATTGAATCATCAATACTTCAGCTTTTCGAGTCCATTTGCGACCCTATCTTATCTTGAATTTATCCCGGTCGCTGCTCGAGCTCAATCACTTTGTATTGCTCCGTTGGCTCAACCCTATACTCCGCCACCTCCCTAGCTTTTTAACCTTCTCCTTTTCTTTTTACTCACCAATTGACCTCCTCTTCGGCGTGTTATTTGCTTTATAGTCCTCACTTCTCTACCTTCCTTCTTTTTTTTTTGGAAACGTTATAGCATTCTCTAGCCGTCTTCTCGTCGCCTCGTCTTGCCTATCCCTCCCGATGTAGGGAACTTCATCTTCGGATGATAAGTGGACACCACGACCTTGAAATTGATTGATCCGGGTCGCCCATAATCACATTATTATAAGCAAATGGGGCGTCTACCACTAGGTACTTGATCATGATTGTCTTTCGACACGGTGACCGCGGCGAGGTGGGGAGATCAATGGTTCCTAAAGGAACCACTTCGCTTCCCCAAATCCCATCAATGAGTGTCAACCTGGGACGTAGGCGATTCATCTAATTCCATCTTCCTCAACACATGCATAAATAATATATCCGCCGAGCTCCCATTGTCACCAAAACTTTTTGTATGCAAAGTTGGCAATATCCATCGTGATAACCATCGGTCGTTCGACTGCCTCGACCCCTCGAGGTCACGCCATCGAATGTAATAGGGGTAGAGTTTTGGACGCTCATGACCTTGATTTCCTCTTAGAATCATGAGTGAGGTTACGCGCATGTTTCCTTCGCACTCTGTGAATCACCTCCACTGGGACCTCCTCGCTATCATATGTATAACCCCTACGAGGCGGGTTATCTTCTTCGTGATTTTGCTTCAGGGCGTTCCTCAGGCGTTCTTGCGCTTATGTCCGCCTCATGGCGACCTCTCGACCGGCCACGATTTGCGAGCCTGATCTTCGCCAGGGTCCCTTAGTCCTCCCCGTTCTTCTTTCAAAACAAAATTTTGTAAGTAACGCTTTGGCCGAATGAGCCTTTCAATCTCATCTCGCAATTGAATGCGATCCTATCGTGGGCTACGGTCCTTGTGGAAGCGACAATATTTATCCATATTTCTTCGACCAGGTCGTCTTCATCTTTTTTTCGCCACCTTAGCATATCGATTAAGCTCTATGGCCATTAGGCGTGACTTGGTGCGTTCAACAAACAGTATATCTATTGTGCCTCGTCTGGGGCGATCTTGATCCGGACCTCGGTGCAGCCTCTCTCGACCCTAAACCTAAGCCTCTCTCTAAGATCCCTCCCCTCGCGTGGAGCCCGAGTCACTGGGACCACTCCCGATCTTTAAGGGCATTCATCTCTTCCTCCTCGTATGTATTTACGAGTCACTTCCATTAATCGCTCCTTATCGACAAAGCGGTTCGCGGCGAAGTCTTGATCTTAATGGTCCTTTTGCAATCGAGGATAAGGATATTAGTCATCATGTCAATTCGCATATCATGCACCTCCAATGCTTCATCATTGAACCGATTTATGAATTCTCTCGGCGACTCTTTCACCCCCGCTTATAGTGAACAAATGTGAGGTGACCTTCGAGCTTCGCTTTTGGCTTGCGAATCGTATAAGAACTTTCGAGCCACTGTTCGTAGAAACCACAGTTCCCAGTAATCCCATGAACCATTCCTCGCGCTTTTCGTCGGCGTTGTAATGAATATTCTAAGCATTCATGGCATCCGACCGCCCATACAATTGCATCACGTGGTCGGCGGTGAGATGTTCCCCGAGAGTCCCTATTCCCATCATATTTCGGAGATCGGGAAGCTTGAAGTTCGGGCGTGACCACCTCGGCTAGGATCTCGGGAAAATGGAGATCCCCTTTTTCTCGCAGCGGATGTTCTGACTCCCCCGCCTTTCTCATCCGGTTGTCGAGTAACATGCTTGATTTGTTCACTCGGTTCGTGGATGTCCGTGGCTTATTATTGGTTATCGTTCGCCTCACGACCTCCTCCTCCGTCTCTCACGTGGCCTCGACAAAATACTAGCCACCTCTTCCAAATCGACTAAGCCGTTTCGTTTTTCCACATTCCCCCTTCCCCTCGGGGACCTCGGGGGAGGGCCTCCTCGCCTTCTTGCCCTTTCTTTCCGATCCTCCAACATTTTTTCCAAAGATTTTCTCAAAGTCACTAGCCTTCATGTGAATCATCCGCTCCTCCTCCCCGGACGAAAGATGGTCCCGCCGAAGTGAAGCGGGCGGGTGGTGATGTTTCCCTGGGAGGGTCCTCCACGACCCCGAGGTGTCTTGGACGCATGCTTAGGTGTTTCAATAGCTTCCTCCGGTGTCTCCTCCATCTTTAGCTGACCTCTTTTCCACAGACGGGCGCCAACCGGTTTAGGAAGGTAAATCGGATGTACGACCTAGGGACCCACAAAGCGAGGTGAAGTGTGTTCCACGGCGACCCGACCGAGGATCCCCAAAAAGCTAGGTGAGGTACTTAGTTCGAGGGGACTGAAAAGCAGACGACGTTAGGCTAGGCCGGGATGGCTCCCGGCTAAGGCCCTCCGATGCCTAAGTCGAATCAGGTAGTTGAGGTACTTAGAAAGCTAAAGAGCGAGGTAATTTAGAATAATGACAAGTTACCTTTTACCTTGATTTTCGTGCCGTATTTATAGTACTGTTCACCGGGTGAGACGGATCACCGTACACGTGGCACCCGATCAACGGTGAGAGCCTCGCAGGCGACCCGACCCGGTGTTTCGGGTCGGGACCCACATAAAAAACCGCGGATCCTGAGGGTACTTTGGTAATTTCGCGAGGCGAGGTCAAGATGGTCAACTTCGACCTAGGCGAGGCTATGGTGGTAATTTCCACATCAGAATGGTTGACATTTGTTTTAAGAAATGGATCTGACACTTTGTCTGGAGATGTATCCTGTTGACATTCTGTTTATTAGATATGTTATCAAGTTCAACTTGTCATTTCAATTTCCAACATTCACTTTGTGTTGACTGTCTTAGAATTTTTGAAGAAGAAAAGATTTAATGGAGTTTTGAAATGTTTGTTTTTTGTTTTGTCAGAGAAGAAATAACTACAACCAGGGTAGGAAAAGAATGAGTGGCAGAGCTTTTAGAGCTCAAAGAGAAGATAGTATTAGACGAACTGTCTATGTTTCGGACATTGATCACAATGTAAGTAAATATCCACAAACTTCATTATATCCTAGCATTTTTCGGAATTCAAATTGATATAATTTTTTCATACCTCTTAAAATTAGATCACTGAGGAGCAGCTTGCTGGATTATTCAGCGGCTATGGACTCGTAAGTTACTCTTCTTGATGAATGTTTCTTTTTACCTCATCATTTAGGATTATAATTTTCATTTTTATTTTTCCTAAATTTAATTTTCAGGTTGTTGATTGCCGAGTTTGTGGTGATCCACACTCCCATCTCCGCTTTGCTTTTGTAGAATTTGCTGATGAGTGTACGCCATCTTTTTTCTCATCATTCTCCCTTCCTTAAAATGGTTTAATACTCTTTCTCTTATCTCTTACACCATATCGTACCTTATAATGTGATTAATGTGAATAGATTCTGCTAGAGCTGCTCTTTGTCTCAACGGAACACTTTTTGGTTTCTCGCCTGTGAAAGTCTTGCCTTCTAAAACTGCCATTCTTCCTGTGAACCCTACGTTCCTTCCCAGGGTAAGAAGAATTTGCCAACATTGTTAATGCTGTTGAACGATTTTTTGACATTTTTCCTCCCTCCAATTGGCATTTCACATATATCTTGCTTATTTCTCATGTTTATATGTGTACAAAATTAAATTTGTTATATATTATTAGATATAGTATTCATATGTTTCCAGCTAATATAGTTGCTAGTTTGTAAACACGTTTCTTCACATTATAAATAGGCTCACTTAGGCTTACTTTCAAACGGTTGTAACAAATATCAGTTTCACAATAATGAGATGAGCTTTTCGTTCTTTTCTCTGCAACTATTTGCAACATGTCAGGAATTCAATATGGTATCATGAGCATTTTTTTTCCGCTTCGCTGCATCTGATACATTGATCGATTTCTATGGTGCGTGGCCATAATCGTTTCGTCCTTGATCCTCCACCTCCACCTCCCGTTGCCGCCATGGATGACTCCAGTCCATATATCCTTCACAAGTATTCATATGTTTCCAGCTAATATAGTTGCTAGTTTGTAAACACGTTTCTTCACATTATAAATAGGCTCACTTAGGCTTACTTTCAAACGGTTGTAACAAATATCAGTTTCACAATAATGAGATGAGCTTTTCGTTCTTTTCTCTGCAACTATTTGCAACATGTCAGGAATTCAATATATATAACTCTTTTGTGGATTTTTACAGTCCGAGGACGAACGCGAGATGTGTGCCAGGACAGTCTACTGCACAAACATTGATAAGAATGTAAACATACTTTTATCTTTTTGTGTTGTGATATGTATAGCTTTTTCCGAGTTTAATTGCTCTTAATTATAACTGATAAAATGGTCTGTGGGGTTACAATGATCTTATGTTCTTATGGTCATGGATGGCTTAGACGTGGAATAATATTAAAGGCGCGTTCGTAATCACTAAAAAAAAGTGTCTCAGCTTTTGGCTGAAAACAATTATTTTTTAGTGTTTGCAAATGCCAACTGTTGCTTCTGATTCTGCTTCATTTAATCAGAATCTAAAAGGAAGGAGATGGATACTTTAGATTTCTGATTCTGCTTCTAGTTTGACTTTTACAAACAAATAATTACTTTTTCGCTAAACACTCTCTAACTTATGATTCTCAACTATTTTTACTTGTGCTAGAATAAATCACTTCTTCTAAAAGCAGAAGCTAAGTTCATTTGATATTTGTTGTGCTGAGCAGGTTTCTCAAGCTGACGTCAAGAATTTCTTTGAGACAAGATGTGGTGAGGTATGCATAAGAAGTTCCATAATAGCTTGACTTTTGCAAATCGTTGGCTTGATATGGTCCAATGACGAGATGAATTTCTTAATTGTAGGTTTCCCGCCTGCGGCTCTTAGGGGATCAAGTGCACTCCACGCGAATTGCTTTTGTTGAATTCTTCATGGTATGTTACTTTTGCTGACTGTAACTGCTACAATGAGTTGTTTTCAATTTCTTGCTTCCAGTGATGCTTCACAAATATGAAACTGTAGCTACTTTCAGCACCACACCTTAGGTTGTGCTAGAAAATATGCATCTAAATGAAAATTTAGTGGTGCAAAACCGATGATCAGATTTTGTCAGATGCATTGAAAACTAAAGTTAGGAAGACAAAAAAAATAATTTAAAGCTTTGGGTAAATGTATCAAGTGGTGCAAAACCAATAACCAGATTTTATCGAATTGTTTTTATTTTAAATCCATATTAACTTACATTAAAAAAATAAAAATTTGAGATTAAATATGATGCCACATTTATTTTTCCCCCTTTTCTCTTGAAAAAGGAATTACTTGAAATATCACTGCATAAGTGAATTCTGATGAAGCAGGTAAGAGAGACTGCTCACGATGACAGGATTATTTATGGAAAATTTACTCGTATACTTTCACATCAAACTCGGGAGTAACTTTTGTTAGAGAACTACTTGTTGGTCTACTTCCCTGATTTTAAACTTCCAAATGATCATTGTACCTTATAAAACAGGACTCTAGTTACAATGTAATAGCAAAATCTTGTCACCAAACTAGGAGATGGAGAAATTTGAAATGGTCAAAATTATTTCATCGTGAACATTCGTACACATTACGAAAAGGCAACGAGAATCCAATTGAATACTAATTTTAATCTTGTACAATTTTAATCTTGTACTTAAAAGTTTGGGATAACTACAAAAACCATCCTTGAGGTTTGGGTTAGTTACAAAAAAACCCAGAGGTTTTTGATAATTACAAAGAACCCCTTGAGGTAACCCATTCATAAGCAAAAATATTTCAAACACCCCCCTTACATTTATAAAAATATTACAATTACCCCTTACATTTAACACAAAATCAAAGGAGTTTTTTGTAATTTTCAAACATCTCTGTTTTTTTTTTTTGTAATTGACTCAAACCTCAGGGGTAGTTTTTGTAATTATCCCTAAAAGTTTCAAAGAACTTAAAAAAGTCGATTCTTGAAAACATTTGCAGGCTGAGAGTGCAATAGTGGCTCTTGATTGTTGTGGTGAAATTCTAGGATCCCAACGCATAAGGTACGTGTTACATCTAAGTTATCGCTAAATTTTTTTGGCAATTTTGCAACTTTTCCTTTTAACTAGTTTTACAAATAGGGTGAGTCCTTCGAAGACACCTGTGAGGCCACGAAGTCCCCGCCCTGGAATGCAGTAATCTGATAACTGGAAATCTTATCTGAGATGGGAAGTTGGTATTTGTTCTTGTGAGCGGCGACTACAAAACGAAGTGGTGTTGCTTATATTTTCTGTTTCAGCTGAGAACAGTAACTTTTTTCTTTTCGACTGAACATATAATCGTTGACCTTACAAGTTTTTACTGGGATGATCCTAAACTTGAGTACCTTTACTATGATTAATCATCTAATGCAAGTTCCTTACTATAATGGCAGTGAAAACTCTGGTGCATTTACTGTGTGTTGGTAGTTTATTGTGGGAAGTACTGTTCTAGCCTTTTGCAGATAAATGAGCCTGGAAAAGCTACATGTTTAAACTCCATGCTGGCTTGACAACAATAAATGGAGGAGGAAATTCTTTATAAAAATGAAAGAACGGCTCACACAGTGAAAATGTGTATTATGTGAGGGCATTACATATACTTAGGAATGTTAGCAAAAAATTCTGATTTCACATTGGTTAATCCCAAAATTACTCCGCCTCCTTGAAACCTTTTCCCGTACGCGCTCCGTCGTAGAACTGCACAAAAGGGGGGCTGGAGGATTGCTCCAGCGTACCATCTCCGATGTTTAAGTCAGAAATATGCTCAACAAGAAAAGAGGTAAAATATAGTATGAGAGTAAACAGAGTGATTAGGGTTAGAATGCACTTGTAACACGGTATTTATAATTAGGGTTTCCGCGAATCCCGGATTTTGTTACGATCCCCGTAACAGAATCTAATTATGATAAGCTCAACTCATACAAGAGGTCGTCCTAATAGACAGCTCGAACCTCGAGATAATTTGGCTCTCCCAATGTACTTTCAAAGACCACGCTCTCTCCATGTATCAGACATCCGAACTTCTAAGGTGTAAGTTAACCATCCAGATTCCTAAGAGCTTGGCTCAGGACCTCTGCCATTTTCACTTGGTTTGATTATTTATACCAAAAGGACTACACCTCGGATTCTTTTGGACAGATCGACCCAACCAACAAATCCATCCATTTTCTATATCACATTTACTTAGTCCAGTTCATGAGGTCGGTACAATTGCTCAGTTCAGTTCATGAGGTCGGACCATTTTAGTCCTCATCACACATAAAGTGATTTATTGTAATAGAAACAAAAAAGTAATTTAGGATCGGAAGTTGACAGTTTTTGCATGCTAAAAACTTAATAAGTTAAAAGATGGTGTTTGATGAATAACTTGTAGTAGAGCTTTATTTGTATGTAAAAATCAAACCGTAAGTAGAATCATAATTCTAAAGCACCATCCTCTCCTTGTTTTAGATTCTGATTAAATTATAAATACAAGTTGGCATTTGAAGGCACTAGTTTTTTTTTAATACCAAAAGTTAGATAATCATTTTTTGAAGTGCTTGCAAATATTCCTTTAGGGTATGTTTGGTTAGCTTTTCCCGTAAGCCATCTTTTGCATTTTTTTTTATAACAGAGATTCCATGTTCTTACATTACTAGTCCTTAGGGAAACAACCCTCGGTCCCTCAGGAATTGCCCAAATAAACCGCGAGAATGTACAATGGCTTCCGGGTTCCTAATATCCTCAACTACCACGCACAAGGAGTTGTCCCCAATTAATTGGGGCCGCTTGAAACCCTCCATATTAATAGTTCCACCATTGTACCCGGGGGACCCGAACCCTTGACCTCTCATGGAGAAACCAATGATTACCTCATCTTTAACCAATTAGGCTATAAGGTCATTAGTATTTGCATTTCCTTTTCTCAATCATCAACCAAATACAAAATGATCGCGTGAAGCTCCCCTTCCCCATACTAAACAAAGGGTACCTTTATGGCTCGTTTGGTTTTATCGATGGGATTAAATTAATGATTTGAATTGAGTAAAGTTGCATTGTTCATGTATTATATAATATGGGTTAATTTTGTGTTTGAGATTTGAGATTGAGATATCATTTTTTAGAAATGCTATGCAATTTTTTGGTTGATAATATTGATTATGTGGGTAGGTAGTATAGTCAAATGACAAAAGTACCATTACCATTAAAAAAAAAATTGGATAGATACATGTGTTCTCAAGGCCACATTTGGCAAGAGCAGAAAACATATGATTATCTAATACCAGCTAATGGGCTCTGATATATAATCAATTGGGTGTTGGATTCAATCAAGATCCTGAAGTACCATCATGAGCCACAAACCCAACTCCCAAACTTGAATATAGGCTTTGATAAATCTCATTTAAAACTGCAATTGCAAAAATATTCTACTCATCATCATCATTAGAGAAAATTAAATCAAGATTTCCAGAACTAACAGTTATAGAGTTTTTTTTTTTTTTTCACCTGAGCTACCAATGCCTGCACAATCTAATCTATTAATAACCGGAAAATCTGTCGAACGGTAGTTGACATTGAGCCGGCCTAGTGCAGACAAGAAGGCGGCTTTTGCCGTCCTCTTGTTCTGCCATGGACGTTATAGCACGATGAAGAAGCGAATCCACCCGGACCAATTAGGTTGATGTTTTCTAGTGCATTGTCGTGGCATGGATTGATTTTGCTGCACACTAGTTTCACTGCATCTCTCGTGGTACAAGTCCCATGTATGTTCCTGAATGTGATGTTGCTTATCTGAATCTTTGATGAACCCTGAAACCAACACTTGAAATTTAATATCAGTGACTTAAAATTTTATTATATAATGGAGAGGATGTAATAAGACTGTTAATAGAAAATTTTGATGAAGAATAGTTGTTCTTGCCTTCTTGGGAAGGATTATTCTTAGAAGGATCTGTTTAGGTCAATGTTTTAAAAATCGGACGTTCGAGATAGGTTCAACCCCTGGTCCAATTGGTTTAATAAAAAAATATTTTTTTGTTATAGAAATGACTATAAAAATACCCCTAAATTTAGCCTAATTACAAAAAACTCAGAATGCTTTTTCAAAATTATAAAAAAAACTCCATATAGCGTTACAACTTACCGATTTACCTGACAAATGTTCCCCCTCTTAGGGATGCAATTTGTAGATAATAACTAAAATGTTAAGAGTTATTTGTAATTTTGAAAGATAGTTGTATTTTTTTGTAATTATGCTAAACTTTAGGAGTTTTTTTTTTTTTTGTAATCAATTATAAAATAATTCTAATATAATTTGTAATGTAATATATTTCAATGATAACAAATATATATAATAACTAAAAAAAGTCTATATAGCTCAAATTTAAATAATCACATAAATGCGATAAACTACCAAATTTAAAGCTTTCGATAAATTTAAAAATTAAAATAAAAAATCATTAGTTTGCAGCTAAACTAGCCGAATCGACTGACTGAAAGTCCCAGCCCGGTACCAGCCCCTCGAGCCAAGGGAAAAACCGGGCTGACCCAAAAATCCATCGGGCTGACTTCTTCACAGCCCGGTCTGACCAGTGCGGTGCATTTTATGATAGGTCAATCGGGCAATGGGAACGTTAGGCCAGGCCAAAATAGGCCCAATCTTTTTTCGGGCCTGGAAATTCATGGTCCAATCTGACCTTATATTCGGGCCGGACGAGTTGGCTCATTAGACCGGGCCTGAATTAACACCTCCACTTATTTGATCCGATTTTAAAACAATAATTTAAAACACATGATGTGCATTGATGGTGAGGGCTAATAAAAATCATCATAAATAAAGATTAAATTAAAAAAAAAATTAAATTACCTTAGGATCACATAAATTGGATGGGCAATAGTGCTGATTAATGAAGATAGGATTCTCCACATTCTCCATCACAATATTATCATAAACAAAATCCGAAGCAAATCCGCCGGCGGCCTTCGAATCGGGCCACGTCTTGATCTGAACGCCGTTAAGTGTCCGCCGGAAAGTGCAATTCACGACGGCGACGCCGCTAACCCCTTCTTCGTCCGTCGCGGATCTACCCATGCTCCCGACGCTAATCCCGTGGCCCGGCCCGCAATAAACATTGGAAATGTTAATTCCCTGATTACCCGGCCCGATGGACACGCAGTCGTCTCCGGTGGCGATGTCCGCCGTGTCGATGGCGATGTCGCCGGAGCCGCCGATGTGGATGCCGTCGGTGTTGGGGCTGTCCGCCGGAGCTGAAATGGTGACGTGGTTGAAGCGGAGGCGGTAGCAAGAGAAGACATTGAAATGGAAGTTCTTGCTGTTGATTGAATTTATGTTGCTTATTTCGGAATCGTTGATAAAATCCAGCCGAAGAGACTGTTTTGCCATTTCCAAAAGGAAGAAAATTAAAAAAGAAAATAAAAATTCTCAAAAAACAATTTTAAAATATAAAATTAATATATAAAGTCTCTTTCCTCACAATATTTCAAAAAATCTCTAATACAATAATTTACTATTAATTTTGTTGAAAAAGTTCGGTCCTATCATTGCAGGTACTCGAACTCAGATCTCGCCATTGCGAGTAATACACGTGGTCACTGAGCTAACCATAATGGTTAATTATTACTATTATTATATATCAATTAATTTAGGGATAACTACAAACACCCTAAGGTTTGGGCTAATTACCAAAAAAAAAAATGCAAAGATTTTTGAAAACTGCAAAAATTCTCTTAAGATTTGATGTTTCTTTAATTTAAATGGCAGTTGTAATATTTCTATAAATGTTATAAATGTCATAAGGTTATTGAAATATTTTTCTAAAAGGGAAAATGTAAGATAAAATCAAATCTGAATATAATTCTCATAAACTTCTAGATTCCTTTTTTTAAAAAAATTAGCCAAACCTTACTTTCCCATTAATTTATATTTATCTTCAATTTTATCTTAGCATAATAATAATATATATGGGAATTAGTAATCACAAAAATGTCTATGCAAAAAGAAATTTAGTGTGAACAATATCTCTCCAAAATTTAATATAAATGAACGAAATTCAATTTTCACACATTTTTCTAAACTAGTTTTCCAAAATTTCTTTCTCGGAACACTTCAAATAATACTAGTTATGTCCAAATCGAATTTGGCTACATTCAATCGTATAACAGGTGTTATTTTGTGTTCAAATTCAAATCCAATCACGCGACACCCAATTAATTAATAATATCATGTTATTATATAATACCAATCACAATATATATAACAAATATAATTAATTAAGTAAAATCGACATGATCAACTTACTACAGGAAGAGGGTTGCAAGAACCAGTTCCACAATTGTTGTAAGGCCAAGCCGATGCACCCTGTCCATCCAACGTACCTCCACCGTAGATTCTCAGATTGTTGATATTCTGGAATGAGATCCAATGGTCAATGAAGAACAAATCAGGATCATTAGGCGCCCTTAACACCCCTTTGATCACAAATTCTATAGGACCATCACACGAGCCTCGGAATATAACCGACCCTAAATAATATGATCCCGGAGGAATAAAGACTCTGCTCTTTCCCCTCCATTGGCATGCTCCCATCCAGGCTTTCAGAAATGCCTACAAGGAAAGTATGAATGTCATGTTTTAGTCAAAATGGCTAAAAATATGGCTAGTTATCATTTTTTAGAAAGATAAATGGCCAATTTGACATTTTTACACTATTTATATATAGGAATAATTACCCTTTGAGGATTGCGTTACTTGCAAAAAAAAACCACAAATTTCTGAAAATTACAAAAAAAAAAAAGTAAGGTTTGGCTTTGTATTACTCTTTACCATTTTCATAAGCAAAAATATTTCAATTTTCCCCCGTATATTTGTAAAAATATTGCAATTACCCTCTTACATTTAACACAGAATCAAACGTTAACGTTTTTTTTTTTGGAGTTTTCAATCATCTCTAGTTTTTTTTTTATAATAACCTAAACCTGACAGGGGTAGTTTTTGTAAGTATCCCTGTATATATTTTCTGAAATTTCAGGCCATAGACAAAGAATTATTTTGTCAAAAATATTAATGAAGAAAATGGACATGATGAAATTACCTTAGTGTTATCAGTCTTGTTATTTGCAACAGCCCCATAGTCCAGGACATTGAAAACTTTGGTTGCGTGGCTTGTTGTACATACACTTGAGAGTGCAACAACAAAGAGCAATATTTCAAGAAGTAATAATCTTGAATTCATGGTTCTTGTTATTTGAGATTTTGTTGATTGATTGATGATTGATTGTTGACCATTATGAATATTAGGAACCGTTTTAGGTCTATCAAATTCAAATGCTGATTAAGTGTGGAGGATATAAGTTTTGAAACGGAAAGAGAATCATTAAGATGATCAGTCCCGGTCTTTAATCAGGCCAATGAGGCTACCGTCTTAGACGGCCAGGCGAGATTCCGCCAATCCATTTCACAGAGTATTAAAAAAATCACAATTTTGTATTAATCTATCTCTCCTATATTTTCTCTATAAATATATATCAAATTAAAGTCAAAATCGAATAAATGTTTATGGAACCAAAAATTTATATTCAAATTATAAATTATATCCATTAGAGTTATCTTCACAATTGATTTAGCAAATTCTTTTTTTTTTATTCTCCAAAATATTTTTACTGGTCATGGTTACTGTTGTGGGCAACTTCAACAATTTTTAGTGATCAAATCGCCATGACTATATTTTACTATGGAAGTCAACATCTTAAGGATTTTATTATAACTTGAATCAAGGTATAATGATCTTTGTATAATTTATTACGAATTTCAAAGTCGATATTAACGTCTATTAATCGCGATTTATTCATGTTTTGTTCAAAAGAAATGCTATATTTTTTTATATTCTTGTTACTAATATCATTTTGCATCATTTCATAAGTTGTGTAAAATTTTCATAATACTCATAATTGTTATAATTGTATAAATTTGTATTTTATATTTATACAGAATTATTATCTAAATAAAACCTTGTGTTTTGTAATAGAAATGTATAAATGATAATATATTTATAAATTTATACTTTGCAATCATAATAAAGAATTAAAATTTGTGACTTAATAACTTAGGTACGATGAAAGAGTCTAGAGCTTAAATAGAAAACGACAATGAAAGAATAATACTCTAATTAAAAGGCAAGTATATAGATATTTTTTTGTCTTTGTCAGCTTATATGAGATTTTATTTGTTGGCATATATAATCGTGATCATGTCAACATATATGAATTTCGTTGTTGGCCTTATTGGTTTATAGGAATGTGATCATATTGGCTTATATTTGTGATCTTTTTGTTGGAATATAAACTTGATTTGAGTCCAAATAATAAGATAAATAAGAGTTCCAACCCAAATGCCCCAAATTGTAGAATTTCTCCAGAAATATCTTAGATATTAGTTGAAGAAAGCTTGTACAAACTTTAAGGTGGTTAGATATTTTAGAAGAAAATTTCAGTAAATGAATTATTGCCTTTAGATCAAATAAATCATAGCCATTGGTTAGAAAGTTCTCTTAGCATAAATAGGGGTGCCTTGCTCATTTTGTAACTAAGCCAAAAAAAAAAATTGGGAAGAATAATCAATAAAAGTAAATATTCTTCTATCAAAACTCTCTTTTATTTCTTAGCCTAAATAGCTCCTTTTTCCTACCAAGAAAAACTAGTAATCCCGCACGTGCGTTGCACGTGTATTATTATTTTATTATTATTCACATGAATTATTTTTTATTATTATTCACGTGTATTATTATTTTATTTTATTGGTTTATACTGAAACTATCTATTAACATGAGCTGATATTTATTACTTTATTTTAATAATAAAATATTCAAATAAAGTAAATAAAAATAAAATTTATTTATAGTAGGGTACACATTGATTCTCTTACATGCATCATGATTGGAAAATATTGACACATCAAAAATGTGGAACAACGATAAGTGAAAACCAACACTTCACCATCTGAAATTGTGTTATCATTGACAAATATGCTACATCCATCCATAAAAAAGAACGCACCATAGGGGTTGATCATTTTGACCGTCCAAGTGAGTATGTTCACATTATGTAGTCACTACTTAATGGTGTAAAACTATTAAAATGACGTGCGAATTTGGATGAAAGACGCCAATATAAAAAGTTTAATGTAATTACGATTTGAAGAGATAATGATACGACAACATATTTAGTTAAGCTTTGTAATGAATTTCTAATGGACTAATATAATAATTTATTCCAATAAATTCCTTACAAAAGTAATAGGAAAAATTCAAAATTATAAAACTAATTACACCGAGCTGATATTTAATTTAAATTAGCATCCTCATGGGCATCTGATAAGGTAAGCATCGGTTTATCACTAAGTATTTATTTAACTATTTCTCAATTCTAAAAGAATTTTGTTTGCCATCACTAACTAAATTACGTAAACACTTGTACTAAAAAAATACGTAAAAATCCGGTATTTTTATAGATTATTCGACACAAAAAAAAAAAAAAAAAGAAATCCTGGAAATGATCGACGTGTTTAATTTGTAATTAGTTTCACATAATCAAAGAGTTAGTATCATGATTAATAAAAAATCATAATTCAAAATACAACTTAAAAAAATACAACAAAACTATCATGAATAATCAAAAAAGAAATAAATATTTTTTTAAACTCACCAAGTAACATCCATACAGATCTACAATATCGTTTATTTAAAAACTCTTGTTTAGTGCATAATCCAAGTTCAATATTGTTGCTGTTAGGGGGCATTTGATGAATATGGAAATAGAGGGTAATGTGAAGATGAAGCCATATTTGGTGGTTATGCTTCGAATTTAGGATCAACAATATCAAAGTGTATCTCTAATGCAATTTAAGTAGTATAACTATAAGAGGATGTTGCATCAATAGTAAAATGCCAAAAAATTATCTGAACACAAAATCAATTGTTAATTCAATGGTGAAAGATACATAAAAATCACAATTCATCTATTTTAATTATTATTATATAATTTAGGAAAATTTGAAAAGACATTAGTATTTAAAACTTGATTAATTAATATTACACTGTACAAAAAATTAACAATACTATTGAAACAAATAATAATATATTTGATGAAGATATGATGCATAAAATCAACATAATCATTGTAATATATATGAACAGAACTGACGTATAGTGATATAATATTAATTACAGTGAAATATTATTTATAACTTTTATAATCTATATATTATATATAGATAGAATTGATAGTATAGACTCACTTTTGGTATAAAGTAGGAATATCATTTATAAAATTTTTCTAATTTTTATACATATAAAATAAGAATACCATTTATGATATTTTCCTAATTTATATACATATAAAGTAGGAATACCATTTACGATCTTTTTTTTATAATATTTTACTATTTTAAATAATCACAACGAATTTCTTATAATATTTTTCTAATCTAAGCATTTATAATAATTACCATTTATAATGTTTACAATTGTTTCCTAATATAAGAAGTAAAAAGAGTGGGAAAATTATTGTTTCGGACTTCTGCTATTATATATATATATATATATATAGATGATTCCTCTTCCAACTTCCAATTTCTAATTAACTCTTCTTTAACTAATAATTTAAAACACGTAATGTGGATATTAATTTTTTTAAGAAAAGGATTAAATTACCTTAGGATCACACAAATTGGATGGGGCAATTGTGCTGACTAATGAAGATTGGATTCTCCACGTTCTCCATCACAATAAAAATCATCATAAATAGATATTAATTTTTTAAATAAATATGATTGATTGATTGTTGTTGATGATGAACTAGATGAGGCTTAGATATTAATTTTTTAAATAAATATGATTGATTGATTGTTGTTGATGATGAACTAGATGAGGCTCCGTGCGATGCACCAGTTATCTTAATAATAAGTAGAGTTGTCAAATGAGCCAGTTTGAGGTGGCCCGAAAAGAAAATTTTGATTAGATTAGGCTGAAACTCCGTCTAATCTATTTTGAGATGCTACGACCCACTTCACCCTTGAAATGACCGGCCAGATCGGGCTCCCCAACCTTGTGGACCTAATTTAATTTTTTAGTACTTTTTAAAATAAATAATATTCACCATTTTATACTAATAATTTTACGACAATAAAAAATATTAATTAACATTATTATGTTTAAATAATTTAACAATGAAATCAATGAATCGTTTTTTTATAATTTTTGGAATTACATTATACTCTATTTTAATAATATGTTATGAACACATATTTTTAGGATTTTTTATTTATTTTAAATTTTAATAATAATATTATATTACACTTATACATATAATAGCATTTATACATTGTTAAAATAAATTAAATTCAACTTTATTTATAAATGTAATAATACAATTATAAGCTTTTTTACTTTAAAAATTATATTACAATACAGTTTAAATATATGATTTTCAAATATAATGACTCATTAATATATTTTAAAATTTAGCACACTCCGTACATTTTTTTTTTCAGTTTTAAAATAACATTAATTCTTTTTTCATTATATTTTATTAATTATACTAGATGAGGCCCCCGTGCGATGCACGGACTATCCTAATAATAAGTTGAGCTGTCAAAAGAGCGAGTGAGCTGGTCCATTGAGACAAAGAGAAAATCCGGGTTGGGTTAGGCCGAAACTCCAGCTAATCTATTTTTGAGATCGGTCTCACCCACTTCACCCCATAAAATGGCCGGCCCGATCTCCAAAGAGAAAATCTGGGTTGGGTTAGGCCGAAACTCCATCTAATCTATTTTTGAGATCGGTCTGACCCACTCCACCCCGTGAAATGGTCGTCCCGATCGGGCTGCCCAGCTTTGTGGACCTAATTTAAATTTTTAGTACATTTTATAATAAATAGTATTCATCATTTTATACTAATAATTTTACAATAATAAGAAACATGTATGTCATTAGAAAATATTAATTAATGTTTTTACATTTAAATAATTTAATAGCATAACCAATGAATCATGTTTTTATAATTTTTGAAATTACATTATACTCTATGTTCATAATATGTTATGAACACATATTTATAGGATCTTTTATTTATTTTAAATTTCAATAATAATACTATATTACACTTCAAAAATATTTATGATATTGTTTATTCTTGTTAAAATAACATAAAATTCAAATTTATTTATAAATATAATACTACAATTAGAATATTGTAATTTAAAAATTTATTACAATATAACTAAAATATATAATTTGTAAATATAATGACTCATTAATATATTTTCAAATTTAGCACACTCTGTACATATTTTTTTTTTCCAGTTTTGAAATAACATTATATTCATTTTTTTATCATATATTGGATTTGAGTTGTATCAAAATTTTAAAATATATAAAATAATTCAGAGTTCGTAATTTATCCAAATTGTTCTAAAATAATTCTCTTAAATTAAAAATATGATATCACACTCCAAACATGTGTTTCCAGTATTGTTTATAAATTTTAAATATTTTAAAAAATAAATTCAGTTTAAATTTATATGTAATATTATTATAATAATACAGTTTGAAGATTAAACTTTAATGATATATATTGTAATATATACTATTTTTAAAAATATATAAATTCTCTGTTACAATTAAGAATTTGATTAAAAATTATAAAATTGTATTGTAAAAAACAAAAGAGATAAATTATAGCCAATAATGCTAATTTGTTTTATATTTTTGTTTAGATCTTTTTAAATTTTTTTAATACATATTTAATGCTGATTGGTCATATTTACATTAGATTGTTAATGCATACAAACATTAAAATGGACAAAGCTAATGATAAATTACAATAATCTCGGATACCAAACATTTTTTCCTTTTTTAAAAAAATATCTTTCCAAATCCATGTGTACAATATTTAATTATAGTTAGACATACTTAAATTAAAATATCAATGCATACCATAATTAAGATTAAAAAAATTAATGATATAATTAAAAAGATATTGGACATATATATATTTCCATTTTGTTTTTTTTTGTTTTCCATAAAAAAAATATAATATTTTATTTTTAGCAAGTGCAAATAGGCGGGAAAATAATTTAGAAACAGGTTTGTTATTATATATATAGATATATTAAGGATTTGAGTTATATCAAAATTTTAAAAAATGTAAAACAATTCAGAGTTTGTATTTGTCCAAATTGTTCTGAGATAATTTGTTTAAGTGTAAAATATGATATTATACTCCAAACATGTGCCTCCAATATTGTTTATAAATTTTGAAAATTAAAAAAAAATCAAATTAAAATTATATATAAATATAATAATACGATTAAAAGATTAAACTCTAACGATGTATATTGTAATATTATGATTCTAAAATACTATATTCGAAAATAGATAATCACATTACAAGTAAGGATTCGATAAAAATTATAAAATCGTATGAAATTGATTGTAAAAAAATAAATGAGATATTGTTATAGCTAATGACCGATTTGTTTTATATTTTCGTTTGGATATTTTTGATTTTTTAATATAATATTTAATATTGATTTGTCGTACATAAATTTGATAAATTACAATAATTTTGGATAACACGCTATCTTTTATTTTTCAAAAAAAAAATATTTCCCAATTTATGTGTATAGTAATTAATTCTAATTAGACATACCTAAATTAAAATGTCAATGCATACCATAGTTAAGAAAAGCAAAATTATAAATATGTAATTTGGTTTTTAGCAAGTGCAAATAGGCAGGAAAACAAATTTGAAAACATGTTTTTTATTATATATATGTATATATATATATATAGATATAGACATTTCGAACTGTATTAGGGTAGCCCGTATATAGATGAAAATTCTGACAGGTGAAACGGCCTGAATCATTAAAATGATGTCCATGGTAGTTGTCTATCTAGTTACCTTGGTTAATTGTCTTTAAACAAGGCAATTGAATGATTTTGTGCTCTTCTTGAGAGGAATTTAAGGAGTCAAAAGGGAAACGGTAATAATTGTCCAGTATTTGGGCCATTATACTTGGTTCAAGCCAGAACTATTGTAGGTCCATTAGCCTGTTTCCTTAATTAAAGTGTATAATTTGAAATTAGTCATAATGTAAATATGTAATAATATAAAAATAAGATAATTATATAAAAAATGAAGGGATAATTACACTTTTGGTACCCAAAGTTTACTGCCTTTTCGGTTTTGGTATCTAATGTTCCAACTTAATCACTTCTAGTACCTTAAATTTCTGACGTTAATCATTTTCACGACGTGCCGTTAACTTTCCATCCAAAACTAACGGTTGACCTCCTACTCTAGGTAAAAGTGATTTATTTTTGTATTTTATATTTATCAATAAAATACAATTTTTTTTTCTTTTTTCCTTTTCATTTTCCGTCTTCTTCCTCTCAAAATTTCTTGGACAACCCACACCACACTATCCCAGTTCCCCGTCCCCTCCTCTGCCCCCCGTCCCCAACCAATGGCTTCCCCTATTTCCCCACAATTAAATTCCCCCCTCCCTTGCAGGTAAAGAAGTAAGAAGTGGACTGGGATTTAGTACCAATTTTAGGGAGAATTACAAAAACACCCCTAAGGTTTGGGCTAATTACAAAAAAAATTTAGAATTCTTTGAAAATTACGAAAAACACCGTCAGTTTTGGATGGAAAGTTAACGACATGTAGTGAAAATGATTAACGTCAGAAACTTAGGGTACTAGAAGTGATTAAATTGGAACATTATGTACCAAAACCAAAAAGGCGGTAAACTTTGGGTACCAAAAGTGCAATTATCCCAAAAATAAAATATATCGAGACACTTGTAATTGTATTGCATACACACTGAGAATAACACGTGAATGGTAAATATTACACCAAATATAGTGCTTAATGTGTATGTAAAATCAAAATTCAAAATCTTATGCCTTTGTTGCAGGGAGGCGGGGAGAGCCAAGGGGGATCGGGCGGCGGTGACCGCTCCCTCAACTTCAAATTGTTCATAATTAGTATCAATTTTATATATAAATTTACTAAATTCTATAAATTTCCCCTCAAAAAAATAAAAATTACCTAGTTTCAAGAAAACTGTAAAGTGTATATGTAAAATCATTGTAGGTAAATTCATTGTAGGTAACTAGATACAAAATTTAAAATTGTTGGTAAATACCTACAGAAAATCTATCAGTAAATTGCAAAATTATTGGTAATCTGTCGATATAATTTGGGGAAAAATAATATTTTTTTTTTGTTTTGCAAGTATTTTGTAGGTAACTGTAAAATTACATAACCGTAAAATTTAGTAACAAAATTTTTTTTGTCGGTGAATTGGAATTTTCTTGCAGTGAGATAAACCTCGTCCCTCTATAATCTTGATTTTATGGCTCCGTCCCAGTAGGAGGGGAAAAAAAGGAAGATCAAAATAAGAAATTTCAGTTTTTTTATTATTTATTTATTATTTATTATTATTATTTCTTAATAAATTTTAGAAGTCCAATTTGTGATTGGGGATTTGCATGGTCACAGCTCGGGACAGTTTGACATGGAGAAAATCTGCAAAATGCCGAGCACACGTGGAGCAGTGCTTTTCTCTCTTCCTTAAAAACTCCGAATCCAGCTCCACTCCCCATACAAATACAGCGACAAATTGTAACTACCCATAAGGGATTGGGATTGTACAACCGCGATTAAAAATAGATACATTTACTGTCGGAGAGAAATTGATCAATTCTTGGAATTTTTTTTATCAGGTACGACGTTATCCAACATGCATATACGGACAGTATACTAATGCATACATCGTATTTTGCAATATAATATACTGCATGTATTAGTATATGAAATTCGATTGATGGGTTAGTTTGTTTTAAGCCCTTCTTGTTACCCACGATTGCGATTTGGCTGCATTGTGTTTTATTTAATGGAATTTTAGGATTTTTTTTGGTTAAAAGATCCGATTTTTTTTTAGGTATTTTTGATGGGATCTGATTGAATGTTTGATTGATGTGGGCTGATCCGATGATTGATTCTTGAAATTTGCTGTTTATTGCAAGAATTGTTGTTCTGATGATGGTCTTGTTTTTTGGATTTGGCTGATGGAACTCAAGAATTTTGTTTTTTGTCAAACATCATGAAATTACTAAATTAGTGTTTATATGTCAGGGATTTTTTAACAGCCTTGCTCTTTGATCATTATGAAGTAGTTTTAGAACCTTATCATCCCTGCAAAAGTCTTTTTTATGAGGAACATGTACTAGCTATCAAATCAATATAGAAAAAACAGAACTTGGACTAATTATATTTCGTGCATACCACTAGCTTGTAGCTCAAGTGGTATCACTAACCCTTTATAAGGGTGTTAACCAGGGTTCGAACCCTGTATCATACAGTTTCTTTGAAATTTATCTCATTCCCTCCAACCAGTACTCCCAGCTTATTAAAAAAAACTAATTATATTTCGTGCAGGATTGGTCTGTATTGTGTTGATGTAGTTCGGAAAGAAGAGAACATGACCATTGTTTGTGGTGATTCAGTTGAAAGTAACGGTCTGGCGAACTGCATATGACTGGTAAGAGAAAACATAGGTACATTCATACGCTGCTAGCTTTTTTCGTAGCCGTTCGTCTGTCAAGTTAAAGTGTTTAATTTACTAATGGAATATATTTATTTCAGAGAAATAGACTTGACAAATTTTTATTGTGTAGCCTAACTCTTGATTTACTTTATAAAAAAAAAATGCTGAATTCGTCGACAGGTAATCATCCGTTGGGTTTATTGTGTAGCAGTTCTGAGGAAATTTTGTTGTTGAGATAAACGTAATCTGCTACGACAAAACTTTTCTGAAAAAATTATTACGTTAGGCGAATATCGTTTTCTGCTTGTTATGATCTATGCCGAAAAGCATCAGGAGTTTTATTGGTTAGAGCATTAGTGTTATCACCGGTGCAAATCTCCCTGCATAAGGATTGGTGAAGCATTATTTTACTTCTAGTCGAACACCTGAGTGACTGTAGATAACTTAATTCTACAAGCCTGTGCTGTTGGTTTACCGTTGTGTGATAGTTAATTTTCACTCAATGCTATTGGAGATACAAAATTACAAATCCTGCCAACAATATGATTTATTGTAAAACTGACTAAGAGGTTACCCATCGAGTCCTTAATGTTTCGTTTGCAGCATCAAATCAGACCGGTGTATGTGCAGAAGAAGAGTCTTTTTAGCACGTGAATAGTGGTTCTCCTTCGCTGATGGCGTCCCCATTGCATCGTCATACTCGCTCGGGTTCGACTGGCATTTCAAGTATGAGGAAACCACAGAACACCAAAGCAGCTGCTCAAAGGCTCGCTCAGGTTATGGCTCATCAGCCAGCTGACGATGAGGAGGAGGAGGACGATCTATTGTACGGTTTTGACTCTGCTGTTCCTACAGCTGGCATAGGACTTGCAGGTGGAAGGCATTCTAGAAATCGTTCTCCGCTGGTAAGAAACTCGCGTACGTTTGTGTATACGTGGCTTTATATTGAATCTGTTTGTACATAATTTTACGTGCTCCTCTTGTGCAACTCTATTAGTAATTTTTGAGACAACGAGAACATTAACACTTTAGATTTAATCCTTTTATTTCTTTACATGTTAGTTAAAACTATTGAATAATAACTGCCACGATTCTTACGTGGTAAGATTTCCTATCAATGCCATACCTGAATCTTTAATGTTGCTTTCTAGTCAGTTCGTAAATCGGTAGAACAGCCTCCGTCTGCACGTCCAACATCAGTTGCAAGACCATCGTCAATGTCTAATTCAGCGGACCAGCAGCAGCCTTTATCAGCTCGCTCGCCGTCTCTTCTTCGGCCATCTCCGGCCAAGCCTGTAGAACCACCTCCACCATCTCGTCATCCTTCTATAGCCGATCGTTCATCTCAACCAATAGACTCGGCTGAAGAAGCACAACCGCCATCTGCTCGCGCTAACGATGCTGGAAGATCACCTTCTCATATTAGTTCTACGGAACAGCCTTCATCTGCTCGTTTCTCGTCAGTTGGGCGGCCGAATTTGAGGGTCAAGACTGTTTCCATGGTACCACCAAGTGTACCTCTGTCAATTAAGCCATCCGTATCTGGAATTCCAGCTGATTCTCAACCTGATAAAAGCAGGGATAAAAGGTGTATATCTTCTTTATTTGGCATTGATAATAACCTTTTAATTCCACTAAGCTTATTGACAAATGTGAATGCATGGAAAAGAGTTTGGTTTCCATAAACCGTTGACAAATGATATATATGTCAATCTCCAGGTTATCGCTCGATTTTGGAACTTTCAAGTATAAAGAGCCTAGTGGCCAGCAGTCTTCTTCTGCTCTACAAGATGAGGTAAAATTAATAACATTAAGTCAATTGTGCTACCATACACTTACACCATGGTTGAGCACTTTTTGCTCTCTCACTTAGTTTCTTTCAACCTGTAACTCTTCGGTTTTTTAATTTCATTAAAATAAAATATGGTATTTCTTTCATCAAGGAAGACATTATTAAGATGTAAAATAGTTATGCATGCTCGTACAATGTGCTCTAGAAGCTTTTCAGTGACACAGTCGTAGATCTTACATGGGCTATGTTTTAGCAATGCTAGCAAGAAATATTTCATCTCATTCACGATTACCATTAAAAAGGCGTCCTCTGATTTGCAGCTTGACATGCTTCAAGAAGAAAATGACAGTTTACTGGAGAAGGTGATCCTTCTAGCTTCTTACTTTATACATCATTTTTATTTTTCATTTGTACTGCAAGTTTAATCTAAATATTGAGTATTTTGTATTATCCCATTGGTTAACATCTTAACGTAAACTTCTGTTTCAGCTCCGGCTGGCAGAAGAACGGTGTGAGGAAGCAGAATCAAGAACTAGGCAGCTCGAGAAGCAGGTAGTTCTGAGTGTATATTTTTAAATTCTTTTGTGCAAAATTGCAAACCGTGCTGCTTTCCTTCTTTGGTATAAACGGTTCACCAGCTAGTGATGCCTCAGTTTCTTGATTTTTTTTAACTATAAAAAAATTGCTATTTTAGCAGTGTGACGCAACATTGTTACTTTTCTGGTTACCTTCTGACTTAACTGCTTTCTCTACATTACTAGAGAATTGTAACTGTTATTTTGTTGAAATCTTTGTCTTCCATTAGATTGCGTCTCTAGGAGAAGGTGTATCTTTAGAATCTCGGCTTTTGAGCAGGCAAGTAATGGATTTTTGGGATTCTTTTGCTAAATATTGTGGTTCTGGATCTGAGTTTTTCCTCGATATGCTAACCTCTGCAGGAAGGAAGCAGAACTTCAGAAACGAGAGGTATGTAGAAAAACTAATGCTAATATTTACAAGTTAGTTTTTGTTTCTTGTTCTATTAGGTGGATCCACGACTAGCCTATTGTTAATATCTTGTAAAATGCATTTCAACTTTGTATTGGATGCCTTTTCTCCTTTTGCAGGCTGCTCTTAAAGTTGCCGCAGAAACCTATGGTGGAAGTGGTGATGAGATTGCAGCCCTTCGAATGGAAGTCGAGGTACTTAGGGAGTGTTTGCACACAATTAAAATAAAATGTTTGTCAGCTTTTGGCTGGAAAAAAAGTAGTTTGTAGTGTTTTCAAACACCAACTTCCGCTTCTGATTCTGCATAATTTAATCATAATTTGAAAGCAGAGGGTGGGGTGTTTTAGATTTTTGATTCTACTTATGGTTTGATTTTTGCGCATAAATAAAACACTTTTACAGCGTATTCGCCTCTCTCTTTTAAGTTTTAACTTATTCAACATTTAGCTTCTATTTGGAAACACTACCAACTTCGGATTCTCAACTACTTTTTGCTTCTGTACACTAATCACTTCCTATAAAAGCAATTTTTTTACAAACACTTCCTTAGAATCTCCAGATCTACCTCGTCTTTGTTCTTTTTCGTCTACTACTTTTAAAACGTTCCCTGGAAATGTCTTTTTAAATTTCTCACAAGTTTAATTTTAATGTTCATAATCAATCACGTCAAGCGGGAATATTCTAAATGTGATTAATATGATTTTCTATAAGACTGCAAGGGAAGAGGCTACATCAGCTTTGGATCAGCTCCATGATGTCGAGCGTGAAGTTAAATCACTTCGGACAATGACGCAAAGAATGATACTGACGCAAGAAGAGATGGTATTGGCTTGTTATAATTCCCTTTCTTTGTCCATACTTATGTTATTGACAGTTTTAACACTTGTAGGAAGAGGTTGTTCTCAAGCGGTGTTGGCTTGCTCGGTGTTGGAGTTTATGTGTTCGCTATGGTAACTTTATTTTACTTGTTAAAATTCGAGCATGAATTATTAGGCTGCGATTGCTTATGAAAAAAAAATATTTGTGTTCCGCTAAAGAAAATTTTTTCACCCAAAATGTGAATGATTATAAATTTTCTAGAAAATACACTGATCGCTCACTTTCACTTTTTTCTCCCATCGATCACTTCTACTCATTTTTCTAAAAACCCATCAAATCATCAATTATTATTACCAATTTTCCCACAAATTCTACTATTCACTCACCCACATATTTCTAACTACAAATCATATCGAATCATTATTTTACTATTTCTAATTTTCATCTCATATTCAAGCACATTATCAAAATTCATTCTTTTTCCTTCCAAAAAAATTTTTCATCACTATTCTCTTACATAAAGAAACTTTCCAAAATGAAAGGGTATCCAATCGCGCCCTTAGCATTTTACATACATTCTTGAAGTTTTGCAAACCAAGCTCTAGATGAGTAACGTTTCACGGTTATTTATCATTTTCAACATTTCAGGTATTCATGCTGATATTGCTGGCGCAAGACATGAATATTGGTCATCTTTGGCTTCCCGTCCCGTTGAAGTTATATTGGCTGCAGGACGTAAAGCAAAAGATGAAAATTCATCGAGTAAGATCCACTGTGCTTGTGTTTGCAGGATAATATTTGAGATCAAATGCAGATGTATTTCCCCTTCATTATAATCTTTATCCTTTTTCTTTTCTTATATCTTGTAGGGATATTACAAAATCTACCTTTGATGTTTGGGTTAATTACAAATAAAAAAAACCCAGAGATGCTTGAAAATTACAAAACGCCCATTGATGTTTGATTCTGTGTTAAATGTAGAGGGAAATTGTAGTATTTTTACAAATGCAAGGGGAAAGTTTGAAATGTTTTTTCATATTAAGGGGGTAAAGTGTTGTACAATATCAAACCTTAAGGGTTTTTTGTAATTTTAAATATCTCTGGGTTTTTTGGTAAACCAACCCAAAACTCAGGGATTGTAATTATCCCTTCTTATATATTGCCATGCTTGCTGAGAGTTCCACTTTTTTGTTTCGTAATCTCAAGACACAAGGATGGATGGTAAATTTTAAGCCTAAACTGAAATAAAAATGAGTTGAAAAATTGAAATTAGACAAAGGAGGAGGACGTTTTACGTTACCTCCATTTTATTAAGAAGTGGTATATATAGCAATAAGATCTTTGGCCAAGATTTGCAAAATGCAAAATATCAACAATATCATCACGTTCGAATATGGTGCCAGACATTAAACAGCCGAAATATTTTTCACTAAATATCATCCATTCCTTTATGTAAAACTCAACAATTATTTGTTTGGTGCTCTAAGCTTCGCTTGATTCATGTTACACTTCTGTCAATTTTAGCAGTTAACAATGATTTGGAAGAAAGGGAGAAAGTTCTAGAGGCCAAGGATGAAATTTTGGACAAGCCCAATGTTGAAAGCATGCTTATGGTCGAAAAAGGTCTTAGGGAACTTAACTCGCTTAAGGTATCTCCCAATCATGGTCCTAATAGTTGTCATTTTTTGTTCTTAATATTTTACGAATTGAACTTACTTGTATGTTAATTTTCTGTTTATCTTTCTTTTAAAGGTAGAGGAGGCAATAGCCATATCAATGGCTCAAAAACGTCGCCCAAGTCTTGTAAAATCTAGTTTGACGGGTATGAGTTCATTTCCAAAGACCCCTTTTATAATGCATTTGAAAACTAATTTTGCCGACTTGATGGAATTTTATGGGATCTGTCACGAACTATTCAAAAATAAAATTCACAATCTCAAGTTTATTCTTTGATGATGCCCTCTTTATTTTGATGAGTGCAGATGAATTGAACCTGCCAATAGACGGCCACAATTTCCCTGAAGCATTTGGTAAATTTTTGTACCAATATATTATTTTCTATCTTGTCGGTTTGATGTCTAAATATTTTTCGGGGATTGTCTTCCATTTTCAGAACTGAGTCCAGAGGAGTCCGAAGATGTACTTCTTAAGCAGGTAAGTTGGCAATGCCGTGACCAGGATTTGTTCTTCTTAAGTAGGAAAATGTCAGTTTGATATGTTATCTATTGCATTATATTTACATTGAGTCTTCAAATAAGCTATTTATCCTTTTCCTGATTACATATATATTTTTTTGTGGAGTTTTATTCAGTGTTATTTCTTTGTTATTGCTTGACTGTATTTCTACTAGCATTGTATGCTCCAAAGCTGTAAACAGTTTCATATCAGCTAAAGATGTGCAAAATTGAAAACATGCCAATTTATTGTGTACACTTTCAGGCTTGGTTGATGTATTTCTGGAGAAGAGCGAAAAATCAAGGGTTGGAACTCGACGTTGCAGAGGAAAGACTGCAGGTGTGGATCAACCAAGGGAATAGGCCACCTACTTCGCACGATGCAGTCGATGGTATTCTATTTTTGGCCCTCTCTTCTTCCTATGGTGTTAATTCTATTTTCTCATGTTACATGAAATAACGTTAGGGATAATTACAAAAGATCCCCTGAGGTTTGGGCTAATTACAAAAAATCCAAAGATGTTTCAAAATTACAAAAAGGTCCCTCAGGTTTGATTATGTCTTAAATTATTAAATTTAAAGGGGTGATTGTAATATTTCTAAAAATATCAGGAGGGTTTTGACATGTTTTTTTCTTATGAAGGGAGAAATGTAAGCGTAATCAAACCTCAAAGTTTATTTTGCAAATTTCAAAAACCTCTGGATTTTTTGTAATTAGCCCGAACTTGGGGGGGTTTGTAATTATCCTTATCTTTACTATGAAACTAAGGGAGTGTTTGTGAAAGTTTCTGCATTTAGGGGAAGTAATTTATTGTAGCAGAACTAGTTGAGAATTGGAAGTTGATAGTGTTTGCAAATGGAAACCAAAAGTTGAATAAGTTAAAAGAGAGTGTTTGGTCCATAAATTATAAAAATATTTTATTTGTGTATAAAAGTCACAAACCGTAAGCAGAAATCTAAAGGACATCTCCTTCTGCTTTAGATTCTGATTGAAATATGGAGAATCAAAAGCCGAAACTGGCATTCGACTTTTCATTAGTCAAAAGCCGACAATCACTTTTTTTAAGTCCCTGCAAACACTCCCTAACACATTACTCCCTAACACATTAATAACTTCAGCTCTCACTCTTTGAATTAGAAGTTCATTTCATTGAATGATTGAACACAACATTGATGGGTAACATTGCAAATAACTTTTAAGTCAAGAGTAACATCAGTTTATGCCCCTATGTCTCTGTGCTTGTTTGTCTCAGTCGAACGTGGTATGATGGAGCTCCGAAAGTTGGGTGTTGAGACCAAGTTGTGGGAAGAGTCACGTAGATTGATCGATCCAGATTCTGCCCAGAAAACACTATTGGAAACTGAATATAACATTTTGGCCTGAGAGTTTTTTTCCACATTCTCCTCTTTTCTTGTCACTCTGGATCTCTCAGTAAGATTATTTTTCCTGGTGCTTTTCTTGCCACTACGGCTATGCCCGTTTTGGACAAGTTCTCGTGGCTTGGCTCATGGGGCGCTGACGTTGACAATGAATAAACAAAATAGGGAACAAAGAAAAGCTTCAAGAATAGTTGAAATTTCTTTTCTTTTTTTTTACAATTTCCTTTTATTGGCTAGTACTTTTAATGAATCATGTATATCTTCGTTTTTACAAATCATTGCAAGGTTACGTAATCAAATATTTCCTTTGATAAGGTTGACAACAAATTATTTATGTTATAGGAGTGTTTGACAAATTCTATTCCAGAATGATGTTTCATCTCATATTTCACCGCACGGATGATTGCCACGTGTATAGAAGTTACCATATTAAAATTCCACAATTTGGGCTTGATTTATGCTTCAAATTTAATATCGATACACCTGATCAACTTATTAGATTATATAATTATGGTTGCTGATTTAGTTTCCTTATCCTTTGAGGCAAGATTAGAAAAAAGCTGTTAGAAAATACAAAGTTCTTTTCTGGAAGCCTTTACAACAAGGAAAAAATTGTATAAATAAAAGTTCTCAAAAGTCCACATTAGGGGCCAAATAATTAATGAAATATATCAATTGCTTGTCCACACTAGAACTTTTCCAGTTTCATTTCCTCAACAAGGAAAAAAATATGTATATGAACAAGAATTGGATGTCCCATTTATTAATTCCACCAATGAAAGTCCGCCGTGGGCAAGTCTCTTTTTTTTTTAAAAAAAAAAAAGATAATTGTTCATATAATTGAATTTGACCAATTAATCTTGACTTCTCCCTACAATAAAGTACGTGTGATGCTTACAAGGGTCTAGATTTTGACACTTACAAATTACAATACCATCTCATATAAGTTTTATTATATATAAATGATTGTGATATTCTGAAATATTGTTTTTGGTAATTATGATGCAATAAAAGTAGAAAAATAGGCACAATAAATACTATAACTCAATCAGGGGTATTGTTTTAAGGTTAAAATTGTCATGAAATGTATTTATTGATAACATTTTGTTTGACCATAATCAATTTTTTTTATATAAATTTAGTATTAATATTAATTATGTTCCAACACATATAATAAATAATACATTATATTTGCGTCATTCTTGACACTATAAAGTTTTTCAAAATCTAAATTTAGCTGTTACAAAACTTATATTACTATCATTCAACCTTTTCTCTTTTAAAAATTAAATTAGCCAAATTGTGACAATCTTATTAGTCCTTAATTAATTTAGAAACATACAAATATATATAGGCATATATTATAACTTCATCATCGTGAGGGCAATTTTTTATTCTTGTCTTTTTCAGAGAGACAAGAAAGTAAACCCCGTGATGTTGTATAGAACAATTTAGTTAAACAATTCAATATACTATTATATTTGTGATTGTGTTTGAAATCCAGTTTTCTAGAAGTTGTAATTAGCATTTCAATTGAAACGCCGTTGAAGCAATCATAAGCTTAATTCACGTTAATAATATATTAAGGACAATTTGTCTGGATTACATCCTGTCCAACCAGGCATCCATTTGTATATCAAGATTTTAAATTTAGTTTCTTCTATATATCCCCTAAAATTAAACAAACAAATAATACTTTAATGTATGACGTGTGAGTTAGAAAGTGTATGATACTATGTAAGACGTTAGACGTATAACCTTACGTTTAAGTTTTGACAATCTCTTTCCAAAAAAAAAAATTTATATACATATTTTACAATCTTCGTACCTTTAAAGTATCTCTTAAATGGTCAATCAAATTGTCATGTTTTTGTGGATGTTGTGAAAATGGAAGGGTCGTAATTAAGTTTACTGTATCTGTATGTTATAATATGAAACGTAACTAATGTTACATTTGATTTATTGAAGACTTTCATTAAAATGAGATTAGATCTCCTATTCTACTTTCTCTATTCCACTTATATTCCATATATTGGATGTAATACGCGTGTACAGTTGTGACATCATATGACATCATTTTGTATATGTATCTTTCATCTAATGCAATAAAATAAGAGTGGAATGGAGAAAGTGGAATAGGAGATCAATTAATATATACCTTCTATATATATGATCATATAGGGAGCTTGCAGTTGTTTTTACTAATTAATTGTAAGTTTCTTCTGATCGATGAATGAATTATTTATTTTGATTCAAAAAAAAATCCCGTTTGAAAATAGATGATCTCGTATGGAAGCCGACTGCAAGCCGCGCACATGATTTAATTTCGAAATTCAAGTTTATTTTGGTCTTTGAACTTTACTTAGAAACAAAAAATTAATCAATTTAAGTAATAATATTTGATATTTTCTCATCAGAATCTAAAAGTCCAACTGATGTTTGGGTGAAGGTTTGAATCAATATTAGTGCCCACCAAGTTGAAAGTAGGGTTTTAAGACAAAAATCAAGTTGCCCGATGTGGTCAACATAATTTTAATTGGAAGGTGCCCACAACAATTATGGACCATTTACATACAAGCGGTGGGCATACGACCACGGACATGTACACTTCAAATTTTATTTATTACAACAATTGAAAAAAAATGGTCATTGAAAAAAAATGGTCAAGTATTTTAGTCAGACCAAAATAATAAATAAAACAATTAGGACATTTTGTTAGTCTAGAACTCAATGTGAGCAGGTAAAGACTATAAAGCGACCATATCAATAACAGACTAAATCCACCTTTTTATCAATGTATTATAATAATTATTGTAGAGATATTCAAGCTTTGTGGCAAATAATGGAGATTATTAAAGTAACTAGTGAGTTTAGGGCAATTTCTCTTTCTTTTTTTTTTTTATCTTCAAAATTGTAGGACTATAGGTTAAAATAAATAAGTGGGCACATACAATAATTATCGAAGTACAAATACAAGATGTAGGCAATGGCTTAGAACATAGATAAGATTTGCTTGAAAATAACAATGTGAAACAATATTAAGTACAAAAGTACGCTATCCTAATTATTTTCATGGTATATATGTTCCATCCATTATTTTACTTTTTCATACCCTTCAAGCTTCAGCCATGTTCCCTAATCAAGTTTATCTTATCCGTAAGAAGTTTTCGACGGGCTTATCTTGTACCTTTAAAGTTTATTTATGAATCGGTTGGTAGACTAATGGCAAGACGTAGGTAAAACACAGATATGTGCATACTTGAGTTCGATTTCTAATTTTCCACGTAACTCTATCCCCTACCAGAATATGTGCTCAAAAGAGAAAAAAATATATAGGGACAACTACAAAAAGTACCAATGAGATTTGGTTATAATTAACTAAAAAAACTCAAATAATTAAATTTCAAATTACTTAAATCACATTAAGTTTTGGTCTCGACTTACGTTTCACCCTTATCTTACTGTTAGTTAATCTGATGGAATTTATTCACGTCATCAAATAGTTTATAGTTACATCCCTTAGTTTTTTTAAATATAGCAAATTAATAGCTCAAACTTTTATGACTATTTGTAATATTTAGAAAAGTTGAGCGATGTAATTGTAAAATAAGACGAAAAGTACTTGGGACTGTGTGTAATATTGATAAAAGTTGAGGAAATATAAATGTTTGATGAAGTTATCAAATTTTGTTAGTTCAACTAATAGTTGTGGTAAAAATGTACGAAATGATCAATACACTTCAATAGAGTTTTTTCATTTTTCTGTAATCACCCCAACCTCAAGGGTGGTTTAGTTTAACAATTAATAATTATCCCTTATTTATATTGCGTACTTATAATATCCACCATTCAATTGAATATACTTAGATAAATAGACTTGCACATCCTAATGCAAAGGGTTGCCAAATCACCATTAATGCAATTTTTGAACCTAACTATGATGCAATGTAGCTGAAATTTGAATTAGTATACTGTTTTATTGCACTCAACTACTTATAATATTAACTTCCAAAATTAATTTGAATTGGCCAAAAAACATTAGTCGGTTATCATTATTTTTTCAATCTCAAAATTCAATTACAATATCATTTGCCCAACGTGCAATGGTCCATTAGCTCGCCATACAAATAAATCAAAAAATACAAAATGAATAAATAGTTATTTTTCTGGGAAAAAAGCGTTGTTTTTCAATTGATCAAACGCAAAAAATGTAATGGTCCTCTAGTTCTTTGACTTATTATATATATCTGAAAAATGAAAATAATAAAATTATGTAAATTTCGTGGGAGGTGCAAATTAAAGAGAACATAATTATTTTTCCGAGTTGCGTGGGTTTGACTCAATCCAATGTGGTCCTCCACGTAGACCGCCTTACATACAAAACGGTCAACCTATTCCGTCTCACCCAATCATATAAATTCTCCATCACTTAAATCAAGAAAACACAAAACACACCAGAAAGAAATTCCAAATTAATTTATTTGTTTTGTAAAAAAAGAATAAATAATGGGTGGTGGAAGTAGGGACCCTGTGAAGGTGGTGATAATCAACACACAGTACGTGGAAACTGATGCTGTGAGCTTCAAATCTGTTGTCCAAAGTCTCACCGGAAAAGACTCCACGGCGGCGGCGGATGCCGCCCAGGAACGGAAGAGGTTAAAATCGAGAAATGAACCGGTTTTGAACCGGGGAATGTCGTTCAAGGATTTTGATAAGATGCTTAAGGAGTTGCCTCCACTTGATGAGTTGTACAGGCTTTATTCCGACTAGCTAGGTAGCTTAATTCCCATTTATGGATTCATATAATTTTTTTTTTCTTTTTTCCTCCGTATGTATATTGAGTGTGTGATTTTTTTTGTCGAGTGTCTTATTTGTTACATTGGATTCAAATATTTAGTATTGTATATACAGTGCGTGTGGCATGAATTTCGGGCCGTATACATGTTCTGGGAGAGGAAGAGTGATGAGTCGAACCATATATACATATTTGTTGATTCTTTTATAATTGACATTTTCATTGTCCATGAGTTGAGGTTTTATACTTTTAGCGCTTCTCCAACCCAACTCTATAACCCACACTTTTACACCAAAATATACAAATTACCCTCTCCAACCCAACTCTAAACCTTACACCAAATTTGGTGTAGTGAATAGTATTACACCAAATTTGGTGTAACACTATTCATTTACACCAAATTTGGTGTAATACAATATCCCTTATTTGCCCTTAAATTATCTTCTACTTCAAATTTAAATTACAATTGTATCCTCATTTTATATATAATTAATTATATAAAATGGTTTCAATAATTAATTAAAATTTTCTATAAATAATAATTATAAAATGATTATAATTTAAGCCAAAAGATATACTAATATTAAATTTAATATTTATTTTTGTAATAATTAATTAATCTAATATTAATTAAATGTAAATTTTTAGTTAATTACATTAATAGTAATAAAATATACTTAAATGAGATAATTATATAAATAAACAAATTCTTTTACTATAAAATGAAAAAGAAAGAATAACATATTCAATTGGTGTAAGATTTGGCGTAATGGGTTAGAGATGGTTTTGACAAAATTACACTAAAACACCAAATTTGGTGTAAAATTTATACCAAATTTAGTGCAATGGGTTGGAGATGGTCTTATTAAGTGTTAATGGGCCAAAATAGTCATATATTAAAAATAAATATTTTTAGCCATTTTGGCATAATAACATACATTTAATATATCATTCTAGCATGTTTTTTTCATATTTGGTCTAACTAACCAACTTTAATTGTCTAGTTTCTTTAACTAATACTGGACTAACTAATCTGCAGCTAACTAACTCCTCATGAGGGTTTGCATTCTTATTTCTCTAATATCCCCGGGGCAAAATTAAGGTTGCATCATAAACCTTAAGTTTGTCTCTCGTAATTCCAAAGGCAATACTTGAATTTACTTTTGTAAAAATATCAGCAATTTGATCAATTGCGGGCGCATGTCTAATTATTAATGATATGTTGTATTGTCGAACAAAGTAGAGATCCAACTCAATGTGTTTGGTCCTTGCATGTATTTGATGTACATGTATTGAGATTATCACACCAGATAATTGGAGTCTTAGTAGTCTGCACATGTAACTCAAGCAGTAAACCTTGTACCCGAGTTATTTCAGCCACCAAGCTAACAACAACACTCCTTTTCATTCTGCCTCTATGAAGGATACGGAGATTATTATGTTGTTTCTTGGATTGACCCAATTAATTGAGCCTAATAGATATAGAGCTAAAAAATGACATTAATGTAACCACCTCATGCATATGAGTCAATAAACAGAAAATAATTTATGTATATATAATAACAATCTAAAACTAATTTTCGCGCCTAAAACACTTTGATAAAAATAGTAAATCTATTTTAATGCTTGTATCTTAATTTTCATCTAGATTAATGATTTAAATTTGGTAAGAGTTTGGAACATAAAATTAATATTTAGATTTGTTGCTGATCATTTTAAATTTTAGATTTAGTATAATTATGATTTTTTTTTTCTACTATAAATATTGTTTCTCAAAAATTGGTAAGATTTGTATAGTTTAGTCATGTTTTATGTTCCAACACAATAAGTTGGTTATTAATTAATTGTGATCAGCTTTTTTCTTTCTATAATTCAGATTAAATATTGTTTTCAATGGTTTGGAAAATAATTGATAACAAATCATCGTAATGAAATTATTTTGGGTATGTTTAATGCGCAAATGATAAATTTAGAGTTGTACAAAAAATGACAAATATATTTTGTATTAAAAATTATATCTATACAAATCCTAAAATTTATATCAAATTTCAGTAAGATCCTAAAATACAATTATAATCATTTAATTTTTATTATTATATATTGACTTTTTATTTTATTTTTAATGAATATATATTGCCTTCTTTATTTGAATAATTAATAAAAAAAGAGTAGATCGAGTGAATTGTTGGACAGGTAATATGCATATATATGTAGAGAATTGACATTAATTTCACAAATGATTTATAAATAAAAAAATAATATATTGCAGTATGTCGAAAAATAAGTATTCCAATTTAATTTTATTCAATAATTTTATTATTATTCGCTTATTGCAAAATTAATGGCCTAACTTATAATTGAAAAATCAATATTTCCATGCTGCTTAAATGAATTTCGATAATTTTTAAATTTTAATTATAGAAAAAGAGATACATGGTTGGGCAGTATATTTTCATTGTAATAATTAACATAAATCATTAACTCTCCTCTACCTGGGCAGTATATTTCCATTGTAATTTGATAATTAAATATTGTATCGATACAATTGGAAAGATAGATAAGATTTCAACCAAGATTGTAAAATAGAATTATGCGCATTTAATTAAATTACCAGATACTGACTTTCCATTTTATTTTGACCGGTCCATTAGGCCCAAAAAGTCGGCCCAACCCGACCTGATCATCTCATTTGCATTTTCATGGGGTGAGTTGGGCAGATCCTAAAAATAACAACGGCTGGATATGGAATTTTGGCCCCAACCCACCCCAATATTTCTTTTTCGCCCAGCAGGCCATCCCGACGATCCATTTAACAACTCTACTTATTATTAGAACAGTCCGTGCATCGCACGGGCCGGCCTCATCTAGTTAATACACTAATAATTAACTAAGCTTATTAATTAGTTTAGCCGCATCACTACAGTTTATAATTAATACACTAGTTGACGCACGAATATATATAATGTGTTTCTTTCTTAAGAAAAAGGGCCATAAAAATAGTATTTTCCCTTGGAGAGAACTTTTAAATTGGAGAAGAGAGTGATTATTGAAAATAATTGACCTATCTCATGTAAAACAAAACATTAGAATATGTAGATTAGTTGACGCACTTGATGATGACTTTTTTTAAGAAATTCGGAACAAAATAATTAGGACTCTAATAAATTTGGTAAATCCAGTATGTTTATTAATTAAGATAAGGATATTAGGGTAAATATTAAGAAGTAATTTCCCTACAGGGTCAAAAAAAGAAAAAAGTATTTGTTCACACATATATTAGGTGCATCTAATCATTCCTGCTACAGACTTTTCTTGTTCTGGTGAATGATGATACACATAGCAATTAGCAACTAGCGATTTGATCATTTGGCTCTTTAATTTAATTTTATAATACATTTTATATTCTCTCCACATTATATATATATATATATATATATATATATATATACACACACACTACTTTTCAATTCTCAACATATGCAATGTTAATTTTAGTTTATGACACATGATAAACTAAAATTAACATTACATAAATGTATATTTAATTTAAAGTTTTATTATAGAGGGATTTAAGCATTAATTTATACATGGATTCATGTAATAATCTAAACATATAACTCCTCCAATTCACCCAAACCCCCTAAAAAAGATATACTTTTCTAGGATTAATTGCAAAAGTGGTCCTATAGCTGTGGCATTTTTGGGCTTCTATTTTTCCAGCAATATTTTAAGAGTTTAATTTTTTAAAAGGCACATTAAGGACGATTTTCACAAGTAAATTCAAAAATTAGTTGGATTATTGGTGTGGCTGCCACCTCACCACTTCAAATTGGGGATTATAAATTTTTCGGTAAAATTGTTGATTTGGGTACTAAGTACTAACTGGGACACATATGACATGCATTTTCCTCAAAAAAGTAGGTTTTTAATTCAATAATATTAAAAACTTACTTAGTTAGCAATTTCGATGAAATTTTGAAAATTCCCGTATTTGGTGGTGAGGTGACAGCCATATCACAATCCAACCGATTTAAAATTTTAAGGCAAAATTGTCATTAGTGGCCAAATATTTTAAATTAAAGTTCTCCTACAATACCGTCACCCACTCACCCCCAATGTTTAAGACCAACTTCAACCCAACTTCAAATCCAACACCAAAACACCAAATATGCAAAAAAAAATCCCTCCAACCCAACTCTAAACATAACACCAAATTTGGTGTAATGAATAGTGTTACACCAAATTTGGTGTAATACAAATATTCCCTCTTTACCCTCCAAGTTCTTCTACTTCAAACTTTTAATTCCTATTGTATCATATATTTGATATATAATTCATTTGTAACATGATTTTAGTTATTTAAATTTTGTATATAGTTATTATTTTGGATGAACAATTATAATAACTAAAAATAGTTAATATTTACCAATAAATTATTATAAACTAAACTTAATTGCATATTAGTTGTAATATTTATTTTGCAATATAGTTGCATTAATATTAGTTGTAATATTTATTTTGTGATATTAGTTGTAATATTTATTTAGCAATATAATTAATTAACGTAATATTAGTTAAATATTGGTTTTTATTTAGTTACATTAATAGTAATAAAATATAAGCAAGAGAAATAATTGCATAAACAAATAAATTTGTTATTCCAAAATGAAAAAAAAATATTAAAATATTTATTTGGTGTAAGATTTAGTGTAGTGAGTTGGAGATGCTTTTTGAAAAATTACACCAAAACACCAAATTTGGTTTGATTTTCACACCAAATTTGGTGTCATGGGTTGGAGATGCTATAAGGACTAATTTTGCAATTAATCTTAACTTTCAAAGTGTTTCAATTTATTGTCTATTGATTAAAAACAAAAAAGAACAACAATATGGCAACTTTTTAGGTTGCATATAGTTGCTAAACTTGACGTACTATATACACCATGCATCTAAATTTATGTGTTAATATAATATGAATATAATAATTGTATAGTTTGTATACTATATTCAAGCGATATCGTTTATTCTTTGAAAGGGTACATATTGATCGGAAGGGTACGTATTGATCTGAGTTTGATAATGCATTTGGTTTGTAACATCAAGAAAATCAAAATCCGTACTTATAATTTGATGGATACAACTTTAGTTGAGAAAAGTATGAATAGGTTGATCTATACCAGTGAAAACAAATGGGGTTCATCTAACTTAGCCAGTTTATAATATTTTGCTAATTACAAATAAGTACAAATGGTGGTTATTAAGGTTAGGTTTCATTAGGCAGCAATTATCCCTTAAAATTTGAACACGTACCAAATCAAGTACATAAACCGATTCACCCTCCCTAACTAAGTGGATAGGCCAAAGTCCAATACCCATTTAATTTAGGGTCAATAATAAAATATATACTTTTGTACTCTAAATTAATATAATTATGTCATTATTTGTACGCACTCTTTAAAGATTTATTAAATTTAACAAAAGCCCCTATGCATCGTGCACTCATATATATAATATGTGAAATTTATATTTTTTAAAATTTATAATATGTGAAATTTATATTTTTAGAAATTAATAGCTTAGTTAATTCAATAATTACTTGTGCGTAAATAGAATAACTGTTTTTTTTACTGTCTTAATTAATGTAATATAAATATTAAATTTGAAGGTTTAATGATGCTACATAAAAAATATCAAATCATTCAATATGTTGGAAGTTAGCGTACGGCCAGTCAAGAAAGAAAAATAAAATAAATTGATTTCTTATTGTAAAATGAGGCAGAGTGTCTTCCAATAACTTCTACTTTTAGAATAAGTGATTAACTCAAGCAGAAATAAAAATAATTAAGAATCAGAAGTTGGTGGCATCTCCAAATGGATTAATCAAAAGTTGAGAATAATAAGTTGATAATGTTTAGTAGAAAAATTGTGAAAATACTATTTCTTTGTAAAGGTCAAACCAGAAGCCGAATTAAAAATCTAGATCATATATACGTTTTCCCTGGTTTTATATATTATAATTAATGAGACGGAATTATAAGTAGAAGTTGACATTTCCAAACACTAAAAAATAAGGCAAAACTTGCGTGAGACGGTCTCACGGATTTAGATCCGTGAGACGGAGCCCTTACACAAAAATTTAAAGTTTTTTTTTTTCAGATTTTATTTTTCTTAGAGTTTATATTTGTTTTTTTAGGGTTTATTTTGTTTCTTGGGTTTACTTTTAATTGTTTTGGGTTTTTAGGATTTTTAGTTTTTTTTAGGGTTTTTTTGTATTTTTTGGGTTTGTTTTTGTTTTTCGGGTTTTTTCTTCATGGTTCATGTTTTTAGGGTTTATTTTTATTTTTTCATGGTTCATTATTATTTTTAAATTTATTTTCATGGTTCGTTCATGTTCTCAAGATGGAGCCTTTAGGAAGTTCGTCTCACGGATTTAGATCTGTGAGACCGTCTCACAAGAGACTTGCTCAAAAAATAAATATTTTTAAGCCAAAAACTGGGAAACACTTGTTTTAGTCATGATTACAAACAACCCAGGGGTTGGCATGATGGTTGAGCTATTGCAAAGTTTATATTTGATTTTTGACTAACACGAAGTGTTGGAGTTGGATTTGTCCCTCTTTTGTGTCCCAACTAATGTAGAGATACTAGATCTGGGTCGGAAATAAAAAAAAGTCATGATTGCAAACACTTTCTTAATTCAAGATAGAAAAAATCTATACATGTTTATTCAACATATATAATTTTGATACCTTAATAGTTGATGAAAACCCACGTGTTAACTTCATCAAAGACGGGGGTTTGATGCTTTCTAAAGTGAGTTGTCCCATGTCCCTAAAGCGTGATTTTGCTTAAGTGTCCCACTATGACATATATGCATGTATTTTGTTTCAAAAAAAGAAAATAAAAATGGAACACATGTCACAATCCTACGGAAGTTGGGCACTACCCACTTGGGTAGCATCTATTTACCCAGCATCAATTAAAGATTTCGATGGTGCTCAACTTGATCACCTGCAGGTTTGGTCGACTTAAACAATATTTATGTTCTCTCAAAAAAAAAATATTTATGTAAATTAGAAGGGACACGACACGAGTCTCAAATCCAGATTTTGGTCAAGACAGTTTATAGATCTCATGAATTAAACTATTAATTAATGTCGAGAAATACAATAAAATTACATGACCAGATCAGATCCCTTCAAATTATTATATATCCACTATATGTATTGTGCAAGAGATCGATCATCGATGACTAAATATCACACCGTGTTCAAACTTTTTGTTTTTGTTTATTCCTTTTTTCCCCTAATTAAAACTCGATTTTCACTCTAAATAAATAACCCTTTTTTATTTTGCTCAATCATACACATAAGAAAAACATTTATAAGCGCAATAGAAAAAAGAAATGAAGGAAATAGATATATATCTCATATTATGTTGCTAGGTTAAGTAACTTGAAATGGGAAAAAATGATACTTATTATGTTTATGCCACATCATACAAATTGTCCAAGGAATGGAAATTTCATTTATGTTTATTTATAATTTATTTGAAACAACTTTTTCTTGCTTTAAAACATATCCTTAATTTCTAAGTAAATAGATATTATGCAATAACTAGTATTTAACTTTTTTTTTGTTTATATTTTGTCTCTTTTCCTTTCCCTTTTCTATGGTGAAAAGACAGTTTATGCCCTTACAATATTTAGTTTGTCTATGAAATCCACTTTTGGTGGCATGATGCACTTGCTATGTTGACACAATTAGGAGAGACATTAAAGGTTAGGCAATTGTTGTCTATAGAGGTTGAGAAAAAAACCAATATAGGTCATGGTGTCCATGTAATCATGAAAGGCCTATTCAATTATTTGATTAAATTTTTTTAGATGTTATATAATGCATAAGAATTTTTTTTGTAAAGAGACATTTTATTATTTTATCTTGCTATTAGATAAGAATTGTAAAGAGTTTGTAGTATACATATCTTATCGAACATACATTGTTGATTTATGATAATTTTTTTTTCTTTTTATATATCTCGCGTCTAATCTATGATAACCTTTTTTTTAGAATAAGGATACCAACAACAGTTTTACTTTTATACTGAAAATCTTCGCGTTATGCAAAAAATTTCACATTAAAATAAACTGTTTATGTCCACATATTGTAAATGAATATATGTAAGTGTGTTCATTAGTTTTTCTTTGCTAACAGAAAAAAAAACAAGCAGTGAAAATTCAACATTAACTCACTTTTAATTTATTTATTATATTAAATATCTCAAACGACACTAGAATTCGTGGAGTTGGCTCCTACCAACTTTCCTAATCCAATGGAATTCCTACCACCCAACACAATCATAACAAAAATAGTACTTTTGTCATAATAAAAATTTAAAATTTAAATAGTACACTTTTCTTGTAACAAGAAAAGCAAATATTAGTGAATCTAAACACTATTTCTCTTTCACCATTTGGTTTATTTTCTTTATGCAATAACCATAAAAATACCCTTTGACCCAATTTTTGGCTTTTATTCCATTGAAGCCCAATGATAACTTGTACAATTCTTTCTTCACTAGCTATGATTACACTATTTTCACACCCCTATTTGATTTTTGCACCTTGTCAAATTATTCCAATGATGAGGTGAAAAAGTGGAATTAAAATATTAAAAAAGAAATAGAAAAAAAGAGTATATAGTACAAACTACTAACTAAAAATATTTTGAGAATGATAATGTTGGGAAATTCCACTACACGCATCATAATTGGCGCGTACGATCTTTCCCACTTTCAGAGAAAGGCATTTCTTTGCAATCTTTGCCTCCTCATTTTACATTTATTTACTTTTTAGTCCTCGATTCTTTCCGGCTCTTCCACTCTACCCCTTTGCTTCTTCTTTCCAATGTTCCCATTAATTAAATTACTAAAAAAATAGATACTTTAATTAATTTTGATAAAAGATGGGAAATGTTTCATTTGTAATTTACAAGAAATGGATTTCTTTCTATTCTGTTAAAAGAAAAAGGATAAAAATCCAAACTTGCTTCTTTCGTTTGGTAGAAGAAAAAAAGGAAAAAAAAAAAAAGAAAATAATTACAGAACTTTTCGTCTGAATCTGATGAACAAACAGACGAGGAAAGATCCAAAAATATAACAAAAAAACAAAAGCAGATAATGAAATAATCAAATTACGCACTGTTTTTATTTTATTTTACCACTCTGTTTTAATTTATTTTTTTCATTTTTTCTTGGGGAAAAAAAACCGAATCTAGTAAATAAATATACACACACAAAGCTACGTATATATCGATTCACACACGCAAAAGAACACAGATATCAACAGAGAAAGTTCTGATCTTGTTTTCAATCTCCCCCCCCCTCTCTCCTCTCTCCTCTCTCCTCTCTCCTTGTGTCTCAGTACACATATATACAAATTCACCTATATATACACAGAGGGGAAGCTTGCTGTGTGTTTCTCTTTCTCCTTGAGAATTTCATCTGGGCCGTCCTTTCCTCGTTTCAAGATTTCATTTCAAGGTTCAGTTCTCTCAAATCCAATTTTTTAAAATTGTTTTTGGTGGGTTTGTATTTTTAAGCGAGTATAGTTAATGGGCTTCTCTTATTTCTCAGATGACTGATGGTTTTTGTCCCATTTCTCTGTTTCGCAGGATGTATCAGTGTGCCCCTGCCGCAAATCCTCATTATGGAATAGTGAAAAGTGCTTTTGTGGTGAAATCTTGTTGAAATTGTGAAATATTGGGAATTTATTGAAATTGTGAAAAATTGAGGGGTGGTTTTATTGTATGGGGAATAAATTGGGGAGGAGGAGGCAGGTGGTGGATGAGAAGTACACTAGGCCTCAGGGGCTGTACCAACACAAAGATGTGGATCATAAGAAGCTTAGGAAGCTGATTCTAGATTCTAAACTGGCTCCTTGTTACCCTGGTGATGATGATTGTGGCTGTGACCTTGAGGAATGTCCCATTTGCTTCTTGGTTTGTACTCTATATCATATTATTCATCTTTCTGTAATCTGCAATTTCAATGAAATCGAAATAATCGCTTTGTTGGTATACTATGACATTAGGATGAGGTCGAACGAACTAGTTTTCTGTAGAAATGGATTTTTTCAAGAACTCTAGAAGATGTTTTAGTGACCTTTTAACTCGTTTCTGAAAATGGAGTAATGCAAAGGAAATTGCATTGCCACAATTGTTGGAAAGAGTTGGACAAAGTTTATTTCAACTCATTATGTAAGAATAGCATTGGTCAACTATAAATGTTCAATTAGAAACTGATATTCGAATGTTTTTCGTTATAACTTGGTGATAATTTGGAGCCATATGTGATTTGCTGATTATGTTGACTGCATTGGATTTGATGCTTCAGTTTGTTCATCTAATTTTTGGAGCTAGAAAAAGAAGAATTGCTTGGTTGGAGTAACAAAACACTTGTTTACTCTTGATGACAGATAATTTGCAGCATAAAACGTGTAGTATGTCCTTATCTTATTATGCACATACCTTCATTTAATATTGTTCTTGTTTTGGATGTTTTCAGTATTATCCAAGTCTTAATCGGTCGAGATGTTGCTTGAAAGGCATTTGTACTGGTATAATGTTTGTTCTTCTATTTCTTATCACTCATAACTCATTATTGTTCTACTTTATTTAAATTTTGAGTTTCCTTATTATTGGTCTTTGTGTTTCTGACTCTATTCGAATATTTTCCCTTTTAGAGTGTTTTCTGCAGATGAAGACCCCCAATTCTACCCGGCCTACGCAGTATCCTTGATTTGATTATGTCATTTGTTTTGGTCAAAATGTTTGTTTTGTTTGTATGTATGCATGTATGCTACGTATATATATGTTTACCATCACCCTGTTTCAGCTGAATTATGTTTGTACTGAATTATATGTTGTCAAGTTTTTCTGCTTCTGCCTATCTTAACTTTAAAAGGTGTCCGTTTTGCAAAATGTCGAATTATGCTGTGGAGTATCGAGGTGTTAAGACAAAGGAGGAGAAAGGCTTGGAGCAACTTGTGAGAGTGATTTTACTGTTATTATGTGATTTTAGATTTCTTCATTCAGATGTCTCTGCTGGTATTCATTCTCATTGCAAATTTTTCGTTTTAACTTACACTTGTAGGAAGAACAACGAGTTATAGAAGCCAAAATAAGAATGAGGCAGCAAGAACTTCAAGATGAAGAGGAAAGGATGCTGAAACAAAGAGAAATCAGGTCTTCGAGCAGTATGAGAGGGCCAACCGAGGTTGATTATTGCTCGACTAGAGGTAACTGATTAGGCCTGAACATTAACAGCTATTACTCTTGTACTCGTTTACTTATTACCCTTTATACACAGCACCATCTTTTGCATCTGCGATTGAAAGTGAAGAAATTGCTGACTCACACGAGTGCAGTGCTACTACAGCAGTAAGACCGCCTCCGCGCCAAAGGCAAAATAGGTATCACTTTTTAATTGTTGCCAGTTTGGTTTTATTATTAAACCAATTGCTATTATTATTTAGCTTTATTACAGGCACTCTAAAAAGTTTCTTTTGATAAAGCAAATTCTATAGATATTGTCAGCTCCGGAAAACCTTATATCAAATAAGAATTTCGCTGGCAGTTATCTATTGATCAATAATTTACGTTAGGATACATCAATTTGGACTCGAGAATCGAGATTCAGTGCAATAGGATCTTGCTATCTTGTCATGTCTTTTTGATTGAGATTTATCGGGAGTATGAGATGAGTTGTCAAGGTTTAATCAGGCAGCATGAAATATTTTGCCATAAAATATAAGGAAAGTTCTGAAAATCTCTTGATCCTACTTTTGGAGGCAAAGAAATCATCCAAAGTACTAAGAATATGAAAGAACTGCAAACTTCTTTTTGACTGTAACTGTTTTGTTTTGACCTGTTACAAATGCTTCTACAGTGTTTATGTGTGATATGTAGCTGCTATTGATTTTTTCAGACCCGTATTTGTCGTTATGCAAAGAGATTGTGCTGGTTATATGCATGACATGGTTGCTTTTATACAAGTCGTTTGCAACTTCACAATATAAGTGTAAGAGCTTGTAGCTTTGAGTAATAGAGATTTGGCATATGCTTTATAATCAACATAAAGGTTTACAGTATTTGAACATATTTTAAATTGCGAGCAGAATGTGCTAGCTGTCAGCTGTACACCAATTAGGTTATGATCGGATTGTAATGTTTTGTAGAGTAGAATTATAAGTACTATATTCTTATATGGAATAGCATTTTTTGCTTCCTCTGGTTATGACAGTCTTTCAAGTCTCTAGGTAAAGCCCTATCGAAGAGAACATGAGCCACTCGTCAATGAATTCCTCAGTTAGATGTATTAATTGAGATGCTTTCTTTACCAGAACCAAACAATTAGCTGCAACCTAAATCAATTAACTTGTTCTCCCTTGGGAAGTTAAGATATAGGGAAGGGCTTCAGGTCAGAATAAAGAATTTATTGGACCAGTAGGTCAACTTTAGGAAGAGATAATTTTTCCTTGTAAGGTTTGATTGTTCTCATGAAAGGATCTCAAAGTTCCCCTTGATATCGTCAGGAAAATTTAGGTAACTAATTTAATATAAAGCATTGGCATAGCTGAATCAGAATTAGTATTCTGTCTCAAAGTTCATAATGTCATAACTCTAAGGTTGCATTTGGATGGGAGGATTTGGATTTGATGGAGGATTTGGGCGAAGGATTTCAAATGACTCAAAATAGTAAGGATTTGAAATCCACCACAATGACTCCAAAAATAGCAAAAAATAGAATCTAAGGATTTGAGATCCATTGTAGAACGATCTTACCGAAACAAGCTCAATGGATTTGTTATTATGGATTTGAAATTCTTAGCTTTAAATCCATCAACCCAAATGAAGCCTAATTGCCTAAAGGAACTTAAATTATTACTAGAATATGTCATAGTGCCCCAACTTACTTGTGCTATTGTTGCATGGTATTAAACGGATAGCTTTGCTTAAAAGAAAAGCATTAGAACAACCTTTTTCTGCTGGTTGACGGTACATGCAGACAAATGAAAAATGATCCACCTATTAAAAATTTTAAATTGCAAAACCCGCATAAAAAATCGGATTAGAGAACAAATATAATTATGAAGTTAGGGATTCTTGTATATGTATATTTTTGGGCATCCACCTGTTTTTCTTAAGGATGGAGTAAAAAGAACAAAGGAAACCTGCAATTAATGGTTAACAATTCCCGATAATTTGTTCAAATAGGATTATCATCCAAACCTTGATGGTTGTTGAACTAGATTCGATAACATATAGTGTACAATATAATAATATGTAATGAAAATGAAAAATAGAAAAAGAAAAAGATAGCGAATTCCAACAGTAGAAAATTTCACATGATTGTGAAATTTATGTATTATAATATTAATAATTTTAACTTGTTTTTTTGATGCAATCTTAAAAAAAATAAGGAAATTTCAACCTAAATACAATTGAGTTTAGTTAAGCAATGGGTAACTTATGGTACTCCAGACCTAGTTTTTTCTTCTTTTTCTTTTTTTGGTGTGTGTGTGTGTGTGAACTATGAACTATTTTATATTCCTAGATTAAGTTGGATTTTCTTTGCGATTACTACGGGCTTTGTTCACTTCAGTTTATTGATTCAAATGATTGATGTTATCGGCTCCCTTTTTCTTCAAAATGTGAAAAGTTTGATCTATTTACTCTCCTTGTTCACATTTCAAGTCCGATTATCTTTTAGTTTATTGGTTTTAGATATGGGAATGGCTGGGTAATTCTGATGATTTGATGATCGCTGTTATTTTTTGAGTTCCGTCCATTATGTTTCCACTTGTGAGTGTGAGGGTGTATTTAATGCTGATTCTGCATAATCAGATTTTTGTAGATTTTGTCTTCTACAAGATAGTTTTATAATGACCAAATCATTGATGAACTGTTGTCCGAGCACGGAGCACCACCGTGTATACCCCATGTGTTACCATGTCACGTTAATGGCCAGGGGTTAACGGTGCTAGCTTGTGAGTGATAATTGGGGTTTTGTGCCAAGTGGAAAAACATGCCTTCTTATTTATCTCCCAATGCAATAAATCATTATTTTCCCCAATCTACCGTTAAGAGAACCAATGGATTTAATCACAAGCAGGCCTCTCATGGTTTGTTAGGATAATGGTGGCTTTTGGCAAAATCCTATGAGTCAGTCCCTCTACGCAGTTGTTCTGTATTTTCCGACCAGTTATGCAGAGGGAAGGTGCTAACTTCTAAATCGAAGTTGTCGGTTACAATTTGGCTGAAGGGGAAACTAGGCTTAAGGAGTTTGTGGATCTTGTAGTGGGCTTGTAAAGGGATAGTAGCTTACACCTGTGAGGGGTTAGGGCCTGAACAAAAAGTGGGAGAGAGCATTAGATGTGATTTCTATTTGACCTCTATCCTTCTTTTCTTTTTTCCATTTTTCCTTTGGGTCAACCCATTAGAGACGAACCATCTGTTTTTCTGAACCTAACCTGACCTTTCTCAGGAGTTGGGCTCAACAAAATTTTGTCGAGCCTGAAATCGTTCCCACAAGTATCGAGCATATTTTGATAGGGTTAATTACAAAAATACCCTTGTGGTCCTATGTAATTACAAAAAACTCAGTTACATTTCAAAATTACAATCACTCCATTGACATTTGTTTCTATTTCACAAATCACACCCTCAAGAAGGGGCTACTTGTTAAGCAAATACAGACTCAAGGAGGTGTTTGTATTACCTCAAGGGGGTATTTGTAATTCGAAAGATTAGGAGAGTTTTTGTAATTAGGCTAACCTCGGGGATAGTTTTTGTACCATATTTTCATATCACCATACACGCACATATACTTACTATATACAGGAAATTTTTCTTTTCTCAGGACTCGTTGCATGGTTTTCCAAATGTAAACGTGACAACGATTGCACCCTAACAGGATTAGTGATTGCTTCCCTAGATATTTGTTGCGACATCCTTTTTTATGTTTCTTTTATGCTGATTCGTAATGCAGGGAGGACGAGTTTGACCTTGATCTTGAAGACATAATGGTTATGGAAGCTATTTGGCTGTCTATTCAGGTACTTGTACAACTAGATATTTCCATTTATAAGTGAAACTTTAAAACTTTACAGGAGTTAGTTTTGCTGACTAGTTATATATGTTGCTAATTTTGTCAATCTTGGATATGGCTAAAAGTCAAAAGCTTAGTTACATAAAAAGCTCTGCCATTTCTTATCTATTTCAGCAAGCTTATTTTTGTGGTGCCACTTTTTTTAAAAAAAAAATAGATCCAATATAATATATAAAAAGAATGGAAAGAGGTGTTGTTCACAAAGTCGAACATCTAGCTCAAATACCAAAAATAGATGCAAATACATCTGAAGAGAAAAAGAAAAAAAAAAAACATGTTCCAAAGAAAGCCACACTGTGGATACTCAGTGGGATTATGGTTCGTCTGACAGAACCTGGTGGACGGACGTATGTTCCTTGTAGACTAGATATGGTGCCCACTTTAGTTGTAGATCTTCTAAAATTCTCTAATTACATTGGAGTACCAGCATCTACGTAGTATCATTGACCAGATTCACCTTAAATCTTCTGCGGTTAATTGCAAAAAGAATACCGTTGAAATTCGGCCTAATTACAAAAAATATATATATTTTTAAAAATTACAAATTGCATCCTCTAAGGGGGTTATTTGTTAACCAAATACAAACCTCAATGGGTGTCTGTAATAACTTAAAGGTATTTGTAATTTTGAGAGATAATTGGATGTTTTTGTATTTTGGCTAAACCTAGACGTAAGTTATTGTAATTTACCTAAATTTTCTAACTTGATGATTTAACAATGTAAAATGACTTGACTTGTTAATCGTATCACCTCAATGATTATGATAGGAAAACGGCAGGCACCAAGATCCACCTTACAGTGACGCAGCTCAGTCACAAGAATATTCAGTCGTAGAAGATCGCAGCTCCTCAGCTATGATAGCCCCAGTATCTGGATCCTCATCGTCATCTCCTTCCGGTGGTCTTGCTTGTGCAATAGCAGCCCTTGCTGAACGTCAACAGACGAGCGGAGAGACCTCTAATAACTATAATGAAAACATCTCCGCATATAACATGCCTGGTTGTAGCAGATTCTCCAATCGACAATCTGAGAATTATTTTCCCGCCGAGAGTGCCATTGTGGTGTCACCTGATAGCCAGCTGGCGATGAATGGGGACGACGGGGAATGGTTGGATCGTAGGTCTCAGATGGCTGAAGTGGGAACAAGTTACGGAGGTTCCGACGAATTTGATGATGCTATAAGCCCTAATGCAATCCCCCAGCAAGACGAAAATCAGTGTGGGCTTCAACGTGTCAACGGTCCGATTGTTCCCGAGAGTTTTGAGGAGCAGATGATGCTAGCCATGGCTGTCTCGCTGGCCGAGGCTCGAGCGAGGACTAGTACTCCAGGAGTTGCTTGGCAATAGTTGTTGAGATGAGGTATAGTTGAATCCTTCCTTCCTCAATCCATTACCCCCACCCCACTGAAAGGGACAAAAAGGCTGTAAATTATCCTAAGGGATAATTACAAGAAAAACCTGAGGTTTGGTCATAATTATATAAAAAGTCTAGTGGTTTTTGAAAATCGCAACCCTTGAGCATTCATTCCATCTTACATTTGCAATTCATAAGCATAAAATATTTTAAAAGTCCCCTTTCAGAAATATTACAGCTACCCCTTTAAATTTTAGACATAAGCAAACTTGAGGGGGTATTTTGCAATTTTGAAACATCTCTGGATTTTTTTAATTAGCCCAAACCTTAGTGGTTTTTTGTAATTATCCCTTATAATAAATTACCCTTGAGGTTTGGCTTAATTAAAAAAAAATTCTAGTTATTTTTCAAAATTACAAATACTCACTTCAGGTTTGTATTTGACAGATACCCCCTATTATTGAAGGTGCAATTTGTATAATGGAAACAAATATCAAAGGGTGATTTGTAATTTTGAAAGATAGCTGGATTTTATTTTTTCCTGTAATTAGACTAAACCTCAAGGGTAATTTCTGTAATTAACCCAGAAAGAAAAGGAACAAAAAACCAACAAAAACCACAATAAAAACGTCGCTGTCCTTTAAAAATAATGTATAAATTGTCTGCTAATATCGTTTTGAACTCCTCAGGTTTTCCCTCCTCTAGAGGTGGTGCACAATTACCATTGCTTATACCAAGCATAATCGATATCTTCGATGGTCTGCCTTTCGTAGACATACAGTGGATGCATTATCTTGAATTCTGTTGACATGGGCGTAAGTTTTTCGTACCTGGATGCTAAATTCATTCTCCTTTAGAATCTCCATGTTTGGTCGCTGGTTTGAGGTCTCAAAAGTTGCATTGCATAATACCTATTGTGTGAGGCCTTTGTTTTTTTCAAGCATCTATTAGGGATACAATGCCAGCAGTGGCATTATTGTAAGTGCAAGGGACTGTACATATATATGTGACTTTGATATCTTGGACTCCTTGGCAAATGAACATCATTTCTGCACAAAATTACCTCAATTCTATTTGTTCATCCTTAATCGAATTTCGTGGTTTTAGTGTATGGATGGATATGCAAATTGAATTCTCTTTTACAATTTTGTCATCCCGATGGTTCAATTCATGGAATATGGATTTGTTTTGAATATTAGGCAAATCATACTTGTCAGTAGAGCTGTCAAAAGCCTCGGGTCGGGGCCAAACAATAACCGGGACGCCAATTTGGGGAGCCCAGAGTGGCCCGGTGGGCCAGCCTGATTTTTTTTGGCCTGGGATATTAAAGCTTTTTACCGAGCTGGTTGGGCTGGGCCGAAATTGACAGCTCTACTTGTCAGTGCTTACAATATTCTTGATCATCTCCTTATTTGAGTTGTCAGCTACTGTGTGTAATGGATTGAGTGTGAGTTCGGCCCAGTATTTGAAATTTTTAATTATTTAGTATGACTTTAGTATGATTATTTTATCGGGCTCAGCCCCAGTACATAATTTTATGGCTCTAGTCCGCATGATAATTTTGGGCCTTGCTGTAATTACTTCCAAAATTTATTTGGATAACAATCCACCCATTGTGTTTGTGATCCAATTATCAGACATGGCCCTTTTATATCCTGATATGATGTCTTTTGTGAACTTTAAATTTAATGCAGTGAACTTACCCATTAGCCCCCTAAGGGCATAAAGTGAAAAACAACTAAATACCAATAACAAAACTTTCATTCAAGGGAGAAAAAAAAAAAAGAAAAAGGCCAATAATCTACGTGAATAGGGATTTCTTGTTATCACTTGGATATTATGTGAATGTTATGAGTAGGACTGTCAATGAGTGATACAACACGATGCACAATACGAATATAACACGATTACATTGACAAGTGACATGACTTGAACACAAAATTTTAAACTAAGTGTACTATTTTAGGTCAAAAGGCAGGGAATTGATATGGCTGTGTTTGTTTCAAAGGATGAAAATTAGCAAACATGACTTGGGATGACTTTTTTGGGAAAAAGAAAAGTGGCAAATAACTGGTAAGGGGCTTCAATCAATGAAATGAGAAAATGACAATCAATGCATTATGCCATTATCCTATTGGTGAAATTCTAAATTATTTATTATCTACTGAGAAATTTGTAGGATGTCATGAAAGTTGTATCATTAAATTTTAATAAACATTTTTAGTATTTTATTTAAAAGTAATTTGAGAGTGTGAAAAACTTTTTAAACATTATGTTAACTTTTGGTTTGAATAAAAATCCTGATATTAAATGTCAACTTTTAATTAAAACCTAGAAGCATAGAATTGGGTGCTTTTGATTGTCTAGAAGTGCTTATTTGTATTTTTATAAATAAAATAGTTCATTTGAAAATGTGTTTGTCTTTAGTCAAATATTTTTTAAATCAAACATTTTTATTTCATATAATTAAAATCTTGGGTGGGGGTGGGGGGGGGGGGGGTTCCAATTTTTTGAAAGTGCTTCTGGAGTTCTTTTATAGAAACTTATTTGGATATTTATCCCTCAAAATATTTGAAAATAGATGATACGTGCTTGAGAAAGTGTTTGCGATCATTAAGAAAAAAGTGTTTGGCTGAAAAAGTTCATTTTTTTTAGTGTTTGCAAGTTCAATTTTTACTTCTGATTAAGAAATAAGTGTTTGGCTGAAAAAGTTCATTTTTTTAGTGTTTGCAAGTTCAATTTTTACTTCTGATTCCGCTTCATGTAATCAGAATCTAAAAGTGTGGATATATGTTCTTTAATTTTTTATTGTACTTTTGGTTTGATTTTACAAATAAATAAATATTTTTTATAACTTTTTCATCAAATACTCTTGACTACTAATTCACAACTTATGATTCTATTTGCAAATATAAATCACTTCTTTTAAAAGTATAAGTTTTTGCAAGCAGACTCTTAATAATACATACACTTTTTGTCGTTTTACTTGACTGGATTTGTGCTTATCTACGTATTTGTCGTACAATAGTTGATTTACTTGTAAAAAAGTGAAACAGTGGTGGACCTATCGGCTGTCACCCATTGCATGTAGGGTGTCAACCGTGTCGTGTTTCGTATTCGCGGGTCGTGTTCTGACACGAGTATTACATATTTGACATGAACACGACCCGTTTAATTATTCGAGCCAAGATACATGACACAAACACGATCCGTTTATGACACGATACGAACTACCTATATAATTTAAAGTTGACACGAAAAAAGAAAAAAAGGAAAAAAGAGAAAAAAACTTTACAAATAAAAAAATACATTAAATTATTATAAAATAGATTAAATAATTTGTTCATCATCATATAACCAACTAAAACATTACAAAATATGAAAATAATATGCCGGTATAAAATTAAATGGGTTAAATAGGTCAATCGTGTCAACACGCGGATCGACCTGAATTGACCTATTTATTTCCCGTGTCTAACCCGACTTTGACCAAACCTGCTAAGAGTTGTACATGTACCTGTTAAATTCATGTTAGGTTCATGTCGGGTTATTGTATTGTGTCACAATTTGACACCCCTAATTGCATATGCTTAGGTCTGTGTTCTGTACCCATTGGTCCGTGTGATTAACTCTCATTTTGAGAGTCTTGACTCTTGAATATGGATTTCAATAAATTTTTTTTTGAGGAATAAAACATGCATTTGCATTGAAATTAAAACGGTTTCTCCCCATCTGGGATGAGGTGATACAATTTAGCAGGAAAACTGCCACAATAGCGATTACAATCGGGAAGGGAAAAGAGAAAGCTAGCTAGGTGGTGTGCCATCTCGTTAGCCTCCCGTGGGATGTACTGTAGCCTGAAGGAGCGGAACGACGTACTGAGTTGACGTATGTCCTCAATCATTCGTCCCAGGTAAGTGAGATTTGATTCCTTGCGGTGAAAGGCTTGGGCGAGTACTAAGCAATCTGTTTCCACTTCTACATGTTCCAACTGTAGCTCCTGTGCAAGTAGGAGGCCCTCACGACATGCGATAGCTTCAGTGATATCAATGGCGAACTCCTGGTGGTATTTGCGAGCTAGGGCTTTTAGTACCGTACCCTCGTGTGTTCGAATTACCACTCCAATCCCCGACCCATGTCCTTTAAGTATTGACGCGTCCGAGTTCACTTTATATGACCCTTGCTGAGGACGTGTCCAGGAACGTTCTCTTCTTTCTTGTTGTTTGGGAGCTGTCTCACCTTTGGACTCCATGTATTCCTGTTGAGTTCTCCGAGCCAATGCAAAGCAGTCCGTATGGCTAATCTCTTTGGCTTGGAAGGTTCGTGCATTACGTGCGTACCAGAGAGACCACATGAGCATTGCAAAAAGGGAGTTCACATCCTCGTTTTTGAAGCTTGTAATTTTAAGAATCATGTCCGTCAATGAGGCGTCTTGGTTGGTGATGGTGGAATCCAGCCGAAGTGGTGAAGCGCGCCAGAAGAATGAGCTCCACGGGCAATCCCGGAGGGCATGCTCGATCGTCTCAATGCCCGCATCGCATCTTTCACAAATAGGGTTGGGGACAGACTTTCTACGGAAGAGGGCAGCCTTAACTGGGATAGCACGATGGATAATCTTCCACATGAATACCTGTACTTTTGGGGGTACCGATAAGCTCCAAATCCATTTCCATAGAGATGTCGAGTTCTCTGATGGGGATGGTCTGTTCGTGAAGAAATTATCTAATCTTAAACCAATTTTGTAGCCCGATCTCACACTGTATTGGCCATTGGCAGTAAAGTGCCAAGTCCATCTATCATCACACCAGAAATTGCGAAGGGGTATGCCCAAGATAGAGGACGACTCGCCGGGTGGGAAGATCTGACGTACCATATCGTGTTCCACTCTGCTTGATCGTTATGAATCAATTCGGAAACTAGCATTTCTTCGGCGTGGTCATTCCTACTTGTGCGAGGACGAAAATCGTCGTTCATGGGAATCCAGGGGTCCCTCCAAATAAACGTCGATTGTCCATTCCCTATAAGACATCTCGATCCCTTCCGGATAATGTCTCTTCCTGCTACAATACTTCGCCAGGTGAAACTGGGGTTATAGCCGATTGTAGCAGAGAGGAAATCACCGTTGGGGTAGTAACGAGCTTTTAGGGTCTGGGCGAGGAGCGAAGTATCATCCTGCAATAAACGCCACCCCTGTTTAGCTAGCATGGCTTTGTTAAAGGCCGATATTTCCCGAAAACCCAGTCCGCCTTGGTCCTTAGATTTACAAAGAGAGTGCCATTGGAGCCAGTGAATTTTTCTTTCCTCATTTTTCTGACCCCACCAGAAATTCGCAATAATGGAGTTAATTTTATGGCAAATTTCTATTGGGATCAGAAAGCAACTCATGATGTACGTGGGAATAGCCTGAGCCACGCTTTTAATCAAGATCATTTTGCCCGCCAGGGAGAGCATGGTTGTTTTCCAGTTTTTCAGTTTTTTCGCCACTCTGTCAACTAACGTCTGGAAAATGCATTTTTTAGACCGTCCCACGCTAGCCGCAAGCCAAGGTAAAGGAGATGTTTATCCACACGTTGTACGCCAAGGGAGGCTGCGAGTGAGGTTGCTACCGAGCAGTTTATACCTTTGGTGAAAGTTATTTCTGATTTCTCGAAATTGACAACTTGACCGGACGCCTCTCCGTATTGATTGATAATGTGTTTAATCTCCTCAATTTCAGTGGTGGAGGCTCTCCCGAATATAATACTATCGTCAGCAAAAAAGAGATGGGAGACCACCGGTGCTCGTCTACAAATTCTGAATCCATGGATGCGCCCCGCCTGTTCCGCTCTTCTGATAAGGGAAGAAAAGGCCTCTGCACAAAAAAGAAACAAATATGGGGAAAGAGGGTCGCCTTGGCGGAGCCCTCGGGTGGGGACAAAGGTACTACCAGGAATACCGTTAGTAAGCACAGAGTAGGAAACCGTGGAAACACAACGCATGATAAGAGATGCAATATGATTGGGGAGGCCCATGCGGAGCATAACTTGGTAAAGGAAATCCCACTCAACCCTATCGTAAGCCTTACTCATGTCAAGTTTGAGTGCGAAGGACCCTCTTTTAGTGGTTGTGTTGTGTTTCATGGCATGGAAAATTTCAAAGGCTAGGAGGGCGTTGTCTGTAATGAGCCGCCCCGGGACAAAAGCAGATTGGCTAGGGTGGATGATATGGGCGAGTACATGTTTAATCCTATTCGCTATGACTTTGGTAATGAGCTTGAAGACAACATTACACAGGCTAATGGGACGTAAGTCGGTCGGGAGGGACACCTGTTTCTTTTTTGGTATAAGGATTATGTGCGTGTGATTGAGGGGTGAGGGGTCAGCATGGTTGTTGAGAATGTTGAGGATAGATGCAACAATATCATTTTTAATAGAAGACCAGAACTGTTGGAAAAAAAGAGCAGGCATACCGTCTGGCCCGGGGGCCTTTGAGGGGTGCATCCGGGGCGATCTGGCGACTATCTCTGATTCGGAAAATGGTGCGCCTATAGTGTTTGTGTGTTCGTCTGGCAGTCTGCACGTTATGGCGTCCAGCACTGTGTTAGTGTTCGCGCCCGCTGCGGATGTGAACAGACCCTCATAGTAATCCAAGAGAACATTCACAATATCATTATGTTCCTCGACCCACTGCCCATTTGTATTCATGATTTTATCGATGGTGTTCCGTTTGTTCCGACCGCTTGCCACCTTGTGAAAAAAAGCCGTGTTTTTATCCCCGTCTTTTATCCAGTTTGCTCGTGCCCTTTGAAACCACATAGTTTCTTCACGGCGCATAAGCATTGTGAGTTTCTTTTCAAGTGCACGTGCGGCGTTGAGGTTCTCCCTAGACGGTGGAAGGTGTTGTGCCTTGTCCAATTGGTCGCGGGTAATCTCCAATTGTTTCCTAATGATCCCGAAGTGAGAGGATTCCCATCTGAAGAGAGCGATCCCCAAGCCGTGGATTTTTTCCTTAAGTTGTTCCACAGAACCACTAGTAGGGGACGATTCCCATGCTTGTTTGATAAAAGGTTTACACGAATTATCTTGTAGCCACATTTTTTCAAACCGGAATAACCGTTTCCTCTTCTTATTTGACCGATCTTGCTTCGTGGCCCAGGTGACAAGGAGGGGACAATGGTCGGAAGCCACGCGAACAAGGTGCTCCAATTTGTAACGCGGGAATTGGCAGATCCACTTGATGTTGGCGATACATCTGTCAAGTCGTTCTTGTATGTTGCCCGCGCCCTCTTGACCGTTTGTCCAAGTGAAGTTGAAGCCTTCGTAGCCTAAGTCATCGAGCCTACATTCCGCTAGGGTATCTCTGAATGCTCTAATTCTCGCTTCATCCTTAGGTCGACCACCCTGCTTTTCGAAATGGTATAGCACTTCATTAAAATCCCCGACACAAGCCCACGGCATATCATCATTCGAATGTAGTGCTCTGAGTAGGTCCCAAGTTTGCTGTTTCAAGTGATCTTCCGGCCATCCATATATCCCGATAAGTCTCCATTACTCATTTATTATGGCATCGATAGTATGTTGTGACGAATATTGTACCTTCAGCTGTATTGAATCCTTCCAAAAAATCCCAAGCCCACCTCTGCGTCCACCATTCTGCATGTCACAGTCTACGGCGAAGTAATGAGGAAAACCGAGTTTGTTGCTGATTTTGCTAACTTCAGAGTCTAATAACTTTGTTTCCATGAGGAAAACAATAGTAGGATCTTTTCTTCTGATATCGCGTGTAAGCACTTGAACTGTCCGAGGGTTCCCAAGCCCCCGGCAGTTCCAACTTAGGCAACTCATTGTGGTTGGCGGGGTTGCTCGGAGGCAACCTCCGCCATTAGACTACTCGTGCAGGGCCCTGCAAGTGGTTCAGTTGGTGGGATACTAGGTTTATGTTTCTTGTTGGGAGAGGTGGTTTGGTTGGTGTTCTGTGAGGGTTGGGTTTTTTTGTTTTTTCTTTTTTTAGGGAAATATTTTGAGGGCTGGTGGACGCTGGTGGGTTGCGGTGTTTAATACGGGTCCAAGAACTAGGTTGGGAGTTCCGTAAGGTGAGGCCTGGGTGATTGGGCGATAGAAAGAGGGGGGACAAGGTTTATCATAGTTGGGAATTGTATTAGGTTAGGGCTTGGGTGTGTTTGAGTGTTCTGGTGGCTAGGATATGATGAGGGTGTGTACGTGCATGGGGAGGTTTGTTGGGTGGGGGTTGTAATATTTGTGGGTGATGGGTTTGCTGCTTTGGGCTAGCGGTTGGGGTGGGATGATTGATTGGGATTTTGTGATTGGTTGGATCTAGCGTGAGAATTAGGGAATCCAGGGTGGGTATTAGGGCGTTTTGGTAAGGGTTGGGGAGTTGGTCGGGTTTTGTACCCCTTGTCGTGGAGTGGGAGAGGATGGATTAACATGCAACGTGGTGGGTGGTGGTTGGTTGTGGGGGTTAGGGAATAAGGGTTTCTTAGCAGGTGGAGGTCTTGTGTATGGCATTGGTTTATTAGGAATGGTATGACTGGGTCGTTTAAAGGGTGATGCTTTAAGCCAGGGTCCATATTTGGTTTCCGATGGAGATGAGGTAGTATTGTTGTCGTATTCTGCGCAAGCCCGGAAATGGTGGCCTATCAAACCACAACAGAACAAGTAGAGTGGGAGTGATTCATATTTGAGTGGTATCCACTTTGATTCACCTTTCATTCTGATAGTAATTTCTCGTGATAGTGGTTTTGTGATGTCGATGATGACTTTTATTCTCACTGATTTGCCGAAGAGTTCGTCGTCCATCGAGTCCCATGCTGTGAGTCTGCCGATTTGGTGAGCCATGACGGAGATAGTTTTCTTGTTCATGCAGGCAACTGGGAGATCGTATAGGCGAACCCAAAAAGGCGTCTCCGTAATGACGATGGATGATGGTTGTTCTGACCAGTTTATTTCTTTAAGGGCAAAGAGAAAACCTTCAAAGTGCCAGGGTTGATTCGATATAACCCAATCTCTCTCTTTTGAGTCATTAAATTTGAACAGGAACAAATTTTTCCCCCATTCTCGTGCGCTAAAGCCTTTGCTTGGTTTCCATGCTTTTTTCATGACTTCCAACAGGTAGAAGGGGTTGAAAGATTTTTGGGTACAGAGGGTTCCAGCTAAGCAGAAACCCTGTGAGTTCCCAACCAAGTTCCCAGCTTCAGTTTCTGTGTCCAAGTCCACGACCTTGGCTTCATTGGCGGTGAGGTCGTCCATGCTCAACAATTTGCCGACGGTGCTAACAATCCACAGTGAACGCCATAATCGTACAAACCTGTATCAAATAAAGATAGCAGGAAAAAAAACACACAGAACAATTACTACAGAGCACCACGTTACGAGTCAAATCAAGAGCCGACGGGGGGCGGGGGGGGCAGGGTGGAGAGGCGGGTGGGGGATGGGGAGGGGCTGGGAGTGGGGGTCACAGAGGTGAAGGTGGCTGACGATGAGGGTGGAGGAGGGGGAGAAGTTTGGGGGCACCAGCACAGTTACCGAATCTGGGGCTGACAATAGAAAGTGGGGGGAATGTTGGGTGGTGTCAGTGGGAATCACTACGCAGAAAGTCTGATAGAAAGGGCAAAAGGTGAGAACATGCGTGACAACTAGGAGTGGGAAGGATAATAAAAAATATTATCTACAGTTTGAGGGGGCGCAGAGACCAAAGGAACAACGGAAGGAGAGAAGACGGGACACGGGAGGGCGGTGAGAGAACGGAGAGGACGAAGAAGACGAAGAACGGCGAAGGGTAGGAACCCTAACAGGGAACCCTAAGGGTGACGATCCTCAAACTCGAGAGGGAACCTGGCTCCCGACATGGGGAGAACTCGACCTCCTCGGTCCAGGGCTTTTGACAGCTCTAGATGCTACTCAATTGTGTAGATCCTTGGATTTCAATAATTACTAGATACATCATTTCATCGAAATTTGATTGTCACGCTTCGATTTTCCTATTACTACATTTATCACGTTTTCATTTAACAGATTCGTTATTTTTTTGGTCGCACCCTACTGCGGAAATTCATGTACTAATTATTTTGGGTTACAAAACAATGTTTTTGGTAGCTATTTTGAAAATTAGAGTAATGAATAAAATTCCACACGAGTACAGTCACAACAGTGTAAGTAAAGAAAAGATGTCGTATTTATTCAATTTTTGACGTGTTGTATAAATTATAATGGGTAATGTACCATCTGATAGGCCCTACGTCTCCCCACCCCAACCCCATTTGCATTTGTTTTGCAAATAATGGGTAGGTGTGGAAGGGTAGGTTAGATTATTGGGAATTTTCTTAAGTTGTTTTATTAAGAAAACTCAGACCACTAATATTTTTGGGCAAAAGTGTGATAATATTAATTAAAGGGTTGACTACCAATAGGATACTTTTCCAATCAAAAAAAAAAGTATACTTTTAGTTTTTTTTTTCTTTTTGAAAATGGTTGAATATATATCAATATATCGTCGTTTTTAAATTCTAATTTGTCAAATACGCTTAATTATATCTGATATTTCATATCCTGAGATTACTTTGCGTTATTGAATCTTTAATTTAATTAGGTACACACCTGACCCAGTTAATCATCACAAATACATGTACAATGTCATAATAATAATAATAATAATAATAATAATAATAATAATAATAATAATAATAAGGCTTAAGAAATTAAAAAATATCCAGAAGATTTCAAAATTATGCCTGACAGGCCTTATAATTTAGCAGGTGTTACTACTTAAATAGGCACATAGAGACGCATATAACATTTTGATATATCAATCAATCGTGATATTAATGCATTTCATCTTCTATTCCATCGTAAGGATAATTTTCATGTATTTTTTTAATGGCTATCGTAAAAATCCACAATTGATGTTTGGAAATAAATAGTAATTTTATATACATGACAATCATCAATACAATGTGGAATAGGAGATGATATTCAGAATAGAAAACTATCATCCGTATTTTGATGCCTTTTCGGTTGGACTGAAATAAATAAAAATTATTTAAAGTTCTTATAATTAACTTCTAGTAAAAAAAGAATTAGCTATAAATCGGCCAACCAAGCACAGGTAGGCTTCGGCCAGCACGGCAATACCCATTAGAATATATATTATATAATACTCTTTTAAATACTATTGGTACTCTTTGGGATTTAAAATCAAATATTGAATTTGAAAAATATAAAATTGTCTAAAACCTTTTCAATTTTCAATATAAGATGAATGCGTTTTCAACTAAAATATAAATTGTAGTGGATCCAAATATCAGAATGATAAACATTTGTGTCCGATCCCATAATTATCCAGGTAGACAGTTTCGGTCAAAAATACAAAGTTTTGTAAACTAGAATAAAAAATTAGTATTATCACGTAATTATCTGTTATGTTTTCTCGAATTTATTGATTTAAGCATTGGATTAATTTTCCCCTTAAAAAAATAAAAGCATGGATTAATTTTATACAAACTAGTAAAACCTATCCCCCACTTTCGATAAAAGTCATAAGACTTCACCTAACCCATTGTCGGTTAAAACCTTAATAATTTATGATTAGTATATAATTTCAAAGATAAAAATTCACCTACCCCCGGCCCTTGTCTGGTAAAATTTTTTATGTACATTTTATTGTAGTTAGTTATATGAAAATTTCTAATTGATGGGCTCACTTTTGCGTAAACAATTATTGGGGCACTTGTGAATTTCGTGCCAGCGTGAATACTGGTCTTTTTGCTAGTCGCCCATGTGAAACTTCGTTCTCTTTTGATTAATTAAAAGTTTTATTGTTGAACTTGAAATTAGTATTTCTTGAGATTTACATTTTTAATTGTCACGCTCCACTATGCACTATACCACTATCCTCTGCGTTTTCATGTTTAGGTTAATCCTTCGTTCTCGTATTAAACTTGACTAGGGAACATAAAACTTTTCAAAACATGATAATACAATGGCAAAATTACAATATCCACAAGAAAAATCCAATTTACCCACGTAGTTATTGTAGGTAATATTTACTTACATAATTTAAAATTATTGGTAATTACCTATATATTATTTATGTCGATAAATTTAATAATTATATACTTGTAATCTGTAAGTACAATTTAGGGGAAAGTAAATTTTTATCTTGTCGGTATTCTGTAGGTCACTGTAAGATTTAGTGACAAAATTATTTATGTTGATAAATTTTTTCGATAAACTGAAATTTTCTTATAATAATTTATGCTCCTATTTATATGTTGAAATCTTAAAATACTTAAGGGTATTCTAGTCTTTTTATTTGGAACCTAATACAACTCAAAAAAATCATGTTGTTGATTTATTTTAGCGTCAAAATGAGAAGTACAATAGATTACAACATCAAATAAAAAACAGTTGTAATGTATTTGAATTAGAATAAAATCATATTGTTGATTTAATACAAAATATAACTTGGAAATTGATGAGGGTTAATATATAGATTGGGTCGAGATGATTATTTCTGCTCATTGGGCCGAGTTGAGGCGCTTTTGTATTGAAAGGGTATTGAGAAGCCTTGTTAGGCTGAGCTGATGTGCTCTTGTATGGAGATATTAACCATCCATGTTGGGCCGAGCTGATGAGCTTTGCTCAGAGGGTCCGAGCTAGGGAGATTTCTTACTAAGGATGAGTTGATCTATTAAATCTTCATAGATAAACAAGTATTAATAGTCCAGTTAAAAAGGATGTTAAATCTTTTCTAATCCAACCTGACGTGCCAACAAGTTCATGAGTAGGAATGAACTTGATCTAAGGACTACGTTGGCTGAGGCATGTGTCCAGATTTTACACGAAGGTAGCCGAACTACTGACCTGGAATACATGAGGTCAGCTCGGGCCCGGTGAATTTAGAGGTTAGGGTTTTGGAGATTCGATCTTATCTTAATCATGATTATGTTACCAAATCGTAACATAATTCGAATTTTATGGAAACCCTAATTCGGGCTAAGCTATAAAAGCTCAAGTATTCTTACCCTTATCACATTTTTCTCATATTTCAATATATTTTCGCTTCTTTCTTATAAAACACTCGTCTGATTTAAGCATCGGAGAGGGCACGCCGGAGCATCCCTCTGACCCCCCTTTTTTGTGCAAGTTCACGGTGGAGTTCAATCGGAGAGCAATTTTAAGGAAGTGGAGCATTTTAAGAACAACCAAAAATCATTGAGCAGGTGATTTTGTAGTTTGTATTGATACCATAAGGACCAAATAGATTGATTGCTATAAATATCCATTATATATAACATAAATTTTAGATCGCATTTCGCTTTGTTTCTTTATTTTTTTACGACCTCATGACCTAATTAATGACTTGAGCTTTTGTAATTAAGCTAGAGCTCCTGACGAGCCTAACGACGAATTCAAATACTTGTACTCGAACTCATAGCTAGACTCAAACTCAAATACAATTACTCTCAAAATTAAAACAAAATTCAAACCACTCCAATCAATATATTTAATAAAAGTAAAAGATATCATCACATGGACGTGTTATTCCATCGGATAACAAAGAACAGTTCAAACAAAAGGTTGGTGGATGGCCTAGGGGGGATAGGTTGTTAGGTTGATATAGGAGAATTATTTAAGCAAACTTGATGTATTAGTGTGTAATAGAATATGCTATATAATTATATGTTATATATATTTTATGATATTTTAATTCGGGTTGAATTTAGTTGAGAGTAAAGTATAAAATTTTATATATTTTACTATTTGTCCTTAAAAGTTGTAGTTGAAAGTTAGTACTTCACATAGCTACTTTAATCGAGATAAAATTAAAAAAAAAAAGTTAAAATCATAAACTTTTTATTTAGGAGTATTCATAAAAATAAAAGTATACCAAGTTTCGCACACACGATGATTTGAAATTGAATGGACAAATTATCTTTCATATAATTAAGCTAATCCAAATCCAAAGAATGAGCTCTTCTATCAATTACTAGCTTATATTTATAGGATAGAATATAGGGATAATTAATTAATTATTAAGTGGGACTCTGATTTTGCCCTTCAATTATTCTTATGTGCACGCCAAACATGTGACAATCCCTTTTCAAATTATTAGTTCGATTTTTTTTTTAATTATTACAGTTCTGTGTGTTTACTTTTCGTCCCATATTAAATTTAATTTGTACGTGTATTGATTTTTTTGAAAATATATGTACAAGATATTTACACATATCACATTATGTATGATTTATACGGCAATCACATCACATTCCATCCACCTCTCTCAAAAAAAAAAAAAATCACATTCCATCCAATATACTGAATATTTATTTCAATCATATTTTATCTCGTGTTTCAAATATCTTATACACACTAAATATAAAATAATAGCGTCATTAAAACACTTATCATATAGAGATGATACGTGAGACATAACCAGGTGGCTTAGCCCACCTGGCCACCACAAGCAATTGTGGGATGGAGGTCAGGGGTTCAAATCTCTGCTCCATCAAATTGCTTGTGGGGTGGAGGTCATGGGTTTATATCCCTGCTCCATCAAATTGCTCCCCGGGGCATATGCGAGCTGGTGAAGATTTGGTGGGAACTCATACTGAATAGCATCCGTGTGGGTTCGATTCGGGGAGAGATCGTTATTAGTAGATTGGGGGGTCGAACATAATTGTTCTCTTTACTTGGGAGGATCTGGTTGTACGTCAGCAGACCCCGGACACGAATAAATAATACATAGTTTGGAATAAAAATCATGTGCACTATAGACATTTCGAAAAAAATTGATTCACTTAATAAATATGAACTGACAACTCATCAAATTAATGATCGTGTTCATTGGTGCAGTTTAATTTAAGGAATCATAAACTATTAAAAAAATTGATCAACTAAGGGTCTGTTAGAAATCGAGCTCTTAGAAATTAAGAAATATCAAGCCTAATGAATGCTATATTTCAAATCTCTTAGAAATTAGTTCTTCTTGGCTCAAAGCCTATCCAGAGCATTACAAAATTAAAAAATAACTGCAGTTAGTATATTTAATAAAAGAAATAATCACATGGAGGTATAACTGTTCATTCCTTCAAATAATTAAAGAAAGGTTCAACAATACACACAAAGGGTAGGTGGATAGCCAAATGGTCAATTAATTAGGTTGATATAGGAGAATTATTTAATCCAACCAGATTTATTAGTGTGCTAATAGAATATGCTATGTATATACTTGTATTCTATTTTATTTTAACTGGGGGTGAACTTTTAGATGAGTAAAGTACAAAATGCTTTATAATTCGAGCACATGCTAAAAAAATAAATGACAATGTCATTCAAAAATTCTTTAGAAATAGACACACTTTCCTTTAAATTGTGGTTTTAAGTTATTTTTGTTGTTCTTTTTTCTGAAGTTTAGCATTGTTTTCCTTTTGCTACATGATCGGCTTGTGATCAGGACCTTTCCCTTTCTATTTATATATTTTTATTTATTTAAAAAAGGTGCAAAATGGTATATATCTATACTATATATATTGCTTTAAAAGATGTGTTTGAGAGTTAATAATGTGATAATATTGTTACCACGAGCTTGTAGCTCAAGTGGTATTGCTCACCCTTTGTAAGGGTGTTGACCAGAGTTTGAATCTTGTATCTTTCAGTTTCTTTGAAATTTTTCTCCTACTCTTCAACCACTATTCCCAACTTATTAAAAAAAAATGACAATATTGTTTTAATTCAAATGTATTTTTTCAACAAATTATAAAGATACTTTCAGAAAATAAATTATGTTTTAAAATATCCTTATTCTTTAAAAATATTATAGCTAGGTACCATGGGACGCTTAAGGATTTGAAGGGACAAGTAATCTTGAATATAATCTAATTTATCAATGACTATTGTATAGGATATAAAAAATATAAGAGTAATGATAGGACCCAAAATATTATGATGTTGCCCTTCGATCCATTATTCTAATATGCCCCGCAAACATGAGAATACATATTCTTAAACAATAAACTGTTTCTATTTTTTCTAACTTTTTATTGCACATTACATTTGTGTATATGTTTGTATACATATATTGTATATAATATATCTTAAGTATAAATATAAAAACTGATTAATACATATAACCGACATATTGAACAACAGATTTAATAATTATATATGCGGTGAAATAGGAGATAAACACTATTTTATAATTAAATACCTGGTTCGATAATTTTGCGACGTTCCAAATGATCTTGAAGTACACATGAGATTCCATATTCCATATGATGTTTCATCAGGTGAATATCACATGAATAGAATAATATATACACACACATACACGATGTTATTATCGTACAAGTAACATTCATTTAATGTGACAAAAGTTATATATTGTATTAAATTTGAAGAATAATCCAATCTAAATTGTCTGTGTTTAATATGATAATTTTTTATACTTTTGTAACATGCATAAGATCCACTTAATACAATAATTAACATTATTCTAAAAATTTCTGCCTAATCCCAATTAGTTTACGTCTAAGCGCTAGATTCCTCTTGTTTGCCTAAATTTTTTTCAATTAGGCCCCGCTTAATCCTGTTTAAGTCCCGCATAGGTGCTAGGCCCCAACTATCGTCCGACTAGCATGTAACACTTTTTAAAAGACTGATAATTATTAATTAGCGTACAACCTGTCGAATTAAACATCTTGTCAATAAGTCCATTGCTGCAGTTGAATTTAAGAAATCATAAATAATTTAAAAACAAAATTAAACTAAAAGGATCCATTATCCGTACGTAGGAGCACTATAAATATATTCCCCACTAACCAAACCCACCACAAACCACCATGGCTTCCCTTCAATCTTCTTACACGGCGGCCACCACCAACCCCCGCCGCCACCGCCACCGCACTCCTCCGTCAATATCCTCCAAACCCTCCCACTTTCTCACCCAAACAACCCCCACCCACCGCTTCCACGTCTCATGCAACAACAACAACGGCGGCGCAAACCCGAAACCCTCGCCGGAATCCGGAAGAGTCGACCGCCGGAACATGCTTCTCGGCCTGGGCGGCCTCTACGGCGCCGCCAACCTCATTCCGGACCCGAAAGCCTTAGCCGACCCGATCCAGGCCCCGGAGTTCAAATCCTGCAGCGAGGCCCGCGACGTTCAGTCCGGCGATGTTCTCGACGTCAACTGCTGCCCACCGCCGTCGGAAAACATCGTCGACTTCAAGCTCCCGCCGGTTCACCGGATGCGGGTCAGACCGGCGGCTCACAAGGTGACCAAGGAGTACTTGGCCAAATTCGAAGAAGCCATCCGGCGCATGAAGGCGCTCGATAAGGATGACCCGACCGACCCACGTGGGTTCATGCAGCAAGCGAATATACATTGCGCTTACTGCAATGGGGCCCATGACCAGGTCGGGTTTAAAGATCTGGATATCCAGGTACATAACTCGTGGCTGTTTTTCCCATTCCACAGATGGTATTTATATTTCTACGAGAAGATTCTCGGGAAATTGATCGACGACCCGACTTTCGTTTTGCCGTTTTGGAACTGGGACAATCCGAAAGGCATGCAAATGCCGCGGATATTCGATAATCCCAGATCGCCGCTATATAACACGAACCGAAATCAGGATAACAGGCCTCCAGCCATGATCGATCTCGGATTTTCCGGGGCCACCGAGGATTTGCAAAAAGTGGTGAATAATCTCAGTTCCATGTACAGCGAAATGATCAGGAGTGTTAACTCCACGATCGATTTCATGGGCCAGCCTTACAGGGCTGGGAACTCTCCCAGCCCTGGAATGGGCTCATCAGAACGTGGGTCCCACATCGCGGCCCACGTTTTCGTCGGAAATCCGAAAAACAGATACATGGAGGACATGGGAAACTTTTACTCCGCGGGGAGGGACACTCTGTTTTACTCCCACCACGCCAACGTGGACAGAATGTGGTCCATATGGAAAACATTAAAAACTGACGTCCCGAAAGATTTAAACGACCCGGATTACCTAAACGCGTCGTTTTTGTTCTACGACGAGAACAAACAGCTCGTGCGAGTCAAGGTCCGGGACTGCTTGGACCACAGGAGACTCGGGTACGAGTTTGAACCGGTGGATATCCCATGGTTGAACTACAGGCCCGCGAAAAAAGCAGCCAGGGCGAAAATCAAAGACATTTCGTCAGGTGCCCAAAAAGCTGACGGGTTGTTTCCTTTAACCCTGAAAAAGGTTACCAGGGTTTTGGTCCCGAAAACCGCGAAGGGAAAAGCCGACGAGGTTTTGGTCCTGGAAAACATCGAAACGGACACGACCAAATTCATAAAGTTCGATGTTTTCGTGAACGATGAGGATGATAAGACTGAGGAACTTGATAAGGCGGAGTATGCTGGTACTTTTGCACAGGTGCCGCATAAGACTAAGGATAAGAAGGGTAAGTCTAATATTACTCTGAGGTTGACTGAACTTTATGAAGACATTGATGTGGATGATGATGATACGATTGTGGTGACATTGATTCCGAGATCCAACGGTGATGATGTGACCATTGGTGGTATCAAGATCATCCCGTCGCCTCCCAGATCAGGGTGAAATTAATTAAGGGGATTGATTAATTCAACCCAAATATTCCCAGGTTTTATTAATTAATAAATAATTTCTGTAGACGCACTTTGGGGTCTAGCTTGCATTTGGTGGGTCTATTGGATTTGTTTTCCCATTGATGATCACATGCAATTTGGGTTTTTTAATTACTTTTGCCAACACTACTGTGCATTGTATTTTGATCTTTCAGTTGTGGGTTCTGTACTTTTATATTTAAATAAATGAAAAGGTATTTTCATATTGCAACTAGTTTTGTTAGACTTTAATTTGGTTGTTTTCTTTTTCCTTTTTCCCGTTCATATATATATATATATATATATATATATATATATAGGAATATGATCAAATGAGGCCAGGATAATTAGAGTGAGGCAGTGTTTTATTTTATTATTCTAATCCCTGTATTACAAATCGTAATTTTAGATGGTTGAAATTTATCCAATTTAATAATTATTTTCAATTTATTTTAAATCAAATAAGGATAGATTGGTCATTTTAATTATTCTCCATCAAGCCTGATATTAACAATTGGTTGAGCGCGGTTTTGTCGTACCAGCAAAATGTTGAAAACTGTTAAGGAACTCGGCAACAATGCTCTTGCCATTGTCTCGCAAGTTTCGTCAATACTTTCGACGCTTCAAGAACCGAGTGCCCACCGAAAACTCGTGGGATTGGATGAGCTCAGATATCTGATGTCGATGAACGCAGAACATCACAGAATGTTGAAAGCTGACGGGATGAAATTTACACCTAATTTGACCGTGGCGAAAGACGGCAGCGAAAAATTTACGACGATTTCTGCAGCTTTGGATGCAATGCCTGAGAAATACTAGGAGGTATATTCTTGCCTCAGTTTTATGAGAAACATCAATTTGAGTATTTGACTGTCTTTTTTAAGGGATAATTAAAGGGGGGAAATAACATTTGGGCTAATTACAAAAAAAAATGAAAATCACAAAAAAATCTTTATAGATTTATTATGTATTATACTTTGGCCCCTTCATAAGTAATAATATTTCAAACACCCTTTTTAAATTTGTGAAGATATTAAATCAAACCTTTGGGAGGTTTTGTAATTCTGAATCTTGTATAGAGTTTTTTGTAATTAAAACTAGGGTAGTTTTCATAATTATCCCTTTTTTTAATGATTGTTTGTTGATTTTGTGACATTTCATTTGCTGATCTGCATATGGTCTGGATTGTTGATGATGCAGATATGTGATTTATGTTAAATAAGGTGTTTATGACGAGAGTGTGATGGTTACCAAGAAAATGGTAAATGTTACAAGATATTTTTGAGGTTTCAGAATAAAGTACAGGATCGGAGGATTGGTGAAGAACACGATGCTGACGTGGAGAAAACGAGGACCTACTAGGAGGCAGTGAGGATTATTGTACACTTAGATATTTTTCGATGTATACTTAGATGTGTTTAGATGTATAAATAGTTAATTTCTGATGTATACATTTATGTTGTTGTATATTTATTTTTTTTGTTGTATACTTATATGTGTTTTGTTGTATACTTATATTTTTGTTTGACAAGTATAATATGTAATAAAATTATGTTAAAAATACAACAAAATAGTGTTAAGTATACATCAAATATATGCTAAATATACAACACAATAATGAGCGTGATTTTCTCTCTCTCTGATTGATTTACTTAATCCACGGTCCCCACATGTTAATGAGTGTGATTCTCTCTCTATAAATGATTCCTTAATTAATGGTCCCCACATATTTTTGTTTGACCATTTTAATATACAATAAAATTATGTTAAACATACAGCAAAATAGTGTTAAGTATACAACAAATCATTGATAAGTGTACATCATACTGCATGGCAGAGCACATGCGTGATTTTCTCTCTCCAGCGCGATTTTCTCGCGATTTTCTCTCTTTCCATGTGATTTTCTCTCCTCTAATACCTGATTTCATATTGGGATGGTCCCCCACATGTTTGTTTTGACAATTATACCCCTATTTTGCCTTAATTAAATGTTTAATGTAATTTTAGCCCCTATTTATCTTAGTCATTGATATAGATAAGAGAGGGTTGAGATGAGTCCACATTGTCTCACTATAATATGTGGTCTCATTGTAATTTTCCTTCTATATATATATATATATATATATATATATATATATATATATATATATATATATATATATATATATATTCAATCCTATATTCACCATTTTAGCGGTCCCATTGCTTTTAACAAAATGTAAGGACTTTACACATATATTGACCTTTATTCTAACACAAAAACTCCTGTCAGACCGTCTAATGGGTCTGACCTGTTAGACGGATCGACCCGCGGATCCTGGTGGTATTTTCGTAATATTAGCGTGGTGTTTTAGTAGTTTTCGGGAGTATCGGTATTAGAAATTTTCCGAAATGTATTAGTAGTTCCCCAAGAGTTTTTTAGTATTTCTCCTAAATATACTCCCAAATGTATTAGCAATCCCTCCAAAAGTATTAGTTCCTCGAAAAAGTATTAGTAGTTCCTTAAAATAAATTAAAATTTTCTCCCAAAATGTATTAACAGTCATTCTAAAAAGTATTAGTCGTCCTTCTAAAATGTATTAGCAGTTCTTTTGAAATGTATTAATAGTTCCCCTGAATATAATTATATTTTTCTCCCAAAATGTATTAACAAATCCTTTCCTTCAAAAGTATTAGTCGCCTTTCTAAAAAGTATTAGCGATTCTTCCAAATGTATTAGTAGTTCCCTGAAAAGTAATTTAGTATTTCTCCTAAATATACTCCCGAAATGTATTAGCAGTCCCTCAAAAAAGTATTAGTAGTTCCCTGGAAAGTATTTTAGTAGTTTCCATGAATATAATTAAATTTTTCTCGCGAAATGTATTAACAGTCCTTCTGAAAAGTATTAGTCGTCCTCCTAAAAAGTATTAACAATTCTTCTGAAATGTATTAGTAGTTCCCTGAAGAGTTTTTTAATATTTCTCATTAATATACTCCCAAAATGTATTATCTGTAATACGTTTATACATTTATTTGATACATCTAATACATTGGAATGCAATGTGTAATACGTTTCTACAAAGTTATGCCATTTAATAATCAAACCAAATTTAATGCAAGATATATGAATAGAAAGCATGAACCTCGATAGTTTAAAATTTCATAGCTTGTCGAGTATCTAACTGAGGATGCCAATTGATAAACCTATGTTTCTCATGTTTGCAATTTGCATATTAGGCATGACCTGTTTGATTTTATTAGTCTTTGTGAGATTTCTGGATTGGTTTGTCCAAAAGAGAGTCAAGTAGGTGAGACTTGTAGCTCTTGAGATATTACATACTATGAAGAAGAGAACATTAGATGCCATGTTGGTACAATGTTGATCTGTAGAATCTAAATAAACACCACAAAGATCATCTTTTTTTTAAAAGCAGCAAAGAACATCTTACGTATATATATAACAGAGAGAAAATCATATTTTCGCAGATAGTGATTCAACAAGATTTACAACTTTAAATTACAGAGAGAAGATTAGTAATATGCTTGAGTCTGAGAAAGGATGCACAGAAGAGGAGGAGAGAGGCTAGAGCTGGAGCGACAATAAGAAAGCGGGTTTTCTTATTCTTTTTTTTTTTTTCAGATTTGATTCAGGTGTTGGGGATCCGTCTAACGGATTTAGATCCGTTAGACCGTCTGACAGGAGACTTGCTCTTATTCTAATAGTCTAGCTCGTTTTTATTACGAATTGAGAAAATTAATTTGCAGAAATATTATTTTATACACGTTGACATTCATAAAGAAATTTAATAGAAAATTGAATATAATTGTAGAATAGAACATCTCAATCTTGAATTCATGGCGAGTGTGATGAGTGGATGTTAATGGGTCAGGTAATTGGCTTAAATCCAACCGTTGGACTAAGATTTCCAAAATGGACCCATTGAAATTTCTACTCTAAGTGTAATTTTCACTATGAAAAAGCACTCAGATAAAATTTAAATCTATATCTCATGATGAATGATAGACTCTGAACAGTAAAATTCATAATTACGAATCTAATTTTGTTAAATGAATTCAACTTAGAATATAATTTAAAATAGTCAATAAAATTTACAAATCCCTTTTAGGAATATAAATTGTACATTTGAGTTTGTGATAATTACGTATCAAAGAAAAGAAATGAAAAGGCCCTGATAGGCCCGACCAAGCGTATCGGAAATAAGGCCCAGGATTGGCCTAATAGCATACCCAATTTTTTGTTCTGCTCACCAGAGGTCCAGAACCACTTTAGAAATGGACCTAGGTTTAACCAGCCCACGAGCTGGACCGGTCCAGCACTAACCGAGACTACTATACTCCTGGATTTGACTAGGTGTGTCAAAATACGACACTAGAACTGCATTACCTAATCCAATCCAAGCTTATTAAGAGAAATCCGAACACAAAAAATTAACACGAAGTTACCAATTTGTATTAAATGAAGTTATTTTATATTTTAATTAATTTTTGATGTATTTTAAGAATAACCCAAAATTAACTCAAACTAAACACCATGGCCCGAATTTTCACCCCTAGATTTGCTAATGTTGAACGATCAATATATATAATATATATAAAACTTTTGCGTGGAGGGCCTCGATGCAGCATCCATCTTTTTTTCTATTTTGAACTTAGTCCATCACTTTGCGTTGAAATTTAAGTAATTTTGTACAATATTTGTAGTTCAGAAAATTATAATTACTTTTTACATTTTTTTTTATCGGTAATTACTTTTTACATTTAAATATGGGACGTGTGACAAGAAGATATTATAATGGCGTCTATAGATAGCGTTCCTCCACAAAGTTATCCACACATATTCCTTTTATATATATAGGCTCCATGGAGAAAATTAAAATCTACCACATCATTTCCTACAAGTGATCAAGTGGCAGAACATGACAAGAAAGTCCAATTTCTTTGGTTCGCATGTTGCCTTCGTTTCATTGTCCTTCATCGATGTTTCCATGCATCTTGCAATGAGGCTAAGGCTGTCAACTTGTGTCCAGATACAATTTATATTCTAAATATTACCAAACTTTTTAAATATTGAAGAAAGATATTGTTTGGATAGAAGGAATGGATTTCAATAACAGTTCATATATGATATATATTATATAAACCCTTGGATTCTAACCACACCCGAATGTAAACATGTTTTTCAACCTCATATTAGTGTTATTTATAGAGCTAATACATTAAAACTAGTTGTACTCACTAAATTAAGAATCCGCATCCAGTCAAGCTTAGACGACGGGCTCACTTTGGTCGCCTACAATTTTCTTTCGATTAAGCCACTTCTAATACTATCTCTACATCGCCTAAATCTGTAGGGCCTGTGATATGAATCAAGTCAAAACTACCATTATACCCTCGCAGATAGACTAAATGACCAATTTAGTCAAAGATCACAACTTCCGTATTTGGGTCCCGACCGTTGATTCATGCTATTCTATGAAAGGTGGACTTAGACAATCTTAACACGTGGAGCTAGGTTGTAGGGCCTACAGAAGTCAAACCTATAAATATAACATAGTTCTTCTTGATTACTACAAGTATCTCTTCATTTTCTAAGCGAACTTATATCTTGTATATGACTTTAGCATCGGAGGGCCTTAGTTGGGGGTCCATCCGACTAGCCTATGTTCACTCTTTTACAAGTCTCGGTTCAAGTACCTAGCTCCAGGTAAAGCAATTGAACCGAAGTACATCTGATTTATTCACCCAAACCAACCTGTCTATTTATATTTTTTTTGTAAAAAAATTATCGTTTGTTTTAATAAGAAAATCCATCACATTGATTGAACATAGTTCAAAATAATTGTTTAAAGGACTATATTCAATAAAATTACATAACTATATTTATAATATGGTCAAAAGTCACAGTTTATTGATTTTACATAACTACAATTTATTTTTCTCCACGAATATATCTCTCTCTGAAATCTATTTCCCCCCTAAATTGTTGCAGCATGATCACTCAGGCAGCATAGATGATCTTGATACCACCAATGGTAATATCTTCTCCTCCAGCTTTCGGCACCAACGAAACCAAAATCTGGTCATCATCTTCAACATCCAAATCTTCCAGCAGCTCTGTTAGTCCTAACCTGATTTTACTCTTTACCTTGGTCGAATTCTTATGCGGCACCTGAGAATAACATCCCGCGTACTCCGCCTTGTCGATTAATTCACTCGGCTTATCATCCTCGTCGTTCACAAAGACCTCAAACCGCACAAATTTCGCCGTATCCACCTCTATCCCTTCGATCACCAGCAATTCCTCTTCATTTTCCTTATCCTTTTTGCTTCTCGATTTCTTCGGCCTATCGACTAATACCTTGACGACCTTGTCGAGTTTCACCGGAAAATTAGTCTTCGCCGCGTTTGAAGTCGCGGCGGCCTTGGATTTCCTCACACGCGCCGTCGGTCTCGATTTCAGCCACGGAAGGTCGACCTTCTGGAAAGTGTACCCCATTTTCTCGTTTTCTAAAGTGTCCGCGACTCTCACGCGCACGAGCTGCGCGTTTTCGTCGTAGAAAAGGAAGTTAGAGTCCAGCCAATCGGAATCGGGGAAATCTTTCGGCTTGGAGCCTGATCTCAAGCCGCGAAACAACGACCAGAGCCGATCCACGTTGGCGTGGTGGCTAAAGAAAATCGAATCACGAGCGGCTGAGTAGAAGTTCCCCATATCCTCCCCGGTAGGCGTGGCTTGCCCAGTCCACACGTGCATAGCCGTGTGGGGCCCACGCTCAACCGACCCGGCCCCCGGATCCGGTTTAGTACCCGTAACATATTTCGCTCCGTAGAAATCCTCCAGCTTCGAGACGTTGCGGACCATCGCGCCGTACATTTCGACGAGGTTGTTCTGAATTACCTTCGATTGATCGGCGGCCTCTTGGCCGAAATATCTGAGATCGGTGATCGCCGGCGGGAGATGGTTCGGGTTACGTAAAGGATTGTATAACGGAGAAAACTTTCTCGCGAACATATCTGGCATGAACATCCCGTCAGGATTGTCCCAATTCCAAAACGGCAGACCGAAAGTGGGGTCGTTTATCAATTTCCCCAAAATCCTCTCGTAAAAATACAAATACCATCTATGCCAGGGGTAAAAAAGCCATGAATTGTGAACTTGAAGCTTCGTGTCCGAATCCCCTGTTTGTTCGTACGTGAGATTGCAATAAGCGCAATGGACGTTCGCTTGTTGCTTGAAACTTCGGGGATCGTCGTCGGGGAGAGCTTTCATTAGCTCCACAGCTTTTTCGTATTTAGCAATGTACTCTTTGCCGGCGAGATGCGCGGCGGGGCGAAAACGCATCGTTTTGACAGGGGGCAGTTTGTAATTAATGATTTTTTCAGATACCGGGGGGCAACAGTTCACGTCTAGGGGTTGTTGGGTGTTCAGATTTGTGCCACGTGTGCATTTGGAGAGATCAGGGGCTGAGATTGGAGACGCGAAAGCTGGTAAGTCAGCTGGAACAAGATTTGCCACACTATAAATTCCTCCCATGCCCACGAGTAAATTTCTCCTGTCAATTTTATTCCCAGGGGCAGTTTCGTCATTTGTGGAGTTGCAACGCACCTGGAATTGATGGGTTCGTGTTTTGTGGTGATTATTGGGCCGTGAAGAGAATTGGGACACGGCGGCGATGGTGGCGGGGGTGATGGAGCAAGAAAGTGGAAGAGAAGACATAATTGGGTTGTGCTTGAGACTCCAAAATGCAAGAGAACAAACATTTTATAGACTAGGAATATTAATAAAACAATTATTGCAATTGGCTGTTGAAATTTCAACCAATATAACGTGATTAAGCATCTCATTCTTTCAAAATAAAATCACTTACGTTGTGCATGCATGTAAGAAAACGCCGGCGCCGCCACTCCCGGAAATTTTAGTGTGGGCTATATTCTTAGAAATTTCAAATCCTAGTATATATGTCCTTTTATTTTTTATTTTTTAATAATACAATGTCGTTGTCTTGTATCTCAGAATTCTAATCCTCATTCAAGTTGATCTGGTAATTTTGTTGGCCCCACTGTCATGGTCATTCCTCAAGTTTATCTTGGGGAAGAGGTTTTGTACCTCGAGGTCCTTTTGGTGGATTTCGTGGAAATAACAGGTTTCATAGGGTAGGTTATTCCTCCAATCATCTCATGTGTCAGTTGTGTGGGAGAACGGACCATATGGTACCTCAATGCTATTATCAGATCAATCGGTTTTTTTTTAGTTATTCCCATCAAATTAAGATGTTTTTTAACCATTTTTTAAACACATCTTTTTTAACCATTTTGGGGTGTGAAAAACCCAATTTGCTCTTGAGTCAATTTAACTGCACAAAATCACACATCCCTGTGACTTGGCATCGAATTACTGTAACTCGACATCAAGTTACTGTAAATTGTAACTCGATGTCGAGTTACAACATTCAGTTCTCTCACTTATTATAACCCAGTTATTTTTTTTTCCAAAAAACTTCATTCACATAACTTTTTCGTTTTAAATCTGTTTTTCATGTATAATATATCAAATTAATTCTCTTTTCGATATCTATAATTCAACACCCATATTGCATATTTAAAAACAAAAAATACAGGTTCGTTTTTTTTAAAAAATTTGAAAGAAAGAGTAAGAGGATACATATAGAGATAGGTGAAAGAGAGAGAAATAATCCAAATATCAAACAAATATGCTAGAAGAGTATGAATGTCATTTTACACCCCAAAATGGCTAAAAAAGATGTGTCTACAAAATATGGCTATTTTTAATCTTTACATTTTGTAAATGACTATTTTGTACGATTTCTACTTATAAGTTCGATCATAATTTTCAAGAACTACTTATAAGTTTCAAAGTTTCTCTCAGTCACCACATTGCCCTCCTTCCTCTCATACAAATTTCAATTAATTTAAGGGGAATGTTGCACACACTCAGGTTGAGGATGTTTTCCCCAATCAGTTTTGTACAGGTTTTGGCCATGAGGAATGGCATCCGGTGCTACTAATCATATATATCACAGCTGATACACAAAATTTGATTGTTCATGCTCCTTATAATGGCAATGAACATGTTAAAATGGGAAATGGTAAAGCATTATGCATTCATCACGTTGGCTCTTCTTCTTTTCCTTCTCCTTATTTTCTAACCGCACTCTTATTCTCACACAAATTCTTCACGTTTCTCATATTACAAATAGGGGTGGCCATGATTTCGTAACCGCCGGTTTCGGTTTCAAACTGTCGGTTCCGGTTCCTCATTTGGAGGAATCGGAACCGGAACTGGAACCGTTGTCAACTAGAACTGATGGTTTCGGTTCTGGTTTGAAACCCGGTTCTTCCATGGTTCTAGTTCCGATTTTAACTGGGACCGTTTGTTTATCTTTAAATTATTTTTTTATTTTTTAAAAATGGTTTATCAATTTCAGTTACAAAAGATAGGAAAAAGGAAGAAAAAGACTTTGGACTTAATATTTCATTAAGTTTTGTATTTAATATTATAATAATATTAAATTGTCTATATGTGTTATTAATTAGAGTATAGACGAATCAAAGTTCACATAGTTCGCTTACAATATTTGGTTTAAAATGTGTCTAATATAGTTACAAATATAAAACATACAATAAACATTTGACATTTCTTTTAACATATTATATAACCGAAAAACATAAAAATCGTTGGTTTTAACCTTGAAAGCGGCAGTTTTAATTGCTGATTCCACTATGGTTCTACATACGGTTCTAACCGACGGTTAAAATTACCGATTCTACGGTTTTTGAGACCAAATAACCGGAATGGGAACCAGCATGGTTCCGGTTTTGGTTTTCGAACCGTTGACCGGTCAATGGTCCCGAGAGCCGTTGACTGGTCAACGATCCCGAGAACCGTTGACCATGGTTCCGATTTTGGAACCATTGACCAGTCAACGGTCTCCAGAACCGTTGACCGGTCAACGGTCTCTTGAACCGTTGATCATGGTTTCGATTCCGATTTGAAACCTGGTTTCAGTTCCATTTGGCCACACCTAATTACAAAAATCTTCTTAGTATGTCCCAATTTTAATTTCAAGAGACAACAATGTGTACTTCCAGTTTCATCCTGAGTACTTCTGTCTTGTGAAGGACTTCATCACTCATGCAATTCTTCTAAGAGGAGTGAGCGACATAACTCGAGACCGTCAAGAATGGCACGTAACTAAGCAAAAACATTAGTCTTATGTTAAGCGAGAAAATCCAACAAAAATAGAATCATGTTCATCGATAGCGAATAACACCACAAGAACTTGACATTCATGGATTACCGCGTGAGCTAGGCGCGGTCGATATTGAGCTTCATATATATCCATCCCACATCTGGAAGGGAACGAGCCACAGCATGCAATCTCACATTTCCGAGAAATATTTAACGCCATTGTAAGTAAAAGGTAGTCCGAGAAAAAATTATTCAATCTGAAAATTTTCTTGAATAACTTTATTCTCTCCCGCCAAATAATAATTCACCAAATCAGTAATGAGATAGCATTTTATTATCAATATATGCATGTTGAGCATATATATTACATTTCAAACATAATTTAACAGAATATTTTATATATCATTGGATGTTGCAATATAAAATACAAGAAAGAAGAAAATACATTAAAATAAAGAATTCAGGCTAATGGTTTTGCATGTAGATGAATTGAATTTATGGATTTTTTGGCGATAGAGAAGTTCTATTTATGTTTTGGTCCTGAATTGGGCATGCACCTACCACGAACCAGATGAAAAGTCACACATTGGAGTGGTAGGTGTAGGAAGGAAAAACAGCAATTTTTACAAGGGGACAAATTCACCAATCAAATCAAACATAGAGGTACGTACGTGGAGACATGCAACATGTTGTAATTGCTTTCCTAATTTTCCAATATATTCCTCAGTATAATTATATACATTCACATATATATGCATCTTTAATTGAATTTTGACAAGACAATCCTGTGAATTGGATATGAATCTACGATGTACATTTAAAATTAAATATTTATTTTAGAAAACAAGGCGAGATTTAGTTAGTAAAAATAGAATAACAATAATATTGAATGAAAAAAGTAAAGATAAAAAAAGGAAAAATATTTATATGAGTGTGACTTATCGAATTAGAGTATCACTTATTTAAAATATCTTATGAACCCCTACAGTAGTAAAATTTTTGTAGAAATTATAAAATGTGAAATCTTATTTTAAAATATTGTTTTTCAAATATGTATAAAATAAAATGACAGAAAATTTAAGATAGTAGTGACCGCTCTTTTTTAATTAGAAATTTATCAGAATTAAATAATTTGTTAAAATAAGATCTTATTCTGAAAATAAATTATGGTTATTACCCTATTTGTTTTAGGAGTTTATAAACTTTCATCAACTTTTCTTTTATTGATTTTATAATCTATAACTTGTAAAATACTTCTCGAAAGTTAATAAGCTCTTATAAGCTGTATACTTAAGACGTTCCCAAAAAAAACATATGTTTAATAAAACACCTTCTTCTTCTAAGAGCTAAATATGCTCTGCTGATTTGGGGTATTATCTGTCTGTTTTAAAACTCTCTTTAGTATATAGATAATATAACATAATATTAATTGATCTAATAATACATGATAAAGTAATAACTACTATTTTAGAAAATAAATGACGTGGATATAGGTATTTGGTTTTTGACAAAACTTAAAGTAGAACTTTTTACCAAATATTTTTTAGAGAGACCTTATATAAAATTCAAGCTTAGAAAGTTAAGTTGGACACAAAATCTAAAAGTACTGCATGAAAACATACATCATACATGACAAAATAGTGCATCTAATTATCTAAACATTGCATGGATGGCTGAACAAAAGGAGATAATTATCTTCTACATGACGAGGTAAAAACAGGACGGACGCAAAATTTGTTTCTTGGGGGGGTGAAATCCGGGGCGGCTTTGGGGCGGCGCAGATGGTGCCGCCGCACAGGAAGCCCTCCGACGAGGGCCCCCGAATTTTTTTATATATGTATATATACAATCAATGGCGGAGATAGGGCCAACCGGGGCTCCGGCCCCCCTCCTTTTCTTTTTTTTTTTTTAAAAATACGAGGTAAAAATTTTCTAAATTTTTTTTAGTTAATATTTATTTGTATTTTTTTAATTTTTTTATCTGGCCCACCCCAATTTCTTGTATCGGTCCACCCTGTAATAATTCTAAGCTACGCCATTGTATATAATGGCGTAACTAGGAATTATTGTGGATAGGCCGATACACGAAATTGGAGTGGGCCAAATAAAAAAAACTAAAAAGATACACATAAATATTAACTAATTTTTTTTAAAAAAAATAGAGGGCGTCGGGGCCCGAGTTGGCCTCCCCCTATCTCCGCGATTGTATATATATTATTTATTGCTCTAGGCCCTTCGAAACTTTGGACCGGCTCTGGCAAAATCGAATCTAATATAAATAAAAACAAAACATACAAGCTTTTATAATTAAATTACATAGAAATTTGGGGGAGGGGGCAAGATGTGTTGGTTTATATTTATATATACTATATTAATTTATTAAATAATATATTATAGGGGTTCAATCGCAAGATGAGGGGGGGCGGTTGCCACCACCAACCCCTTCCTATGCCCGTCCCTGGAGGTAAACATGGCAGCAAACAATTAATTTGTCCTCAACTATAACGAGGCTTTGTTGTAAAAATCCCCGCTTAGGCACTAGGCTCCTTTGCCCGCCTACAATTTTTTTTTTCCGATTAGGCCCGTATAATCCCGCTCACCCAGATCCCACCTAGGCGCTAGGCTCCGATCTACCGCCTAGCGCGCGCTTTTTACAACATTGTAACGAGGTAAACTTGGCATGCCTGAATTTGAACCTTTTAATTAGTTGAGGGATGTTGCCTAGACTTATTTTCATCAACTTGTGTATTTTTTTGGGGTAAACCTCACTTTCCCCCTATACTCTCATTGAGTATCATTCTTTCCTCTTATACTTTCAATTGTATCACTTTATCCCCTTATACTATTAATTAGTATTACTTTATTTCCTATATTTTTAGAATAATATTTTATACTCATATACGCAAAACAATGACCATTTAATCCTCACCTATTAGTTTTATTAAAATAACAAAATCATTTTAAAAGTATTTAATATTAATAAACTTGTACTTATTTTCTAAATTAATTTTCAGTACAACTTGATTAATTAACACTTAATATTAAATCTATTATATTTTACATTTAGTTTCTAATTATATATTATTTAACTTTAGCATAGTCCTTATTAGATTAACTATATAATAGGATATTTTTATTAGCCAATACACTCGATACTTTTAATTTATTATTCATCACAAACATAAAATTATATACTATATATATAATACAGATTTATTAAATATGTGAAATATTATTAGTAATTTTTAATTGTTGATTGAACAATCATAATTTAATAAAGACTATATTAAATAGAGAAAATAGTTATTTCAAGATTAATTTTTTTGAATACAAAATATTATTTTACAATAAAATACATAATTTTTAGATTTATTATGAAAAAAAAATGTATGAATATATTAGTTTACATAAAAAAACCTACAATATAGTTATTTAGTAGGAACTACATTCATTTTAATAAATAGCAAATAAGTTTTCCAATATATATATATATATATATATATATATATGTGTGTGTGTGTGTGTGTATTTGATGCCATTGTTAAATTAAAATAATAGCAGGGACAATTAGGTCATTTAATAAAGGAATAGAAGGATTAAATGATATTATAATTGTATTGGGGGTAAATTGATACAAATTGATAGTATAAAGGGTAAAGTGATACAATTAAAAGTACAATATGGTTAAGTGATATTCAACAAGAGTATAAGGGGGTAAAGCGAGATTTACCTTTTTTTTTCGGTATGTAAGAATTATGAGGAGGGCTCTTATTTATAGGTGTAGGGTGTGAATTGTTGCCATTATTACCCGATGAAACAATGTGATATGATTGACCGATCTTGATTTGTCTTGTATACCTTGTCATAATAACAAGATTGTGATTTGAGAATTGATTTATTTACCAAGACTCGGGAAATCACTTGCTTATTATTTACAAGATCCAAGACTGAAAATTTTAGCGCAGAAAGTTTGGATTTCTATTATTTAAAAAAAAAAAACTGAAAAAGGGAAAAACTTAGAATGTTTTGAGTTTTGACATACTAAATTTTGTAAATTTCAAAAATATAACCCACAACAAAATTTCCAGGTGGGGCAGCGGCGTTTTCTTACACAAGTATATCAATATATGCATGTACAACGTGTTTTTGATATTTTGAAGAATGAAATCTTCATTTGGATAATGCATACATGCAGAGGTGGAATATTGGGTGAAATTAAATTTCATGAGCCAATTGCAATAATTGTTTCCTTCAACTCTATATAATGTCATGTTCGGTCAGTACTTCCATTTTCAAGTCTCAAGCACAACCCAATTATGTATTCTCTTCCACTTTCTTGCTCCGCCACCACCACCGCCATGGCCGCCGCCTCCCAATTTTCTTCACGGCCCAACAATGTCTTAGCAAATCCACCACCAATACACTCCTCAGCCCACAAAACACGAACCCATAAATTCGAGGTGCGCTGCAACTCCCAAAATGACGAAACTGCCCCTGGTAACAAACTTGACAGGAGAAATTTACTCGTGGGCATGGGAGGAATTTATGGAGCGGCAAATCTGGTTTCAGCTGACTCGCCAGCTTTGGCAACTCCAGTCTCAGCCCCTGATCTCACCAAATGTACACGTGGCACAAATCTGAACACCCAACAACCGCTAGACGTGAACTGTTGCCCCCCGGTGTCCGAAAAAATCATTAATTACAAACTGCCCCCTGTCAAAACGATGCGTTTTCGCCCCGCGGCGCATCTGGCCGGAAAAGAGTACATAGCTAAATACGAGAAAGCTGTGGAGCTAATGAAAGCTCTCCCCGACGACGACCCCCGGAGTTTCAAGCAACAGGCGAACGTCCACTGCGCGTATTGCAATCTCACGTACGAACAACCCGGTTCAGACGCGAAGCTTCAGATCCACTTCTCGTGGCTTTTTTACCCCTGGCACAGATGGTATTTATATTTTTACGAGAGGATTTTGGGGAAATTGATAAACGACCCCACTTTCGGCCTGCCGTTTTGGAACTGGGACCATCCTGACGGGATGTTCATGCCAGGTATGTTCGCGAGGAAAGGCTCCCCATTATACGATGCGTTGCGTAACCTGAAACATCTCCCGCCGGCTATAGCCGATCTCCGATACGACGGCAAGGACGCCGCCGATCAGTCGAGGATAATTCAGAACAACCTCGTTGAAATGTACGGCGAAATGGTTCGCAACGTTTCGCAGCTCGAGGATTTCTATGGAGTGAAATATGACGCCGATACGAATTCGTCTGCTGGGGCCGGGGCGGTCGAGCGTGGGTCCCACACAGCCCTGCATAGGTGGGTTGGGCAAGACACGCGCGGCGGGGAGGATATGGGGAATTTCTACTCAACCGGTCGAGAGCCGCTTTTTTTTAGCCACCACGCCAACGTGGATCGGCTCTGGTCGTTATTTCGCGGCTTGAGAGGCTCCAAGCCGAAAGATTTCCCCGATTCTGATTGGCTTGACTCTAACTTCCTTTTCTACGACGAAAACGCGCAGCTCGTGCGCGTGAGAGTCGCGGACACTTTAGAAAACAAGAAAATGGGGTACACTTTCCAGAAAGTCGATCTTCCGTGGCTGAAATTCAGGCCGGTCGCGCGTGTCAGGAAATCCAAGGCCGTTACCACTTCCAAGGCGCCCAGAGCCACGGAGACTAACTTTCCGGTGAAGCTCGACAAGGTCGTCAAGGTATTGGTCGATAGGCCGAAGAAATCGAGAAGTAAAAAGGATAAGGAAAACGAAGAGGAATTGCTGGTGATCGAAGGGATAGAGGTGGACAGTGCAAAATTTGTGCGATTCGAGGTTTATGTGAACGATGAGGATGATAAGCCGAGTGAATTAATCGATAAGGCGGAGTACGCGGGATGTTATTCTCAGGTGCCGCATAAGAATTCGACCAAGGTGAAGAGTAAAATCAGGTTAGGATTAACAGAGCTGCTGGAAGATTTGGATGTTGAAGATGATGACCAGATTTTGGTTTCGTTGGTGCCCAAAGCTGGAGGAGAAGACATTACCATTGGTGGTATCAAGATCATCTATGCTGCCTGATTTATCTCTGCTGCAATATTTTTATTTGAGTAGTTAATTATGTAAATCAATAAAATAATGATAAAACCGTTATGTTTTTATCATTATAAATTAAGTATAAACCAATCTTTGCTGTTTCACTAATTCTCTGTTTGTCACCATAATTATTTTTGGTTTTGTATTGGAAGATTTGGAAACTATGAATTTCACTTAACGACTAATCTTTTTTTTTTTTCTTTTCCTGCATGCTTCCAAGAGTTTAGTTAATTTTGGGTTTATGATTATTTACAATAATTTTGAACTATGTTCGAGCGGTATGATGGATTTTGAAGATGGATCATGTCTTGGGCCTGCAGATGCAGCCCAACTTTCCTATTCTGGGGCCTTGAAGCAACAAACAATCTCTTATTCTCATGTGTGATAAAAACTGACATGGTAGGGCTCCATATAATTCAGCCCAAACTTTTTCTTTTTTGGTTTTGTGTGATTGAATTAAACTATTATCACGCACAGGCACCAGTCACACAAGTTGTGGTATGTGAGTGCTCGTTAATCATTACAAAATATAAATATTACTTATTTATGTTAACTTAGGTCTGCTTAAAAATATAACTGTCCATGTAAATAAGTAAGTAGAAGTTAAGACATTGCAAAATAAAAGAGCAGCTTGCACAACATTTTTTCCCTCGATAATGGCGTATATCTAAAATATTGAAATTTGATCGATATTCGAAAATTGTGCATGCGTTTGACTTAACTGCCAATCAAATTGAGTTAGAACGAGTTTTTAGACAAATTTTATTGATCAATTCGAGTTTTTTTTTTTTTTTTTTTGAGGTGGTGTAGAAATGTAGAATATGTTCGGTACAAGTGAAATATGATTGGAGGTAGGGGGCAAGAAATAATAATATGGAGTAGTTGGATTAACATTAAAGATTCACATTCTTTGTCTTTTGAAATATATAAAAGCCCATCTGCTTTTTTGGACTCATATGAACTAACGTCCTACCGCCACCTTTTTCATCATTATTAGGAATCTGCCGATCCATTTACTAACCATATCCATTACAATCAAACAAGGACGTAGCCAGGATTTACTATCAGTACGGTCAGGATTTTTTTCGTTTTGGTGGGATAATTGTCGGGCCAAAATTTTTCGAAAATAGAAAATAAAAAAGGCAATCTAAAGGCCGATACATTGCAATAATGTTTTGTGGATTTTCATAACCTCTCATTCTGACTTCTCTAGAATGAACTTTTTGGAAAAGTGAGTTTATCCAAAAGTTCATTCTAAATTAATCACCAAACAACTATTAATAGATTTTAGATCCAAAAATTCATTTTAGAAATGCTTTCAAAAATACTATTTATTATCAAGTTCGGAACATATATCTCTATATATAACAAACAAAGCAATCATTCATCCACTCATATACCTTAATTGGATTAGATACTTCTTAATTTTTTTGGGTCAAGAAGGTTTAATGGCATTTTTAATGTTTAGCTCAATTTTGTTATATAAACTAGACCTTAGATTATATTTTCAGTTCGGTCCAAATCAAATTTAATAGGATCACTCCGAATTTGAGTGCGGTCCGCCGACCGCACTCGTCCTAAGGTGGCTACGCCACTGCAATCAAACATATAAATTTAGATGCACACACAAAGATTATGGGTGGCATTGTGGCAATGAAAATGGGAAGATTCTGAATGGCAATTCGGGTTGTGTTCGGTTTGTGAGTTGGATTGAAACACGAAATTAGCTTCAAAGTTACTAGCTCGAACCCAACTCATTTAATTATTCATGTTAGATTTATCAACCGGCCCCAATATATTTATTCTTGTTTAACCCATAACATGATCCCAAATCAATTGTACATTTTAAAAATCTGGATAACTCATCTTTTTATATATGTTATATAAGTTGTTTGAGTTAATTTGCATCCTCAAAATTATATTTGCTTACATTAAATTTTTTATAAAACTTCATTGTGATACTAACAACATATTCGACCAATTAAAAATATCACAAAAGACAACAAACACGGGTAATTTTAGATTAACCCAAAACCATACTATTTGCTATTCGTGTTATCCGGTCGAATCCAATTTTGACCCGAACACAAAGATGAACCGTAACCCACTTATAATGTAATAGGTTCATCTTTTGTATTTTGCTATCGCTATCGCGTTACAAATTGACACCCCATGGCTTAGAAAGATACTATTGTCCTAATCGCTTTACCAAGATTCACTACAAACCTGTTGTATAGAGCTGTTAATTTTGGCCCCGCCTAACCAGTCCGATATTTTATCGGGTTGGATTGTAATATCCAAGCCAGAAAAATACAAGGCCTCAAAAGTTTGAAAGACCCGGACCGGCTCGGTCGACCCAGGTTTTTCACTGTATTTTTCATGCTCTGAGTCGGCCTGAACTCTAAAATTAGAAGTGCGGTTATTGTTTAGTCCGGCCCGTTTGACACCTCTGCTGTTGTTGTATTCATGTCCCATTCCTTTCCAATTTTCCATTCATCAACGCTCAAATTACTTTCTTGTCCTCTTCCTCCACTATATTCCATCCCAAGGGTCCGTCACAATTTTTCTACTTGCAAGTTTTATCAGTTTAAAGTTTAAACGCTTTTAAATTCAAACTTTCAAACTTCTCTAACCCCCTTTCTCTTTCGAGCTTTTCTATGGCCTCGTGTCCCCATAAGAGCTGTCAATGTATATATACACGCATACACGGCACTGTACAGCTTCATTCTTAAATGCCTTTTCAACGGTTTCAAATTTATTGCCAATTTTTATTTATTTTTCTTCCATTATGCTGCCAGCCATTGAGATGCTGCTGTTTCTGCACTAAACAGAAAATGCCTTGACATTTTAACAAAGCCCAACTGAGAAGAAGAAGAAGAAGAAGAAGAACTTGATTTGTGGTTTTTACTGCTCGTTGTTTGTGTTCTGCTGACGGTAAAAGGGGAAACTTTTGAGATTCGTAAGAAGAATTTTTTTATTATTGTGTTTTGTTTCGTATTTTTTTTCTTCATTTATGCGAGTTAATTTTGTGAGATTTAAATTTCTGTTGCCTTTTGGGAACTTTTAAATTTTTTGTCTATCTTTTTTCCAGTTTGCTTTTGGCCAGATAATCACTTTGTTTTCACTTGAGCTAGATTTGAGATTCTTGATTTCTGAGACATATGAAAGACTGATAAAGGAAAAAATTGACTGCTGATCTTGAACTTTTCCTTTGTCAATAATGGAGTCTTACTTATTAGCTCATTCTTTGTAGATCGAATTGGTACCAATTGGTTCATCTCTGAACAGAGGAAAGTAAGAATCATTCTAAAGTTAGTAATTTTAATGATCCACCACAAAATTGAGTCTGGTAAAAAGGCAAGGTCCTGCATATTTTTACAATATTGATTCGTGGATGCTTTGCATTTTTGTGGGACTGCAAAGTAACTTTATCTTTGTTTTTCTTCTCAAAAGAGCATGTTCACTCGAGCATGTCTTGGGGTTTCCATTATTGTTTTTTGCTTCAAAAAGTTGAACAAATAATTTGCATTGGAAATGGCTTTAAAATCAGGTCTTTTTGTATACATTGATGCATCAAAATTATTTCGAGGAAAAAGGGATGTTTGCTGGTGAAACCAGAAGTCAGTTGTATGATTTGCTTTGAAATGATGGCATAAAGTGCATTGGCTAAAAAATGATAATTAGCCAACACTTGAAGGTATCATCTATTGATATCTAGGGAGTGTTTGAGGAAGTGATTTATTGCTGAAGAAGCGGCAACTAGTTGAGAATAGTGTTTGTTCTTTTTTTTTTTTTTGGTGTAAAAGTCAAATTGGAAGTAGGATCAGAAATCTAAAGCACCCATCTTCTACTTTTAGACTCTTATTAAACGGAGCATAATTAGAAGCTGAAGCTAGCATTTGCAATGCTAAAAAGTGATTTTTTCAGCTAAAAGTTGAGAATCCCTTTTTATATTGTTTGCATACTCTCTTAGTCTTGATTTAGTGGTCAAATTTAACATTTATTAACACCCCGTTTGCAATTGCAGCATTTTGCTTGAGTTTTAACTTACATGGCAGTGTGGAACTTAAGACGTACATGCTATCTTAGGTATACTGTGTTGAGTGATTTAAGGTTGTCCCGACTATGCCGAAGTTTATTTTCTATGAAATGTACATATTTAAAAAAAAATTGTTGTGTTTCATCAATGGAAACGGATATTATATGATTTCACTTTCATTCTGTTATAAATGATACATCAAAAGAAAGACTATTCGACTCTTGGCATTCTGAAGATTTACCACCTTTCCTCGCTAAACTCTTTAAATATTCCAAATCAATAACTGTGTTTTTCTCATCACAATTATGCAGATCAGATATTAAGTTATTTTCACCTCCTGTAAGCCTGTTGTGCTGTCAAAATCATTTAGTCACCTTTCAATCGGAGAAATGCGACGATCAAGGTATTAATCAAGCTCGAGTATCTGTTCGTCCAATGCAGTTGTAATTATTATTTTTCCATTTGGCTGTGATAATAGTCACTTTTATCTTGAATACAGAGTAACAGAGATATCCCAACGACAATCTCCTCGAGGCCCACCTAGTCTCAGGACATCGAGCTCCGATTCTGATCATGTACATCCTCGTCCTAGGACAGAGAGGACCCCAAAACTAGCTGAGGGTCGAGCACGAGGCGCTCAATCTGATCCGTCAAATCAAAAGAAACTCGGCACGCGCATTGCAAATTTGGAATCTCAACTCGGCCTAGCGCAAGAGGAGCTCAAAAGTCTGAAAGGCCAATTAGTCTCAACCGAAGCTTCTAAAAAAACAGCACAACATCAGCTCGAGAAGAAATCAAAGAACCCTAATTCATCGGAAATTGAAGAGAAACACTCTACTCCAATTGTGATCGAGACATTGAACAACGAAGACAGCTCGATTATTACTTATGAGGCGTCTGATGATATACAGCAGGAAACTGATGTCTTTGAAGTTCCGATTGAGAAAGTTGCCGTGGAGACTAATAAGGCTGATTTAGAACTTCCAGCTGAAGAAAATGAATTGAAACCCGAAAGTCCATTAGTTGATGAGCTGGCTTTGAAGAACGACGAGATAAACACGCTGAAGACAAATTTAGACGAGAAGGACAAAGAACTTGAAAACTTTCGTAAAGAAAACGAGAGCTTGAAGAGCCAGCTCGATGAGAAATCACTAAAGTTATCGTCAGCTCAATCGAGATCGATGAACTGACTCTGAAATTGAATAATATTGGTCAAGAGCTGGAAGAGAGTAAAAAACGGTGCCCGGATAAACGAGAAGTTAGAATTTGCTGAAAAAGAAAAGGAGGAATTAGAAAACAAGATGAAAATGCTGCGTATACAATCCGAGCAATGGAGAAAAGCAGCCGATGCTGCAGCATCGGTTTTGGCTGGGGGAATGGAGATGAATGGAAGAAGGATATCTGAGAGGTGTGGATCGATGGATAAAGTTTACACCAATTCGCTTCGAACATGTTAGTGGTTATAACGGTTATGTTGGCTCGCCTGCATTTGTTGATGATCCTGATGATGTTTTTGGAGGTGAAAAGAGGAAAGGTTCTGGTATTAGAATGTTTGGAGACCTGTGGAAAAAGAAGGGCCACAAGTAAAATTACCTGGAAATATCAGAAGAAAAAAAAAATGGTTGCTTACCATTTTTATTTGTTTTCTATGTCATTGTAATTTGAATATTCCATCAATTTACAGTGGCAGTATTTTGAAGCCATGAATTCAGACCATTTGATTTATTCGCTCTCATTAAGTGTAATAGACGTAGTTATTTCTGTTTGTAATTTATTGATTTACGGATTAGATCTTCTATTACAGTATGGTGTTTCATCTATATTCAACCGTTCAGATGATTTCAAGTATAAATTGTGTGTTTTTGAAAAGAAGTTGTTGACTTGTTGTTAATGCTAAAACATGAAATAGAGCTAAAATGGGGTCTCTGATCTACAAGCTGAAAAAGAGCCTTTCTATTTATGATCTTGTCCCATTGCAAAAGCAAACTTTATGCAAAAGAACTAATCAATGAAATCTGCATAGATTTTACATGACAAATGTTTTAACCAGACAATTTACAGACAAGATAGACATGAATTGAAACCAATGCAAGATTATAACACCACTCTAATGGACTAAAATGTTGCTTTGATCCATGCCAGAAAGTGAGGCTCCAATACTATATATATATATATATATATATATATATATATATATATATATATATATATATAAACACCTCAAGAATCCAATTATATAAAGCTTGCACTAGTTCAATTATTTCTGCAACTGTAAAAACATGCATAAACTATCTGCCTTTCTCCCATTTTTCACTCTCTTATGCAACTTCATAGTTTTACTATCCCTCCACCTCCAAACTGTAAATTCAACCTTGACAGGCTTCAGCTTAAACCTCATTCATGTCGATTCTCGCGAATCTCCCCTGTATCCCGGAAAACTTTCTGATCTACAAAGGTTTCACAGGCTACTTCAACTCCCCAAATCTCAAGACTCATATTTCAATAATATTGCACACAAAAACGAAATAGGGACTAAGTCTATTATAAATCCGACAACAATTCGCGCTCCAGGCAACGCCCTCCGACATCTGTTCATCGTACACATGAACTTATGTTCTAACAGCACACCAGTTAGTTTACTTTTAGACACAGGTAGCAACTTTGTATGGATACAATGCCAACCGTGCATTCGACAAAATGCTCCTGTTTTCGACCCCAGGAATTCGCGGTCCTACAGAAAACTTTTGAGTAATCATCGTTTCGCTCCTTTTTTCAACTGTACGAACGGAAGAAATTGCACCTACAGCACAAGGTATAATGGAGGAGGGTTCTCAAAAGGGGTTGTCTCAGTCGAAACGCTTTAGCTTGAAAACACATACAGGAGGGACAGAACGTAAATAATGTTGTTTTTCGGATGTGGGCACGAAAACAGTTTAGGGGAACTGATTATAAAGGTGGGATGACAGGTGTTTTAGGCATGGACAGATTTTATACTTCATTTATACGACAATTAGGCAGCCAATCGTCTTCTCTGAGACGTTTTTCGTACTGCTTGTACGAAATTCTTAATCCGACAAGGACTAGAGGATTCTTGAGATTCGAAATGACATCGTTATTCAATCAAGAACGTGTTCGTAAAACCCCCTTTTTAAGTCTTCCAAACTCATCAAGATATGTGGTGAGAATATTGGATATCAGCATTGGACGTTATCGTTTGAACGTTAAATCAGGGCCGTGCATTGTGGATTCAGGATACGGAGCAAGTGCTATCGAGCAAAAATCTTATTCGCTATGTTGAGTTTTCTTATCCGACACTTTGATCAGTTTAACCTTCAACGAATCCGAGACTCAAGGTACATGGCAGATCTTTGCTATAACAGGCCAAGAAATTTTAGTAATTTTCCAACCATGACATTCCATTTTCAAGATGCTGATCTTGAAATCGTGCCGACAAGTTTGTTTCTGATACGGCCTCAGTATTTTTGCCTGGCCATGAGAGGAGAGACGAATCAGACGGTTCTTGGAGCGTTTCAGCAAAGAAACGTGCGGTTTGTGTTTGATCTTGGTGAAGATAAGTTACTGTTCTTAAAGGAAGATTGCTCAAGAGATGGTAACTAATTGTAGCCATGTCTTATTCTATGTAATAAATGTGATGAAAGAGAGTTTAATTTATCAAAACCATCCAAAATGCAATGAATACATTATTCCTTTTGGCAAAAATGTCAATTTTGTTGAACATGAGAAGATAATAGCAGAGTGCATAGAATTAATGACACCTAAAAGAAAGGCAAAATCTGTTGGCATATTGTAATAACTCAACACATTATCTTCTTACAAGAAACTTTACATGTTTGTATATATGTATAATAGTTGTCTGAATTTTTTTGCACAAAACATGGCTCAAACTATAACCATGGTAATCTTCGCTGCCTTCAATCTGTTTTCACTCCATTTTCTCCAATCCATTGCTTTGATTTCAAGTGGTTTCAGCTTGAAGCTCACTCACAGGGACTCCCCACACTCTCCTTTATACCAACCAAACATTTCCAACTTCGAACGCTTCATAAAAACGCCGATATTTCTAAAACCCGCGCCTCTTACTTTGAAAAACGGGGCGAAACAATAGATGAGGGACGAAAAACAAGAAAACTCAAAAACGAATCTTTTCAACTCCCACTAATCTACCACGAACCTCTATTCACCGTCGAGTTAGGCCTTGGCACCCTGTCGTTAAACGGAATTTAATTTTCGACACGGGCAGTGGGCTTACGTGGACACAATGCAAACCTTGCGTGCGATGTTTCAAACAAAACCAGCCTCTATTCGACTTTAGAAAGTCTAAATCCTATAAAATGGTGGCTAAAAAGGACAAACTTTCAAAGAGGTTTACTTGCAATATTTTCGGATGTTTTTACTATGTGCAGTACTATAGCGGACAGATTTCAGCAGGCATTGCCTCATTCGAAACATTCGCCTTCCAAACCACGAAAGGAAACTACCGTAACGCCCCTGGTCTGGTTTTCGGCTGTGGGACTATCAACCAGGGCTCTTTTGGCTCCACAAATGCTGTCAGTGGGATATTTGGTTTGGACAAAGAGCCTGTTTCGTTCGCTCGCCAGCTTGGCGGCCTAATGAAGGACCGTTTTTCGTACTGTCTACCAGAATTAAACTCAACGGCGGCCAAAGACTCGTATCTGAGATTTGGCGATGAAGCAACCAAACGAAATACAACGAACGCTGCTCAGAGCACACCGTTTTTAAAAACCAACCTAAACGAAATATTCTACAGATTGAACTTAACCGATATTAGCATCAACGGACAGAAACTGGGACTTAAAGAAGATACATTTCCAGGGGGTGTGTTATTGATTCAGGCTCTTCTATCAGCTTATTAAACACGAAAGCTTTTACTGCTGTAAAAATTCATTTGACAGTTATTTTTCAAATTCAAGAATGTTAGGAGGAAAACAGTGCCGGAAGGGTTTGTTTGCTACACGCGCCCGACAGGTTTTACGGAATTTCCAAACATGACGTTTCATTTCCAGGGGGCCGATTTTCGTGTCCCGTCGGGGAATCTTTTCATGTTTCAACGGAGATTCTTTTGCCTGACGATGTTGGAGTCGGAAAAGGTGACGATTTTGGGGGCTTATCAGCAACAGAATGTGAGGATTCTGTATGATTTGAAGGATGAGATGCTTTCGTTTGCATCGGAGGATTGTTCGAAAGATGCTGCGGCTTGAGATTATGGTCAAATCGTAAGGGAGTGTTTGCAAACTCTATAAGAAAAGTGATTCTCAGCTTCTAGATGGAAAAATATTTTTTTTTAGAGTTTGCGAACAGGCTTTTTTTTTTCTTGAACTTTGTCATGTTGATTTACTTGAACATGTGTGAGGTTATAAATAATTTGCTTATATCTACATGTTATGGTTAAAATTTATTATGTACCCCTGCTAGTTTAAATGCTATTATTATCCAGCTGCTTCCCAATTATATCTGTTAAATAGGAGAAAGAAAATTTAGAATTTGTAGCTGAGATATAAAGTTGTAGAAACATGCTCAAATCAGGGCCGTACGAAATTACATCAGAATAAATAAAATAAGCCTGAAAAGAAAAAATTCCGTTGCCGGGACTTGAACCCGGGTCTCTCGGGTGAGAGCCGAGTATCCTAACCAACTAGACTACAACGGATCTTATTTGAATTACCTTTTTGCTATTATATAGTACCACTAACATTATTTCTAATTGTTAATCCAATACTTAACATTCTATATGGTGAGATATATTATTAGCAATAACTAGAAAATTTTCAGAATCCCCAACGAAAACCAGATACACCAATAACCAATTGGATGATGATTGATTGAAATGCCCTTTAATGAAGTTATAATACTGACAAAAAGACCCAAAAGTTTTTGAAAATTGCAACAACTCCCTATAGGTTTGATTTGTGTTATATTTTCACTCTTCATAAGCAAAAAAATATTTCAAAGCCCTCTCAACACTTATAAAAATATTACAGTTACATCCTTAAATTTAAGACGGAGTCAAACTTGGTGGCTTTTTTTTTCTTGTAATTTTAAAACATCTCTAATTTTTTTTGTAATTAGTCCAAACCTTAGGGGTGTTCATGTAAATCTCTAAATACAAACAAACGGGTTAAATGAACCAACCCAAAATTGACCCATCTATTACTCATGTTATTATTGCCGAACCCGATTCTAACCCGAACCTTAAAACGCCTCAACTCAATCCTTACCCGTATTATGCATTAGATTTGAATGGTGTTTTCGTGTAGTGTGGGAGATTGACACCCCTACAGTACTCCTCAACAATTTTGATTATATATTTCCTTTGTTTAAAAAATGAACATTTAATATCAATTCCCCTCTAAAATATATGTCCTCTTTCTCCCAAATATTTTTCAAATATTCTAATTATTTATTTAACGTATTGAAAAAACATATGCAAATTAGAATGAACTTGAAGATCAGAACTAACTGAATGCTAGAGTAAAAAGCAATAAATCCAAATGTTAGCCAAACAGATTGTCTAGATGGGCTTTAAGTAAATGCCATATAGTGTAGAAATCACAGATGCAGATATGAGATGGATTAAATACCTACAAACACAAAGGATGTTAGAAACATGTCAATCACAAGCTATACGTGTTTTTCTTACAAAACATGGCTTCCATTTTGGTTTGTCTCTTTTGCATAATTCCATTATCAAATGGTTTTAGTTTAGAACTCATCCATAGAGACTCCCCACACTCCCCTCTATTTCACTCCAATCTTTCTCACCTAAAATCGTTCTGGAGAGACATCAACACTTCAAAAACCCGAGTTTCTACTATTCTCCATTCAGACATCCTCCTCCGATATTCCCTTATTTTCCGAGAACCCCTTTTCACCCTGGACGTAAGCATCGGATCACCGGCTACCAAAACGACACTAGTTTTCGACACGACGGCTCCGCTGACGTGGACACAATGCCAGCCCTGCATAAAATGTTTCAAACAGGACTACCCTGTTTTCGACCCGACTAAATCCGCCACATTCAAGAGGATGCGCCTAAATCACAGCCTGGCAGCGTTGTTTAATTGTACCCTTCTCGAGTGCTACTATTTTGTGGATACTCGTGTCGGCCAATCATCTTCGGGGATCGTCTCGATGGAGACATTTTTCTTCCGGGGCCCACCAGGGTTCGTCGGGCAGCCCCTGGCGGACGTGGTTTTTGGCTGCGGGACTTATAATAACGGCCAACTTGGTCCTACAACCGTGCTGACGGGGATATTGGGGATGGGAAATTCCCCGACATCCCTGGTCCGACAATTAGGCAGTCGGGCCAATCACCGTTTCTCGTACTGCCTGTCAGGATTGAAATTGTCCGGAAAAAAAAGTTCGGTTTTGAGTTTCGGTGAAGAAGCCGTCGTAAGTGGAGAAAACGTCCAAACGACGCCGTTTATGAGGGGCCCGCGAGGCGGAAAGTTGTTACAGGGTAGTTACAGGTTGAACTTGGTTGGCCTTAGTGTTGCTGGAAAAAGATTGGAAATTTCAGAGAGTTTTTTTAATGGAGGATGCATTATTGACACGGGGTCACCTTTAAGTGTAATTGAAGAACAGGCTTATCAAGTTGTGCTGAATGCATTTGCAAGCTATTTTGGTCAGTTCAAGAATGTTAAGAAGATTGTGAACAAAAAGTATCCGAAAAATCTATGTTATAAGTATCCCAGGGGATTCAGGAATTTTCCAGGCATGACGTGGCATTTTGAGGGAGCCAACCTGGAAGTTAATGGGACAAGCCTGTTTATGTTTGGAAGAAATTTTTTGCTGTCAAATTTTATGTGCTTACAGTTGTTGGGGAAGCAAAAGAGAAATATTTTGGGGGTTTATCAGCAACAGAATGTCAGGTTTTTATATGATTTAGGCACTGAGAAGCTATCATTTGTTAAACAGAGTTGTTAGATAAATTAAGCTTTCTTGTTGGGATTGTTTAAAGTCCTTTTTTTTCTCTCTATTTTCTAATTTAAGTACTGGAATATTAGATACAGAGGTTGACTAAGAATCTAAGATTCATATGTATTGTTTCATGTTACTAGATCTTCATGTTAATGGCATATAACTTGTATATACATATTAATGGCATATGTATTGTATTGTTTCAAAAAAAAAAAAAAGTGGAGGAAAAGGGAAAGGAACAAAGCAGCAGAAAAAGAAAAATGAAATTCCGTTGCCGGGACTTGAACCCGGGTCTCTCGGGTGAGAGCCGAGTATCCTAACCAACTAGACTACAACGGATCTATGATAATTATTATAACTAGAAATATAACACTCAAACAGACCGAATGATGTGAATTGCCTTTGTTAACATAAACTCACCATAAATATTGTTTTCCTTTGATTTCAAATTTATTGCTTCTACGTTCTTTTTAGCATGTCCCAAACTGACTTTTTTAGGCCTTATATGTTAATAAGCCAGAATTATTAAGGACATTCATATCTTTTCACAATGAGAACAGACACTTGTAAGATTCATGTAGTACAGATATAGATTTAGGCAAGTTAAAGAAATTGTCATTTGCTACCAATAAGTATGTTAGTAAAAGCTTTATTTTTATATTTGTTTCATGCAAACTTCTATTTGCCTCTGAAATTACATCTGATTGGGATAAATATAAGCATTAGCCTGGGATTAGAGGTGATTATTAGGGACTAAAAGATGACTGAAAAATTACACTCTCTACTTTTCCTTTCTCTCTTTCTGGTTTTACTCCCTCATTACCAATGTACATTTTCATCAGAATCAAACGGTTTCAGTTTAAAGCTCGTTCGACGAGATTTTCTCGACACCCCTCAGTTATTCAACTTCACCATAATCGACCGTTTGCCTGATTACATAATCCGTCCAACAATCACCCGATCCCGTTTCCTGTTCACCATCGATGCATCAATCGGTACACCTAGCAGAAAAAGGACCTTCATTTTCGACACGGGAAGTTCATTAACTTGGACTCAATGCAAACCATGCACACATTGTTTTAAACAGGATTATCCCTTGTTTGATCCCAAAAAATCCACTTCATACAAAAAGCTTTCAACAAATCACGCTCTAGCAAGATTTTTCACACGCTCCAATAACGACGAATGCAATTTCAACGTAACGTATGAGAGTGGGCAATCATCGTCAGGCATTGCATCGGTCGAAACTTTCACTTTCCCATCAAGCAAAAAAATCCCTGAAAGCATACAAGGGATTGTTTTTGGTTGCACAAATAATTATCAGGGTCAATTTGCTAGCAACACTTTGGTAACTGGGATTATGGGCATGAACAGATCTCCTCTGTCCTTGATAGGCCAAATGGGACCTAAATCAGTTCGATGATTCTCTTACTGCTTGTCAAAACTCAACTCCCCAATAAAATCGACATTTTTGAGATTCGGAAACGATATTAAGGAAAAAGGAAACTTTCAGAAAACTAGTTTTCTCACTGCACGCAATGACTACAGCGTGAAATTACTGAACTTAAGCATCGGAGGGCGTGTTCTGAGCCTCCCGAGGGGTACTTTCTCAAGTGGGTGCGTATTGGATGTCGGTAGCGGTACGACTTATTTAGAGATGGGGGCTTATAACGCGGTTAAAAATGCACTTATACAGCATTTTGATCGGTTTAATCTCACGAGAGTCGGTAGTGATCCAAGTTTTCCAGGAGATTTGTGCTATCTTTTACAACGCGGATTTAGAAACTATCCAGGCATGATTTCTCATTTCCAGGGCGCCAATTTTGAGATTGGACCAGAAGCCCTGTTTCGTTTTATAAACGATCGATTTTGCCTGGCGGTCATGGGGACGCAAAAGCGGTTAACAGTGCTGGGAGCTTATCAGCAACAGAATGTGAGGTTCATATATGATATTGGCAATGAGAAACTCTTGTTTGCTAAGGAGGATTGCTCACAGGATAAAGCTTGACTTGATTTTCACATATAACAGTATATTAATTCACTAGTCAATAAAACTGTGACCAGAAAAAAGTAGAAAATTAATCTAATACATGTGTCATGGTAAATATTTCTGTGACATATTTCAGCCTTTTTCTTATCATCGTTCCTTTTTTTTATTCCGATTTGTGCAACGATAAGCTGTTATTTAATAAAAAGATATGATGGTAAGGTCTTTCATTATGTGACATAAAATTTTGGTTCATTAATACGGTAATGATCTTTCATCTCGTGTTTTAATACACTAAGGTGAATATCGCGTGCATAAGATGATGTCATTATTGTACACGTTGCATTCATATAGATTATTGAAACACCAGAAAGAATAACAGATTCAAATTGCATTAACAGTGGTGGTTATCTGTACATTGCTAAAAATAAATGCTATTATGCAAATTTAAATCAAGAACACAAAAACTTAAATAAAATTCATATCTCCTCATTAAGAAAAGCAAATGAAGACTATTCAAGTCCATAATATATATGCACATACATGAATTTTACCATAAGCAATTTATAAGCTTAAACATGGCTAAAAATTTACCCTCTCTGGTGTTAACTTTATTTCAGCTCTCACTACTCCTTTATAGCCAAAATGTAATTTCAGAATCAACAGGTTTCAGCTTGAAACTTACTCGAACAGATTTTTCCGATTTTCAATCAGACTATCTGCAAAAAAGCACAAGAAAATTTGGAAAAGAAGAATCAATAACCGATCATTTTCCTGACGTAATCCGTCCATGGATCACCCGCGCAACCTTCATATTCACCATCGAAGCAAGCATCGGCACGCCTAAGAGCAAAAAAGCCTTAATTTTCGACCCTGGAAGTCAATTAACTTGGACACAATGCACCCCGTGTATCAACTGTTTTCAGCAAAATTATCCTCTCTTCGATCCCAAAAAATCCAGATCCTACAAAAAACTCGCGCAAAATCATCCTTTCGCGAGATTCTTCAGACGCGCCAACAACGGAGACTTATCATTCAATGCATCGTACGGCAGCGGCCAATCCTCAACCGGCATTGCATCAGTCGAGACTTTCAGTTTCCCATCACACAAAAGAGCCTCAGAAAGCATAAACGGGTTCGTTTTTGGCTGCGGAAATAACCAGCAAGGGTATTTCATTAATTCAGTAACCGGTGTCATGGGCATGAACAGATCTCCACTCTCTTTTATCAGCCAAATGAACTCAACATCGGCGCATATTTTCTCGTACTGCTTGCCCGCGATCAGTTCCCCTGTCAAAACGACGCGTTTAAGATTTGGAAACGACGTTAAGATAACAGGAAATTTGCAAGGAACTAATTTCTTGAACAACAACATTGACTATAACTACAGAGTGAAACTAATGGAAATAAGCATTAACGGGCGTCGTTTGAACCTGCCAAACGGGACTTTTTCCAGAGGCTGCATGTTGGATACTGGATGTGCAGCAACTAGAATCGAGGCTAATGCTTACAACGAAATTTCGAGAGTACTAATACAATATTTCACTTGGTTTAATCTAACGAGAGCGGCTTCTCCTTCGAATATTCAAGGAGAGTTATGCTATCTTCTGCGCGAAGGATTTAGAAATTTTCCAAACATAGTGGTTATCTACAAATTGCTCCAAAATAAATGCTATTATGCAAATTTAAATCAACAACTAAAAAACTTAAATTAACTTCCTATCTCTTTATCAAGAAAAGTAAATCAAGATGATTCAAGTTCATAGTATATATACACACACATTATACCATAAGCATGTTATAGGCCTAAACATGGCTAGAAAATTACCTTCTCTGGTGTTAAGTTTACTTCATCTTTCACTGCTCATTTATTGCCAAACAGTAAATCCGGAATCAACAGGTTTCAGCTTGAAACTCACTCGAACAGATAAAAAACCAACCGATCATTTTCCTGATATAATCCGTCCCCTAATCACCCGCTCGACTTTCATATTCACCGTTGAAGCAAGCATTGGCACACCTAAGACCAAAAAGGCCTTACTTTTCGACCCCGGAAGTAAACTAACTTGGACACAATGCACCCCTTGTATCAACTGTTTTCAACAAGATTATCCTCTTTTCGATCCCAAAAATCCAAATCGTACACAAAACTCCTCAAAACCATCCGCCGCCAGATTCTTCAGACGATCCAATAACGGTGACTTAACCTTCGACGCATCATACATCAGCAGCCAATCATCAAGCGGCATTGTAGCATCCGAAACTTTCAGCTTTCCATCACACAAAAAAGTCCCCGAAAGCATAAGAGGCGTCGTTTTTGGCTGCGGAAATCACCAACGAGGCAATTTCAGTAGTGCAATGACTGGTGTCATGGGCATGAACAGATCTCCTCTCTCTTTTATCAGCCAAATGAACTCAACATCAGCACAGAAATTCTCGTACTGCTTGCCCCCGATCAATTCCCCTGTCAAAACAACACGCTTAAGATTCGGACAAGACGTTAAGGAAACAGGAAATTTACAACAAACTAGTTTTTTGAACAACATTGACTATAGCTACAGGGTGAATTTACTTGACATAAGCATTAACGGACATCGATTGAACTTGCCAAACGGGACTTTCCCAAGGGGTTGCATATTAGATACCGGATGCGCAGCAAGTAGGATTGAGGGTCGTGCGTATGACGAAGTTTTGAGAGTATTAATGCAATACTTTAGTCGGTATAATCTAACGAGAGTGGCTGCTGGCCCGAATTATCAAGGGGAGTTATGTTATGTTCTGCGTCGAGGATTTAGAAATTTTCCAAACATGATATTTCATTTCCAAGGAGCCAATTTCATGATTAATCCTGAAAACTTGTTTCATGTTATGAATGATCGTTTCTGCCTCGCATTGTTTAGAGATGACAAGACAATATTGGGTCCATATCAGCAGCAAAATGTGAGGTTTATCTATGACATAGGCAATCAGAAACTCTTGTTTGGTAGGGAGGATTGTTCGCAGGATAGTGCTTGATATATTTTGATCATTTTCATTAATAGATCATTTCTCATGTAATAAGAAAATCATGTGACAGGAAATAAAAAGCTTTGGTAATTAAATCAGAGATTCAAATGTTCAATTAATCCTACAATTTTTGTTACTTTTTTTTCTGAGCATTATATGGCATACATCTCAAAACAATGCCAACAATCACTACAAGAATCTTGATTTTTAATGACAAAAATTTAGTGAGAATACGAAGAAATCGTCATTAAAAGTATGATATTAAACTTTTTATTGAGGGTAAATAAAACTCGTGGTTAAAGATTACAACTATTAGTGAGGAACTTCTAATTTCCTAGTTATTAGTAACTAACCTCGTCTCTATTTGTATCAAAAAAAGAATCCCCTCATTATTGGTATAACTTTTGATGCCATCTTCTTCCCACCAAATACAATTACAGTTTTCATTATTTTTTTTTTGAAAAAGATTACAGTTTTCATTATTAAAAAATAAAAATATCCCTTATAACCTTGTAGAATATTATTAGTAGAAAAAAAAAAATTCATCTAAAACTAATTCTTCCTAGAAGTTTAGCCTGAATGATATCTCTCCTACTTCCACGATTTCTATCCTTTCGCCCAATTCTCCCTAGAACTTAACCCAATACCAGTTCTCTCGTATTTTTCCATATTGATTCTTGTTTTCGCTTTGTTGCACGCTGATGCTTTGGTGATTACTCCGATTCTCTCTTCTGCCCTAGTTTAAACTATCTCGATTATCCTGTCTATCGTTCTCTTGCGCGCTGCAGCTCTAATTAGTACAAGGCAAAACCCCCCCAAATTTCAAACCTTAGGTAATCGCTAAATGTTATTTTAATTTTTCTTTACAGTTTAGTTTTTGAATTTGTGAGATATCTCTATGTTGTTGATTTTGGTTGGTTGTTGGTTGATGCTCTTTCATTTGCAATTATTTTTTGGATGTGGGTTTTCTGATTGCAATCTTGTTTTTGTGGGTTTTCAAGTAACAACATAAATTTCAGGCCAAAAGAGAAATATCTGGCCAAAAATCATTCGGAATTGAAGCCTTGGAAGTTCGAGAGGTTGCCCACCAATTCTCGTTCAAGAACTTTTGTCACCGAGTCCTCGTCTAGTATCCGTCTTCTGAAAATTCAAACAGTCTTGTTTTTTCAAGGTACATAAATTTTCTTTTTTTTTCGTGACCCATGTTCCTCTAATATCTTATTTGTTCAATTGGGTTTTGATTGGAGACTTGAGTTATATAGAAAAAATTCTAAGCATATTGTTGGCCTTTATGTGTTTTTGCAACTTGATTTAGATTGTCAATCTAGGAATTCAATTGTTCAGTCAGCTAATATACTTTTAATATTAATAGTGATGAATATATACTTGAGACCAATTATTATTTACCCTTTTATAATTGAAGAGAGGTGTTGGTGATGAGCCTACTGAAACAGTTTGGACAGAGATAGGAGGCTCTTGGCTTTGACTTCATATTTTGCATTTTAATTTTCACCAGATTCTATTGCAAGGCAATCATTATAAATTATATGCATATAGTTTCCTACATATGAAAGATAGCCGGAATTTGTTTGGTTACTAGGACAATATAATAGATTCAAATTTGATGTGCTAGTATTTGTTTCTAGTTTTTTCATGGATCGGGTTTCTCATGGGACAAAAGAAAAAGATGCATTTTTTTAAAAGATGATCTGAAATCTGACTGTAGCATGCTTGAGTGCTTTGTAATCTGAAGAATAGGATGTCTATGTTTTCATGAATTTTGTTTCTGGTAAGTAACCTTATTTTCCTATGATGCCAACTTGCGAGGCATAGCTTAATGCCGCACCTATGAGTAATATCATTTTGATTAGGCACTATATGTTGTTACCACATGTAGATATCTCTAGTTCTACTGTTAAAAGTCCATTGTTAATGACCAACAGTGCTACTTTATTTTCTGTTTATTATGGGGAGAAATTGTTATATATAAATCTTGTATCAATTTCCATTATCTTTAAGAATGAATACCAAACAATGTGGGTAGAGTTGAAACATTATATTATGAGATGCAGTCTGATTATGTGCCAAAATAAGTAAAGTAGCTTGGGATGAAACATGTCAGGTAGAAGAAAATATGTAATCTTGCTAACGAACTTAACATACAAAAGCATTTAATGACTTCTGGATTAACAAAGTTGATTGAGTACAATGTGCCTTAGAAGATCCAGAATGTTGAGGTAATCCTAGTTCGTTTTTGCATATATATCAGCAAATTTATTTCCGAAAACAAATATGTGCAGATTAATATTCTATTTACTCATGAATCAACCTCTAGAGATTGCAGTAATATTTGAGTTTGCATGGGTGCATGTATTTCCTCTAGGTATACATGCTTATAATTATATGACTCCCTTTCCCGTCATCCATGTGCTGTTTATTTTGTCTTATGACGATTTCAGTGGTTTCCATGCATAGAGAACAACTTTTTATGCTGTTTAAATTCTCCTATTTCTTGTTTGTAAGTTTATGGTCAATAGACAAATCAGAGAACCTTGTTCAAGGTGTTCTCCCAAGTGTTAGACAATACTGTAACTATCCCACATTCTCTTGTTTTGGGTATTTTGCTTTGATCTCTTTCTATTTTAAATACTTCCTGCTGATGTGGCTGAGAGAGTAATTTGCCACTAGGGAATCGAATCAATGCAGCAATCTCGTTAATTATTATTCACCACTGGGAACGATTACACTCCCTTTTTGGTTCCACAATATTGTTGCTACCAACTAATGACTCTATGTCAATAGAACTTGTTATATATTACCTGGGAACTGGTTATTTATACTCCTTTTGCTTTCTTCAGAAGTTAATGATAGTTAATGATGATTTTGTTTATTGAGAATGTGAGGTAGGGGTTATTTTGTTTAATAGCAAATGTTGAATATTTTGACTTCTAATTTGTCCTAATAGTTAGCGAACATGTTGAGAAGAGTGGCTGTTAAGTTATGCTATACTGATTTTGTTTACTTTTGTTGAGCATCTATATTGATATTATAATGAACTGATTTTGTCTAGTTGTGTTGAGCATCTATATTGATATTAGAATGAACTGATATTGCTTACATGTGTTGAGCATCTATAACTTCGATAAATTGACGGTTATATTTCTTTTTGTATATTTGTTGATTTAACTTGTATCACTCACCAATTTGTTTGATGGAATTGTAATTGTAGAATATATTTTATTCATCATATTTCTGAACATTTTTAATCATAGAATGCTATGTTTGTTGTTGGGGTTAATACTCTTCTTTTTTAACTTTCTTGTAGGTAAGAAGAATTCAAGAATCAGGTTGGTACATGGTATTTTCAAGCAACCAAGTGATTTGTGGTGCTCAAATGTTTTTATACTCCATCTAGAAAATATTAGAGATGGGCTTTAGCTATCCTTTGAGATGAAACTCATATTTTTCTACATATTACAATTGTGTATATTCGAATAAATGTGGATGCACTTGTTTGTATGGATTTTGTATTAAAAAAATTAGCGATTTTGAATATTTTAGTGGTATTCATATTTTATTAGTGATGATGTGTTGTTATGTAATGAGAAATTCATATTTCATATGGTCGTAATTTCATAATAAAAAATAAGTTTTAGCGAGGGTAATTATTGATTTTTCTATATGTAATTATATTGGTAATTATTTTTAGTGACAAACTAATAATTAATAATGACTATAAATTTTATCAATAAAATAATAAATAGTGAGGCAAATGACAATATAATGAGGGGGTGTTTTCTCAATAAAGTACTATTTAATGAGAGGCAAATAATTATATAATAACGAAATTTATCATCATTTAAATTGATTTTTAATGACGGTATAATTTTGTCATTATATATATTAAAATAATAATGAGGGGACCTATTTACCGTCACTATTTACTTTTACCTAGGAGGCCAATAATGAGGGTTACATGACGGGAAATTCCCGTCATTAAAGGTTTTTAATGACGGATTTTAGACATATAATGATGAAATTTCCTCTCATTATAAATCAATTTTCTTGTAGTGAATCTTTAGTTTTATACCTAAAGAAGAGTAACAAAACACCTAACTATAATCAATATAATATTTTCCTATGTTTTTTTGTCACAATGACTGTGATTAAATTTACAGATTGAGAAGAATATTTGATTTACTAGAGACAAATGTGGATAAGAGCTTCATTATGTAACACGAGATAGTGATGTTCTCTTAATTAAATGTTGTTTACTATACATATATAAGAACATAAATAATGTTTCTATCTCCATATCATCAGAAAAGCAAATGAAAACTATCAAGCCTATTTATATTATATTAGATGAAAATGAACACTATTGTCTTAAACATGGCTAGAAAATGGCCCTCTTTGCTATTCATTTTACTTCACTTAGCACTACTCCCCTATTGCCTATCTCTGGGCTCAAAATCAACAGGCTTCAGTCTAAAACTTACTCGAAGAGATTTCGACTTATCAGGGAAATCAACTTATTATTTTCCTAATACAATCCGTCCCAGAATCACCCGTTCGACTTACATTTTCACAATCGAAGCAAACATTGGCACACCGGCCAGCAAAAAGACCTTTATTTTCGATCCAGGGAGTGAATTAACCTGGACACAATGCACGCCTTGCGTTAATTGTTTCAAGCAAGATTATCCCCTGTTTGATCCCAAATATTCCAAATCCTATCAAAAACTTTCTCCCAACCACACTTCAGCCAAATATTTCAGACAAAACAGTAACGGGGATTTCACCTTCAACTTACTATACGGCAGTGGAGAATCAGCATCAGGAATCGTCTCAGTCGAAACTTTCAGTTTCCCATCATCAAACGGAAAAGCATACGAGAGCATAAACGGTGTCGTTTTCGGTTGTGCAAACTATCAAATAGGGCATTTCAGAAGGTCAGTGACAGGGATCATGGGCCTGAGCAGATCACCACTTTCCTTAATTGGACAAATGGGAGCAACCGCGAAACGATTTTCGTACTGCTTGCCCCCGATTAGTTCCCCTGTCAAAACGACGTTCTTGAGATTTGGAAACGACGTTAGGGGTAGAAATTTAAGCAAAGTTAGTTTCTTGAACTCCATTGACTATAACTACAGAGTGAACTTACTAGACATAAGCATTTCAGGGCAACGCTTGAATTTACCGACCGGTACTTTTCCGACCGGCTGCATGCTGGACGCTGGCTGCGGTGGGAGTGTAATCGAGACGCGCGCGTATAATGAGATTCTGAGAGTACTAATACAACATTTTCAGCGGTTTAATTTGACAAGGGTAAGTGGTGGTTTAGGTTTTCTTCAAGGCGAATTGTGCTATCGTCTTCGTCGGGGATTTAGAAATTATCCAGGCATGACATTTCATTTCCAGGGAGCAAATTATGAGATCGGACCAGAAAATTTGTTTTAGAAATTATCCAGGCATGACATTTCATTTCCAGGGAGCAAATTATGAGATCGGACCAGAAAATTTGTTTCGTGTTACGAGCGATCGCTTCTGCCTCGCGCTGACGGGGTCGAATGATAGGACGACCTTAGGCGCATTTCAACAGCAGAATGTTAGGTTTATTTATGATAATGGTTATCAAAAGCTGTTCTTTAGTAAAGAGGACTGCTCCCAGGATGGAGCTTGAGTTGTTCATGTGTTAAAAGAGTTATTTATATATCTTGTGATTATTCATGCATGTAATAAGATATTGCTAGTAAAAGGAAAAAGAGTTACATTCATTCCCACCAGTGATATAAGAAAAATACAATCAGCTTCATCATAATTTAACACTAACAAAAATTCGAATGAGATTTCCTCTTTTAATATAAGAAAAATACAACCAGCTTCCTCTTTCATTTCACCTCATCTCGTTACCTTGAAACTCTGCATTGATGAGAAAAATAATAAATGAGAGATTAGACAAAGAGAAATTAGTAAGAACAGTACGTAAGAAATCGTATTGTAAGAGCAGTAGAATTTTAATTATAATGTTGAATAACATTTCGAAGACAGAGTTCCAACAACTTCGAAATGGACGCAGAAGTCAAAAGTGCGTACCTTCACCCTTTTCACTAGCTCCTTAGCCTTGAGATCATTATTGAAATGATCACGAACCGGCTGCATAACAGATGCAATGCCAAGTAAATAGAAGGGCAACAAAAGAACAAGAACAATTTAAGTAAGGAAATCATTTTCCTAGCTTAATTTAAGACGAAAGGTCCTCGCGGTGGTGCACTGGTGCTAACTATGGAACCATGTGTACTGCTACGTGATTTGCAAATTTTAAAGTACAAAAAATGCTTGCTTCAATACCGTGACATGTATGTAAATATAATATAACATAGTGACACCATTAAGAAAGGTTAAAGGCGACGCATGCACAAACACTCTAAAAAACTAGGAATTCATGTAGATATAATAAACTCAATACTTTTGATCATTACATGATAAAGTGACCTGGTGATTTCGAAAGCAGCCCCATATTTATGCAACATAAGTGCCTAATCTCATCAAAGGCAAATGCTTGGGTAATGCGAAAAGACTAATCATTAATTAAAGTAATACTTAGCATGATAGATAAACAGGAAATGTGGCAAAATTAAATAAGACCTGTAGTATCTGGTTTATTGCTTTTGCTAGAGCAGGTTTGAGATCCCCAGGGTGCAGCTCCCCACTTTCATAATCATCAGCTAAATCTTTAAAACTCTTAAAGGTCCTGGAGGGGGACACATTATCCGTACAAAACAGATATTAGATATCCCATAAGTAGTTAGCACTGAACCACACAAAAAATTGTGGAACAATTGAGTCAAAACTAAAGATCGAGCAAGTTACGAAGTTTGGGACTTGGCAAGGGAAGGAAATGGAGCCCGCAAGACTTACTTGTCACCTCCATTCTCTGGTTTTCGCTCAACCGTGAACTCATTGAACCATGGGAAAATGATGTACTTGATGTACTCAAGGCATGGGTTCTTTTCCACAACTTTTGGAGGGCAGAATGCTTTCTTTATTTTCACGTTCACATCAGCCTGTAAAATTCATTAATATCAAACTGATAGCAGCTCAAAGGTAAAACAATTTGGACGAACAACCCAGAAGAAAAAACAAAACAAAAAACTATCATTAGAAGTAACTGGTCATTGTCCTCGTTGAAACCAGACAATACCTCTTCGTCCTCCATGTAAATGGAAGATGATGGGTCACTCTTTGACATCTTCTCCTGTCCTTCCTGCAAACCAGGAAGCATATCTGCATGCACAATTAAGAGAAAATCAAATGAAAAATTACTTGACGAATGTGTTAATAGAGGTATGAACATCTAAGTACACACAGCACAAATATGCTTACGGTGGGACAAAATTATAGGCTTATTTTTCCTTTTGATGTCATCACAGTACTCCCTTGCAAGCACATTCACTTTCCGTTGGTCCATACCGAGCTGGCAGATGTCGGCCTGTTCAGATAAAGTAGCAACAAGAACTTTAAATTAAACTAACCATGGATGTCCTAATTGACTATAGTGGCAACCAGCAGACACTATAAAGCTAGGGCAAACACATCACAAAATGGATCTAAAGTATACCGAAAAAGAATATTGGCATGCATTAAACTCAGTTTCCTCCAAAACATCGGATGGCATATGACCAGGCTTCAGTAATATTAATATCTAATAATTTTCATAAGTCATTAATATCTGACAAAACCCAAAAGTTTCTCCAAAAATAAGACTTAATGCTCGAGGTTCATACAAGGTTCTAATTAAACCGTATGAAAAACAAACTAAAATGGATAATATAAGTTATATAACAGCATTAAAATATTTTAAATCTCAATCATATAGGTGATCAAAATATCATTAATAATTTATGAACTTCATGGGTAGAAAAAGCAATTCTTAATGAGAAAAAACATCTCATTTGATTTTAGAATTGAAGAAATTAGTGATCTGCTTAAATTAGAAAATATAACTTAATACAAACAGCTAAATTTACGAGCATATCCATGTATTGCTTGCATAAATGTCACCTTAAGAAAAAATACATCAGCACACTGCATGCATGGATAGAAAATTTGAGCTGCCGTCAATTCATCTTGCTCTGAGCGGCCCATAATTTGACAACACCTAAGGAAAAAAAAAGAAGAGAGAGATGACAACAATACTTAGACATTCAGTTAGAATACTGAACAAATAATACATACCTCACTATCCTTGGAAGCTTGTTCCTTCTGGCTATGTCCATTACAAGAGGCCAGTACTCATGAGCCCGGGAGTTGATCTCTTCAGAAGACCATATGAATTCTACCTGGCCTCCTTCAATATTCATTCCTACAGCTTTCCATATCTCAATCAGGTATTGCCCTATCACTTGAATTTTCTTCAGGTCACCACCCATTTTGTTGTTCAGCTGTGCAAACCAATCTGCAATCCATATTTTCACTTTGCAGCCAGCAGAAGTCAGCTTGTTGACATTAATTGCCTTCATAACCCCCTGCTCAGAGATTTACAACGGCCCCGTCAGAGACGATCACAAATAAGCATCAAATTAATGTCAATATACAACATTAACAGATGTTTTCCCTTCCAGGGGGGCAAAAGTATTAATCTCTAAGAAGTATACGGGAAGAGATAAAAGCACTACTAGTTCACACATCGTAGATGAGTAACACAATCTTTATCAAGATATAGTAAGAGTTAAGCATGAGCAAACATAGATACTCAGAATGTCAACCAAATATGGTAATAAACCAAAAAGGCACACTATCAGCAATTGCATAACCAGACACGAGCTGGATCCAGAACAAAAATATGTTATTACACATCCAAATCCCACGCAAAGTAAAAGAATGTTGAAATAACATATCCTATTAGATGATGTTAGGTTTCCCTTTTAGGTTGCATTTGGTTTATGACCGTAAACGATGGCGTGATATGATCCGTATAGCCGACCCCACGTAGTGGGATTAAGGCTTAGTTTGTTGTTGTTTGTTGTTTTTGTTTGGTTTCCCTTTAGGTTGCATTTGGATTGAAGGATTTGAATTTGAGGAGGGAATTTGAGGAAAGGATTTGAAAAAGACTCCACCGAAGATGGATTTGAAATTCACCACAATGACTCAAAATTAGCTCAAAATAAGAGCAAAAGAAATTGAAATCCATTCAATCCAAACAAACTCAATGGATTTGTTATGTGGATTTGAAATCCTCAACTTCAAATCCATCAATCCAAATGAAGCCATAGATTTTGCTCCACAATGTTAAACTTTTGCATATAAGTCAGAGTCATCCCACTCAAAGTAAAGCATGAGACACAAGAATTTCCGCAGTTAAAAATACCCAATTGTACATCTTTCCATCAAAAGCACCAAATTTTCACAAACACTAAAGAATACCAATTCAACTAACTGATCCTTCAAAATGAAAAATTTAAAAACAAAAAAAAAAGAAAGAAATAAATTTTCTGGAAAACTATACAAGCAAAGGAATTACGCGACCTGAGCAATATGCATTCTGCCAGACGGTTCAAATCCATCATAACAAATGGGCTGAGGCTTGTTAGCCAATAGTCTCTCCAGCTCATCCTCTTGTATGCACTCTTCACCAATGCTCCTAATTATATCGAACCTCTCTTTCACGCTCATCCTACAACAGTTTACTCCAACAATTCAGCATCTAGATCTCATACTAAGTAAAAGAAGCGAGAAATTACAAAATTAAACAAGAAAACTATTCAAATTATACATATACAATTCTAACAAGGAAAGAGAGAGATTACTGAGGTTGAGGAGAAATGGAGAGAGATTCCAACGATTGAGAAGGCGGGGTTTCGTTGCTGTTGCTGCTGTTTTCGTTCTCCATTGAGAAAGCGTTGAGATTACAGTTAGGGCTTTGTTGGGGAGCAATGTGATACGAGCTTGTCAATTTCCAGTGAGTTTAATGGAAGACAATTACTAAGATGGGCCAATCCTTTATATGGGCCTTACTAAAGATAAAGTTCCTAAAGGGCCAATTAACTCTATGGGCCTATATGAAGAGATTAAAGATGAAGTAGCAAATGGGTCTGACAAGATGGACACAAGGATCAGGCCCAAGCGTTCAGGTACATTGCCAGCATGGCTGAAGGATTATAATCATGGACATATTAAACGGACGGTGGGCAGGCTTATCTGGGGCAGATTTAAGCTTAAAAAAAAAGAGGGTTAGAAATAATTATTTTGGCCCATTTAATACGGACCTTTTTTGGTCCGGACCGTTCAGCCCCGTTAGAACTAGCCCATAGGTTAACCAAGCTAGCCCTCCAATTGTGTTTTTTTAAAAAATAAATATAACTATAATATTACAAATCTATTTTATTACACATTACATATTACTAGATATATTTTTTCAAGCTCACATCTCCTCATCTTTGATAGATTTAAATATATAATTCTTAAAATTATGACTTATAGTCATGAATATTTTTTTTTAAAAGTTTTTTTTTCATTTTATATGGGTATATATTGTAAGTCCAAGCGCTTCACGATAATCTAGATGAGGGTGAATAGATTATCTCCATCTTTTCGATTTCGCCTCTTTTTTTCGAATCGAATGCTCAAAGACAATAATAAATGTGCGGAATGTAAACAACACACGTCGATTTATAGAGGTTCAACCCACCAGGGGCATAATCATCCTCTACCACCCCAAGATATCCTGGATGGATTTCAAAAAAAAAAAGATTTTATTAATTTACCACAAATTAATACAACACCAACTTACAACAACACCTTGAAGAACACCACACTCTTCTTCAACACCACCTTGAGATTACCACAATCTCATTTGAAGATTATCACAATCTCCAACGGCACTTCAAGATTACCACAATCTTCAACCTTGAAAAATACCAAATTCTTCAACACCTCAACAAGAAGATTACCACAATTTTCTTACACCTAACACCTAGATCACCCAAGTGTGTTCTTACCACAAGAACACTCACAATGATATCTTGTGTTGAATGATTACCCAAATTCAAGATTACAACTCGATAATTGATAATACAATAGAGTGCAAGTGTAATCAAGAAAAGCCTAGACCTCAAGAATTTGAAAGTGAATAGCTAGGCAAATTACAACAAGAAATAAGACAATGTAAGAACAAGTGTATTCTTGAGTGTATCTTGTTGTGTTGTAGTTTTCTCTCTTATTTTGTTGCTTCAATTCTTCCTCTATTTATAGAAGATGTCTTGTACGTGATAGGCTCCTATTGGGGACATGAATTACGTAAAAAATTGCAAGACAAATGAAGAAAAGAGTCATAGAAATCAATCCCACAAATTAAGGAAAAGATGTCTGTTTGCAACGTTTATTTTTGTTGTCAAACTTGAGCGCGGCGGCCGCACACAAATAGACGTTTGAAAAAGAGAATACACATTTACACAGGCGACCAATCGACGTCTACCTCGGCCTGGTCGACCTATGCCTCAACCGTCCCCCATGGGTTTGGAAGAAAAAAACGTTTTGTTTCAATTTTTGCTCCCAGTCACGGTCTCCCTATAGGGCTTACTTGTCGGCGACGACACCGGTTGTCCCATAGGCATGACCGTTGACTGACCATTTTCTGCAAACATGAAGTTTTCTGTTTAGGGTTCGTTGGGATAATTTTTGAAGTCGAGCATATAGACATAAGGCATATGAAATGTCGAGTCTATAGAAATAATACAAGAAAACATACCTCGAATTTGTTTGTCAACCGACATGCTTTCTCAACCTTTGTCAATCTCTTCATTGGTAGCCATAGAGGTTGAGATGATTCTTCCTTCTTCAATGCCTAACTCCTTCGTTCGTAGCCGACGATCGTTTCTCTTCACTCGCGATGTGAAACGAGCTTGCCAAAGAGTTTGGCTCTGATACCACTTGTAAGTCCAAGCGGCTACGATAATCTAGATGGGGGATGAATAGATTATCTCCATCTTTTCGATTTCGCCCTCTTTTTCGAACTGAATGCTCAAAGACAATAATAAAGGTGCGGAATGTAAACAACACACGTCGATTTATAGAGGTTCAACCCACCTAGGGCCTAATCCTCTACCACCCCAGTATATCCGGGATGGATTTCAAAAAGAAAAAAGATTTTATTAATTTACCACAAATTAATACAACACCAACTTACAACAACACCTTGAAGAGCACCACACTCTTCTTCAACACCACCTTTGAGATTACCACAATCTCACTTGAAGATTACCACAATCTCCAACGACACCTTCTGAAGATTACCACAATCTTCAACCTTGAAGAATACCAAATTCTTCAACACCTCAACAAGAAGATTATCACAATCTTCTTACACCTAACACCTAGATCACCCAAGTGTATTCTTACCACAAGAACACTCACAAGGATATCTTGTGTTGAATGATTACCCAAATTCAAGATTACAACTCGATAATTGATAATACAATAGAGTGCAAGTGTAATCAAGAAAAGCCTAGACCTCAAGAATTTGAAAGTGAATAGCTAGGCAAATTACAACAAGAAATAAGACAATGTAAGAACAAGTATATTCTTGAGTGTATCTTGTTGTGTTGTAGTTTTCTCTCTTATTTTGTTGCTTCAATTCTTCCTCTATTTATAGAAGATGTCTTGTACATGATAGGCTCCTCTTGGGGACATGAATTCTGTAAAAAATTGCAAGACAAATTAAGAAAAGAGTCGTTAGAAATCAATCCCACAAATTAAGGAAAAGATGTCTGTGCGCACAACATTACATTTTTTTGTCAAACTTCGGCCACGGCCGCACACAAATAGACGTTTGAAAAAGAGAATACACATTTAAACAGATGACCCGGTCGACCCTAAGCCTCAATCGTTCACTTGATGGGTTTGGAAGAAAGAAAACGCTCGCTTTCAATTTTTGCTCCCAGTGCAGCCTCCCATAGGGCGGCCGACGGCCCAGATCTGCTGCCCCATAGGGCGACCGGTTGCCCTGTCCATTTTCTGCAAACATGAAGTTTTCTGTTTTCCTCAACTTTCAGGTAGGGGTGTTCATCGAATCGAATTCCGAATTCTTCGACTTCCTCGAATCGAATTTAATCGAATGAAAATTTTAAACCTCAATTCGAAATTCGATCCTAATTCGATTAATTCGGATCGAATTTAAACGAATTGGATTTCTCGATTTCCTAATCGAATTCGAGTCAATCCAAAAATCTAAATTTTGCGATAAAGTGAATAAGGTTTTGATTCATAACATAATATTTTTGGGCTATACCCAATAAAATTCCAGATTTTATTTTTTCAAAATTACAAATTATCGACTAACTGTTTTTCATTGTTTAATTTAACTAAAGATTATCATAAATTCATAACGAACTCCCTTATATAAATTTAATAAATTATTTTGTGCCAATTTTATACCAGCACTAGTTACTTGATAAAAAACTTTTATACTCAAGTATGAGATATCAAATTGACAAAGTGTATGTGTGTAGATAAAGAGATATAGTGTGTGTTATCATATAATTTATTGTTTTAATATGATCTGAAGAAAAATATATGTAATATAGTGTACAAATGTATAATATATAATGCATATTGTAATAAGAATTTAAAACAAAGGAAAAAAGTCAAAGACTATATTGTATAAATGTATAATGTATGTTGTATAGTGTATGTACACAAGTTTTGTACTTTCCATACAATGGACGTAGCTGGTGGAATATTCTTATAGATTATTTCACCATATGCCCTCCACGTGAGACTGTAAGAGCGAAATAGATTTTACCTAAAATATATTTTTTAGCATAAAAAATGATTATTTGAATATGGTCTAAAGATAAAATTTTGAATTAAAATGTAAAATGTATTTCATATACTATTAAGTATAACTATTTCTAACAAAAACTAAAAAAACAAGAAGGAAAGAGCATATATTTATAATTTTACATTTTCATTTAAAACATTATTATTTTATTCATTTATATATATTAGAAATGCATGTGTATAATTTACATATATACAATAACTAATTATGTATAGTGTGAAATATATACATATAAAATTTGAATTGAAATACGAATTCAATTAAAATAAGAATTTGAATTGTAATACAATTAGAATCGAAATACTGGTCAATTTAGTCGAATTTCACCTCGACCAGGATTTTCGAATAGAATTCAAAAAAAACCTCAATTCGTTATTCGATTCAATATTCATATTCAAATTCGATTCAAATTCAAAAATCCTAATTCGAAACTAAAATTCGAATTCAAACGAATCGAATTTCAAATCCATTCGAAAAATGAACACCCCTACTTTCAGTGCACGGGTTGCTATACGACGACCTGCTGACCTCAAAACAAAAGTGTTATCCAATTTTATATCGAAAATAAACTTCAAGAAATACTCCGAAAAATAGTGAAAATATTTTAGACCGATCGGGAGTATTAGGACAACATTTAGAAACATTGTTTTGGTGTAAAAATACATTAACAGAAAATCATTAAAAGTGTTGTCCAATTTTGTCGAAAATAAACTTGAAGAAATACTCCGGAAAATATTAAAATCATTTTAAATCATTTAGGAGTATTTGGACAACCTTTAAAACCATTGTTTTGGTGTAAAATCAAATCATCAAAATTATAATAAAACCATTTATCAAACATATATTATATAATGATATCTTTTATTATTATAGTTTTATTTTAAAATTTTAGATCATGCATATTTAAATTTTATAATTCTGTTAATACAATATAATTATAAACTATGCAATATTTTTTATAATGAATATTTTAACTTAACATGCTGAACTTAAATGTTATATATGTTCGAGTTTAAAATTTTAGATCTAAATATATATATTTTTTATTTTTTAGCCCGACGCCCGCTAGAGTTATGATTAGGTTCGCAATATACTAGCCATTTAATAGTGGCTCATTTAGCCTGAAGTCCTGTTGGTAATTCTTATATAGGGCTAGAGCCACCCATTTAACATCTATATTAATAATCATTCCATGGGGAAGTAAGTGGGTCTAGAAGAAAATGGAAAGGTAGAATAGTCTGATGAAGTTTTGTTTCCACTTTGTTATTTGATTTATGTTATGTTGTTTTTGAAATAGGTAGGGAACCTTGGAGCTAAGGGTGACCAAATGGAACCAAAATTGGGTTCCAAATCGGAATCGTAACCATGGCCGATGGTTCTTAAACCGTAACCGTAGCCAACGGTGCTAAAAAAACCGAATCGAACCGTAGATCGGCTTCGTTCCAGCTTCCTTGGTCTCAAAAACCGTAGAACCGATGGTTTTAACCGTCGGTGGAACCGTGATGGAACCACTTTTTTTAAGGTTAAAACCAACAATTTTTTGTGGTAAACATATGCTAGAAGAAATGTTAAGTATTTATTATGATGTTTTATATTCGTAACTACATAAGACACATTTTAGACCAAATATTGTGTTTAACTACGTGAAATTTGATTCTTCTATACTCTAATGGTATATGTAGATAATTTACTATTATTATTAATAGTAAGTATAAAACTTAATTGGATATTAAGTCCAAGTCTTTTCTTTTTTTTTAATCAAATTGATAAACTATTTTTAAAAATTCAAAAAATTATCCAAAGATAAACAAACGGTTTTGGTTTTAACCTAACTTAATCGTGGAAAAACCGAGTTCGAATCGGGCCGAACCGCTTCCCGGTTTTGGAATCGAACCATGAGGAAACAGTTCTGATTCCGATTCCTCCAAAATGAGAACTTAACCAGGCCCGAACCGTGGTCACCCCTACTTGGAAGCGTTTGTTAAAGGGTTGCTAGTCACGTTGTGATGTCATGTTTATAATAGTCTTACTATGGAATTTGGTTTTACTTTCAATCTTATTTTCATGTTTATAATAGTCTTAGTATAGAAAATACTTTTGATAATTTTTTAATAAATATTAAAATATATTTGAAATTACTTATATTTAATGTTGATCATATGACTTTGAATTAGATATATTCATTTTATAATATTTTTTTTGCATAAAAGGACGTGGAGTATTAGTAGGACTAGTGTATTTTGAAATATGCATTTTCATTCTAAGTTTGACAAAAAGAAATTGAAAAGAAATAGTATATATATTACATTTTTCATTGGTGGAACGTATCTGATTTGGTGAGAATTGTGTCGCGGGTGGAGAAACACATTGGAATTCTGAGAATTTTTCCACCCAAAAACTATGCGCTGTCTCCATCTAACCACCCAAAAATTACCAAATCAGTGTACATATAGTAAAACTGTTTATCTGGGGATCACAAGCTCAATTTTTACAATCACGAAAATCGATATATTCAGTAATTTAAATTAACGATTTAATTTTTCAAAACCAATTCATTTTTAATATTTTAAACTATTAATTTGTAATTAGATCCAATGGCGGAGCCCTGACACAGTTTATAATAGGGGTGTAAAAGAAGAGAATCTTTTTGATTCGATTCGGCATTCGAATTCGTATATTGATATTCGAATTCAAAAAACTAGAATAAGAATCCAAATAAAAATATTTATTTTGATTCGTATATTATGCGAATACGAATATGAACATTATAATGCTCGATTCGATTATTCGAAAGAACATTCGAATAATTATATATATACTTATATTTATATAAATCACATATATATAATCTTTAAACATTCAAGTATGTATTTATTTATATAGACTAATAATATATAATAAACCATATATTTGACTTATAAAAAGTCCAATCTAATAAGCCCATATATTATTATTTTCTTTTAGTATATTCTTGATGGAATCAACAATAAAAAAAAAAAATATTGATGTATTTAGTGATTAATATGTTGTTGATGTATTTAACAATTTATTGTTGTAATCTAATCAAATATTTTTGGAAAAACAATATAAATATTGGTTAGGATCTCAAATACGAATATTCGAATTGATTCGTTTATATTCGAATATATTTTCAAATAAGAATAAGAATCAATTTTTGTATTCGAACATTAAAATAATACGAATAAGAATATTCTCTAAATGAGTCAAATACTAATATAATATCTTGATATTCGACTCGATTCGATTCGTTTACATCCCTAGTTTATAATAAGGTGGACTGATATACAAAAGGGATGGCCAGATAGAAAACCCAAGATAAATCATATAAACTTCAATTATTGAAATATGGCAAAAAATAAATCAATATCTCATAGGTATAGAGTTTTTGAACTTCAATTTTAATAGACCTAAATTTATAATGAATCGTTTAAAAAATAAAAATTAAAAAGAATGATCGTGCAAGTCTCAACTACAGTTACCCGGCCCCTCTTTGACCCTTTACCTAATACATATAAATTTCATTCAATGCATGGATTTCTTGTACTCCATCGCTACGACCAAAGTAGAAAAAATCTTTCTTCCAACGTCTAATCATCTCTATTTAATGCATTTAGATGGACTTTATGATCACCACTTCAATTTTACATTTTGTATTTCATGATCTGACATGTGTACATAAAAAATAAATCAATAGGAGAGCCAACACATGAAAATGGGGTGAGTCAGACGGAAAACTGAAAAATTTTTCGAGTAGCAACTAATTTTTTTTTTCAAATTCTTAACACTATCATGCCGATGACAAGCTCGGGCCGGCGCCCAGTATGACGCATCTTGTCTCCAAACATTCAAGTAATTACTTTCGAAACATGTATTACGTACTGACTCAAAATTGAATAATAAAATTAAATAAGATAGTAGAATAATAAATCTAGAACCCTTTTATCTCTTACCACTAACAATTCTTCTAGGTAGAATAGTGACATTTGGGTGGATTAAGAACTATAAACATTTAATGTGATTCTTGTATTATGCACAAGAAAGTTTACATGGTGTATAAGAAGGAAAGATTTAACAAGCAAAAGAAAGTACAAACTTTGCCACATACCCTAAAAATTTGATCAACTAAATATAGTACTAATTAAAAAACCCCTATACATTCACTTTAGACTAAACAACACATGAAAAATCAATTAAGACACACTATGAAGCTGCTATTTTCTCAAAGACACCCAACCTATTATCAGCCAGTCTTGATTTGTAAGCAGATTTTTTGTACTCAAACCATGTAAACTCCTTGTACAAGCTGTCTCCTCCTTCCATTAATGAAGGCAATGGAGCTATCTTTTCACTCAATGGTGGTCCTCCAAAATAAATCATTGATAGCCTTGATTTTGAGCTGTTGGCTACAACCCTATGCCTTACACTCTTGAACCTCCCATTAGTCATAACCTGCCCAATAAGCCGAAGAAATAATTAGGAATATATTCATTCTGATATTGTAAACGTGACATTCACCTAATTAATGTCACCTGTTAAAACATAAAGTGACAGAGTATGGAACAAGAGATCTCACGCGTAAAAGATGGCGGCGACATTACTTAAATAGCCGCATTTTTATTTTCCAAATAATTGACTTTGACTAAAAAAAACAAGGAATCTAACAACATTTATTTAATGACAACTATAGGTTAAAAAAAATGCAAGTTCAATTTAAAACGCGTGCATGAAACAAGGGTGGTTTTATGACCTAATTAAATTCTAGTCAAACCACCGATCAAAAAAAAAAATTCTAGTCAAACCTAGGAATCTTCACATCATTGGCAAAAAAATTTATGGAAAATTCTAAGAAGGTACTAAAACTCATTACTCACGTCATTTATGACCATATATGCCCACACACAATTTAAACACGTATTTCGCGACACGCGTATAGTTCATTAATTATACATCATAATTCATTCGTGAAAATTAAAGAGAAAAAAAAAGGAAAAGTCGGGTAAGGTGGTTGTACCTGTAATGAGTCGCCAACATTAATGAAGAACGAATTTTGATCAGGCGGGATGGAAATCCAGTTGCCATCTTTCAGTGAGATTTGAAGACCCGAAGTGTTGTTGGATCTCAAAACGGATATGATTTGCGGGTCGGTGTGTTCTCCAAACCCGATTAAATTCCTGCCGTTGGATTCTTGAAAATCAGGGCACGGAGGGTAGTGATTCAGCCGAAAAACAGAGTCACTCTGTTCGTCCATTAAAAGTTTACTAAAAACATTTTTTGGTTGGATTTTCAGCCCGTCAGCCAACATTTCAAGAATCTCACAAGCCATTTTCTTCACAGCTGATAAATATTCATTCACAACACATCTATAAAAATAAATTAAAAAAATTGTTAGACAAAATCGCAAAAAAAAAATGATTTTTTTTTATTTTTAATTTTTGGGACTCACCGGAAATTTTCAGCAGCTTCACCGAAAATAGAAGCGAACTTTTGGTAGCCCGATTGATTATTAGTAGTTAAAAGCAGGTACTCAACCCAGCCCACATCTCCATTCGGGCCGATTTTTTTGTCTCCATAGCCAAACGGGTCGGGCGGGCCTGCTTTTTCTTTATCCGACATGGGCAAAGAGAAGAATTTAACAGCTTCTGATTCTAATTCCTTGATGAATTCAATCGGGACACCATGATTGATAACTTTGAAAAACCCGAAATCCTCACAGGCCTTAACGAGCTGGGTTTTGGAGTCGGGCTTGGACAGGTCTATTAATGGGACACCTGGAAAAAATGTTTGGCAGTGTTTGGATTTAGAGAATTGTTGGGGTTTTGATAAAACCACCATTTTGGGATTTTTTATGGGATAAGAATGAAATGGGAGATTTTGTTATGAGTTGTAAGTTGTGGGAGAAAGTAGAAGCATGTAATGAGGAAATGGACTCGATAACTGCTTGTCTATTTATAGGCAGTTTGGGGAGAGGGATAAAGAGAGAGAGGAGATTTTTGGGAAACAAAAGTCATAGGATTAATTATAAAATGAATTGAAGATAGATGAGAAATGTTGGATGTGACATCAACCGAGTAAGATACTAAGATATATATTTTAACTTTAAATATTATGAATTTGTTTCCATTGGGTATTTGCTTGTCACTCTTAAAAAGGGGATGTGCTCTTCTACTTGAGTTTCACTCAAATTTATGGTAATTATTCATGCGATGTAATAGCAGATAAAATGCTCGTCTGTTTAAAAAGTAAAATTTATCTCTGACTTTCGTCACTTTTATATATCCATATATGCGTATATATAGTAATGTCATTATAGTATTATATCATTGTCTCATTTTGCATGAAATAAAACTAAATGCACCGAATATCATATGATATTTGATCGAAAATTCGTTGGAACTTGGAAGTACACATTAATATGATATTGTTAATTTTGGGCAAAAAGTCTTCATAGTTTTGTTTTCGGCTTCCAACCCAAAAGGTTTCGTACCAATAAAAATCTTATCCTCACTTGTAAATTGAAGAACCCTTTCAATAACTAGCTAATATTTGGGATTTTTACAGAAAAAAAAAACTTGAGATTTGGGCTAATTACAAAAAAATAAAGAGATGATTCAAAATTACAAAAACAATATCCTCAAGTTTGATCATGTATTAAATTTAAGGAATGTAACTATAATATTTGTAAAATATCTGGAGGGTTTTGAAATACTTTTTTATTTATGAAGAGGAAACGCAAGACGTAATCAAATTTCAATTTTTTTTTGTTCAAAAATCTCCAGAGTGTTTCGTAACTAGCCCGAACGTCAGTTTTTTTTTCTTCTAATTATTCCCTAATATTTTTAATGAATAATTTATTATATATTTTAGGCTAATATATCTTTTGGTCATACTAACATACTTCCGTGATGATATGGAAGATTCTGACACACAAAAACTCAAAATGTAAAGTAGTAAACTAACCGTACAATAAGTATATGAGCACGTCTCTTGTGAGACGGTCTCATGGATCTAAATCCGTGAGACGGACCTCCTAAGGGCTCCGTCTTGAGAACATGAACCATGAAAATAAATTTAAAAATAATAATGAACCATGAAAAAATAAAAATAAACCCTAATAACATGAACCATGAAGAATAAACCCGAAAAACAAAAATAAACCCAAAAATAAAAATAAACCCTAAAAAAAAAACTAAAAATCCTAAAAACCCAAATCAATTAAAAATAAACCCAAGAAACAAAATATACCCTAAAAAACAAATATAAACCCTAATAAAAATAAAATCAAAAAAAAACCTTTAAAACTTTGTGATGGGTCTGGCCTCACGGATCTAAACTGTAAGACCGCCTCACGCAAGTTTTTGCCTAAGATATTTAAATGTTACATTTACATGTAATTGTCGACTATATAATAATCTCGTCAATCTTATGATTTCATAAATTTGAGGGTGTCACACCGACATCGTAGAAAAAAATTAATATCTACAATGAAATGATTAATGACAGTTAACATAGGTGGCTGCAAATTTTTTTATGGCACATTTTCAATGTGGTGCCTTATCGCATAATCAATCTACCAAGATCATGAGTTCTCCCTAGACAATTCTAATCCATTCACACAACAACACTACGGATAACCAAGATACGTACAAAATTCAATTAAGATGCGTGATAATATATAGTTTACATTAAGCATAATTTATAACATCTTTTTTATATAGTTTTACTCAATTATTTATATTTCACTTCTATACGAAACGTATTCTGATCTAAACGCAGATACAATGTACTTGAACGTGGATGAGAGATATACGTAAAATAATATGATACTTGATAATACCATTCTTTTTTAATGTCTCCCATAAATGGAACAAAATTTGCCAAACTTTATCACCCAATTGCCCAAAATTGTTATACAATTGCGATCAAACCACATATTTGTTTAGAGCGTGTCTGGCTATATACTTGGTGGAGGCTTTTCAGGTTTAGAGAGCTCTCTTACGATTGTGACCAAGCATGTGTGTTGGGTTTTTCATCACCATTACAATAAATCGGGGCGGAACTAGATATTTAAATTTAGAGGGCTAATTAATTTTTTTTTTTCGGGAGGGGAGAGTCTAAATAAAAAAAAGTAAATATTTAAATATCAAAAATTAATATTTAAAAATAAAATATATACAGAGTAGTGGAATTTTTGAAGAGTTTGAGCCCCCTCAACCACCCATGAGGAAACACCTGCAACTTACTTGACCTTATTATTGAAACTTTAACCAATTATGAATATTATTGAGAAAAAATATTTAAATAAAGTATTAGTTTTATTAATTAAAAATCCAAAATTCAATCACAGTTATAATTTCTTAATTTATCTGAACACATTAATTGCAAAGTTTTTTTTCATGAATAATATATTTCAATGACGAATGTCAATTGATAGTTATGTCTATTTGCAACAATTATGTGATAGCAGAAACCTGCTGCTGAACTTTGCAGCATGGTCATGACGCATTTGTAAAATTTATTGAACTACAGATAAGAACTTCACATTTTTTTTAAATATTTTAAAATTCATCAATAGCTATATATAATGAATTGAATGTGTTGAACACTTGAACAGATGAACTTGACCTCTAAAACTAGTAGCAATCAACAACGTGGGTCCCGGGCTGACTGATCACTGATCAGTGGGTCAGCCCACCTTTTTCGAGCCCATTGGCGATCCGTGGGCCCAAGTGAGTTAGTCCAATTCTTCAGATCCTTTAAAACCCTTAAGACCCATTCTATCTTTTTCCATGTGATGATTAGTAATAATCTCACATGATATGAATAACTTATTTAATACACATTCCTTTTTTTTTTTGAATTATTGGCAATTTATATTTGCTTTTTTTTTTTTTTATGATTCAGCTTCCGTGACTTACGCTGACATGCTCGAAGACAATTTCCCATTACTCATTGCTACCGCCAAGAAACCGCGGGATATGCACACATTGACCAATGTTCGACGTCACGACATACAACCGATCCTCCTGCGAAAGAGAACAATTATGTTCGCCCTCAATCTACTAATAACGATCTCTCCCAAATCGAACACACACTGGATGCTTATTCAAGATGAATTTCCACCAAATTTTCACCACAACATACGCCTTTTATAACAATTTGATGGAGATTAACTCACGACCTTCACCCCCACAATTACTTGTGGTGGCAAGTTGGGATAATCCACTGGTTGGCAATTTATATTTGCTTGGTCAATGTTGAGTTTGATGGAGTGTTCTACGTTTCGGTGGTGGTGGCTTAACACGTGTTGTAGACGAGTGGAGGTGACGTGGCAGTTATCTATTCGTATATTTGGATGTCGGTTAATACATGCAGTTGCTGGGGGTTGGGCATGGCAGATAGGTATGGGGACTTCAAAAGGACTCTACCTATAACTATTCATCAGCCTTTTTCTTTTTTATCGTAGACAGGTTGGCTAAAGCCCACCACATTTACCATTGTATTTCAACTTGACGTATATCTTGTCTTTGCAATTTTGTGATGATCCGTAAAGATCGGACAAATGTTTTATTACAATTAATTTTATTGCATGAAGTTATACTAAATCGCATTAATTACATATACATCACGTGTACGCTTAATTAGGTGTAAAATTAAAAAAATATAGTAGTTAAGAATTTATTTCAATGTTTTAGGGGGCGCAATTTAAAATATAAAAGTTATATATATATAAAATTTATATTAATTTTAGAAGTTTATGAAGTTGAGGGGCCACTGCCGCTGCCAGCCCATGGCTCCGTCCCTACATTTCATGTATAGAATATGATGTAAGATCATACGCGAGTTTGTGTTGTATTTTTGAGTGATTTTGATTTTGTAACAGTCGAACGGAGATGACATTCCACATGCAACAATCAAACAAGAACTAAAGATTCAAAACATTTGTCAATTTATGAGATAAATATCGACTCTGGTTTCAATCACTTGGTAGTCTAATGGTAAGACGTTTTGTAAAATTCAGACGTGTGACTTGACTCGATTCCCACCTCCCTCCCATCTCGGGATTCGTACAAAAAAAAATTCGACTCTAATTTACACGTGTCTGCTTGATGCTATTTAGAGATGGCAACGGGGTGGGTTTGGCCAAACCCGGGACCCGCCAATATATTTTTTTTAGTTATAATAATTTATTATTTTTGTATCAGTGGCCAATTTTTCTAAAGCAATCCAATGCTAATGGATCCAAAAAAAAAATAAATGTAATTAGTCAACTTATTATAACTGCGTTTTAAAATTATTTAGCTACTATTAGGATATTTTTTTAAAGAAAATATTATTAGGATCTTGCAATAGTACTTAACTGATACTCAAAATAAATATTCAAAGTACAATATTACAAGATTTTATTTAAATAAATTACAATATGACAAGATGTTATAATAGTAAATTTAAATCAATAATAACACTCAAATTCAAAAGTAAATAATACAAAAATATCTAATTACATATTTAAAAATATAATAAAAATTAATATGGCGGAGCAGGTCCTATTGGACTCGGGAGACCCAGACGGGTTTTGCATTTCTAGACTCGAGACCCGTTTAACCGGGTCTAGACCTGCCCGACAGGGCGGCCATCCCTAATTCTATTGCATTAACTCTGGGATCGCACCACGTGTCGTTCTAATTAAAAAAGAAACTGGAATTGAAATGTCAAGTTAGTTAATCTTGAAAACGATAGACCTATAGATTGGTGGGAGTTATTTCTGGTCCAGATTCAAGAATTGGATCAATAATTGATGTCATTGGTGACCCATAATTTCCTAAATTTCTGGCAGGATATACATATATATGCAGTGATTTAATAGTTCAATGGTGAAAGCAACTTCTCATAGTGGCTTAGATAAGGAGGTGTCACTCTTGCAGAATATGGGCAGTGTGCTTAGCTTTCTGGCGGCCTGCGGTTATGGGGTCGGATAGGGGCAGTGCCCTAGTAGCTACTTATTGGGAGACTTGGCCATAATAATTATTCAAACTTAAAACCATTATTTTATCTTCAAAAAGTAACATGTTTGTTGATGTACGTACTCGTTTGTTCAAATTTCAATTCAAAGTACTTTGTATGAATGATCTCTTTCTCTTTTCTTTCTAGCTCCTTGTAATTCCATTATTGATGAGACAATTCAAAGAGGTACAATGGGATTAATTCTTTCTAATAGCTAGGTTCAAGCTATCCGTGCACCATGTTTCATCACATCACTATAGCTATATAATTTATCATATAGTTAGAGTCATGTCAACCTGATGGACCACCCGATATATTTACTGGATCGGCTTTAACATCCTAGGCCCAAAAATATCGGGCCTCAAAAGCCCAGCCCGACATTTTTAGTGTATTTTCATTAGCTGGACTGGGCTAGATTCCACAAATTGGCGACCCAATCACTATTTGGCCCGGCCCTTAACTTTTGACAACTCTACATACCGTACAAAGTTATGGAGTCATTTGAGCACTTTCGCTTTTCAATCTTTTGTTCTCAAGACGATCTTTTATCTTTGAGATTATATCTAGCCGACTTGAGCGTTGGAGGGGATAATACACCTAATTGTAAGTATCAACCCACATAGTAGAGAAGATATCCAACTTGGAACTTTGTAATTGAGTTGATACAACATCAATTATGTTCACTATTAAAAATATTTTTTCTCTCAAATTTTGTTATTGATATTGTGTTTTTTTCTAGTGGGCACTCTATAATTTACCTAATATTTATGGTACTAGATTGTAGTACTGTATAGTGCTACTAAGGAGGTAGTTTAATTGGTCTTTGTTGTTGTAAGCAAATAAGCACATATTTGCATATAGATACATAATAAGGAATCGATGATACCTTTCAATTGGGTAGTAGAATAAATTTACTGATTCGCGTTTTGTTAGTCCTTGATTTCAATAGCTCGTTTACAAGCTCTCTCGAACTGCACTTGAATATATGTCATACGTCACTCTAGGCATCCTTCCGCTTGATGTGAATACTATTAGAGCACCCACAACAGCGCACTTTAAACCCTCGAAGACCTTGAGTGGTGATTCTCCAAAAAGAAACGTAGAGAGAAAAATTATACGTATGAGATATCTGAATTAACGTTTAGAAAGAATAAGGGAGTGATCATCTTGTAATAGTAAGATATCTCAATCCTTACCATAATCAAATCCTACTGTATTAGATGCATTCTCAAAATGTATGCTAATCAATAAGAATCCATTTGATCTTACACAATTAATATTTCCTAACTTACAAGGATGCAATTTTCCACTAGTTGAGAAATTCTTAAATGAACCAGATGTATCAAATGCACCCTAGCAGTTGGCCTCTTTAATGGTGATTTTATTTTTCACCTTTTCAATGAGATTATCTAGCCAATGGGTTATAATTCATTATCATTAATACATTTCTAAATTAATCTAAAACTTAGGACATTTCATTTTCACTGGAATAATACTTTTAAAAGTGTATGAATTGTTGCTAATTAAGCCTCAACCTTAGTCATTCATGTGGAGGATGGCCAAGTAACATTAATGCCTGTACGAGGTTTACTTGCAGAGGGTATCATAAATGGGATTGCCTAGTTTACATTTCCTCATCGATCTAAACATATAGGCTAGTAGAAACAGGAGAAGGTAAAAGGCACCAAAATTACTCGTTAAACCGTATTTGATGGGCCCAACTTATTCAAAAGTAGTTTACATCAAGAAATAATTTTAAAAAATCCATTACAAAATACGATAATAACTCATCACATACCCTTGTATATACTCGAGTATAAAATACTTCAATCATTTAGTGAAACTGTAGACTTTTTTATACTACTCATTCTCTAACAAATGAGGTTGGCCAAGTGGCCAGTATTACTCTTTAGTGAAAAGACCCGAGTTCGAATTTTTGTAATGATAGGGCCAAATTTTTAAATATTAAAAAAAAGTTATACTACTCTCTCTCTATATATATATAATCTTTAAGAGTTCAGATTAACTTGAAATATGGAATTTTATATAGACTACTAGAGAGCAATCTCTCAACTCACTTGAAAGTCGAAACTCAAGTGGAGCTTCACTTGATTAGTAACAAAGTAATAAATATGTGTAAATATATCAACAACGTACTTGAGCTTGATTAGTGTTTTGATTTGATTAAGACTTGTTCAAATTGAACTTGATTAACAATTCAAACAGACTCAAATATATTTTTTGAAGCGGGAATAAAATTCTAAACAAGTTACTATTCGACTCAGTTTGACTCATTTAAACCGATGCGTGCAATACTTTTAAAGAAGGCCAAGAGTAACGACCAATTGACTCATTCCATACGTAAATGTCACTCAACCCCATTATCAACATCATAATTAGAATTGAACCTTTAAAAAAACATAATCGTCTTCTCCTTCTCCATCTTCTTTTCCTCTTTCTTCTCTCATTTTTCATATGGGATGAGGGAAGAGATGTAAATGTTTTTAATCTCCCTTTATGAATAAGTTTGTCCCCAAATGTGACTTTTCTATTTCTTTAATAAGTTTGTCATGGGCTTTTGTTTAGAAGAGTACTCATACGAATCATTACCCGATGATTCGTGATAGAAGTGAGGTCAATTTCATTACTTTGTGTTTTGTTCAGCGTTTTTACTGCAATTTTCTAATTCTACAAGTTAGATCTATATAAGTTTAAAATTTTATTTTAGATTTGTATAGTTATAGACTAATAAGTTTTGCAATTGTTTATTACTCATTATTATAATCACTTGTAATGTTGGTGCTAAAACACTTAAACGCCGTTGTCATCATGATGTGAAAAAAGACTTTATTCAGCATATTTAGTAAGTGTTTGTTAACAGTGTTTATTAACCTTTATAAGCAAAGAAAAGGCAATAAAAAAGAGGGTCGACATGGAATATTAACGAGTCCAAATTTGATTGTGGTCGAGTCAAAAGTAATTTCCTCACACATTATGTGGATATTATTTAGTTTCAAATCAGAGCATCATCACACCAAATATAAAATAGCTGCAAGTGATTGATGTATGTTCTTTCATGAGTTTGAGTGCTTATGATCACCAAACTGAATAACTTGGCTTCATTGGCAAATTAATTAAAAATACTTTAAATGTTGGTCAAGTACGACTCTCTATTATTATCATTATCATCACCACTACCATCACCAGTCACCACCATCATCTTAGCCCGTGATCCTATTATAGCGATGGAATTTTGTGACTAAAAAGAATAGCAGTTAGGAACCGGGAAAAAAAAAAAAACTTATTTTCATTCTTCATTTCTGAAGATGAATTTTCCATTTTTCGATTTTTCGTTTATCATATTCATTATCTCCGTTGTAGACATATTGTGCAGAATATTCAGATGATCAGTTACGCGATTTGTCCAATTTTCTGATTCCACTGAGTCAATTAAAACTATATAGGTTTCGAATTTGTGTATAGGTTTCGAATTTGTTTATGTTTTAGATTTGTATATGCTTCTGCTTTTGTATTTCGATCTTTTACATTTAATTTGTAAGATTTTTCTACAGAATAAAATTGATTAATCCCCAAAAAAGAAAAATAGATGAAGGGCAATATATGTCATTGCTTTTTGGGAAAACCAGTGTCAAGTCTGACAGACACATTTCACCGCCCAAATTGATCTTCTAGATAGACATGCTCCAAGCCAATTAAGGTGTCGATCGTTTTGCGTTGGTAAAATCCTCAAAATCAAAAGTTAATAATAATAATAATAATAATGTCTTAAGTTAAAAACGTGTGCAAAATGCAGATCGTCACTTTTTTCATGAAAATAATGATTCAGTTCCCACATTTGGGTGAGCTAAAAAAGTTAGAAGATAAGATATATGTCTCATCCTTAAAATCTCTTTCGTCCAGCATAGGTGGCAAAGATTTTACGCTTATCTAACTCAACAGTCTACCAAGAAAATCAAACTTCAAAAGTTGGTGTTTTTTGCACTTTGAACAATAATGAATCTTGCAAGATTGTGATGAAGTGTTGGTATTCTTGCACTTCTTTTTTAGAACGGAATTGGTTGCTTTGGAAAGTCTTGATAAAACCTATTGGGAAAATTACAAAAACCACACCCTAAGGTTTGATCTAATTAAAAAAAAAGAAAAAACAATTGACTTTTAAAATTACAAAACTATTCTTGATGTTTGCTTCCTTTTACATTTGGCACCAGTCTAAGGTAAAATTGATGTCGACATCAAAAATTCATATGAAAATATTTTACCGTGTTAATGTTCACATTGTGTTGGAGACAAAAATTTCCATGAGGCTATTTGTATTCACTATAAGAATACCGACATAAAGATTAATTTTGTCATTAAATTTTATAATTATCTACTGACGCCTACATAACAAAAAAATATCATTTTCCACCAAATTATACCGACAAATTACACGATAATGTTTTAATTATCGATAAATTTTCAATTACCGACATATTTTCTATATGTATTTACCAACATATTTAGATTTTATAAGTACATATTTTACCTATATTACCTACACTTTACAATTTTCTTATTACTTACCTACAAATTTTACTATAAATAAACCGGTTTTTTTTCATGTAGTGATTATTTTATATTTTAGAGAGTTATAATTTTTATATGTGGTAATGAGTCAAAATGACCACTTCTATAAGGAAAAAATAAAAACTAGCCATCATTTGAAAACAAATATTTTTTAGTCATTTTGGTAGAACAAAAGACATTCATACTCTTCTAACATGCATGTTTGATGTTTGATCTATCTCCCTCTCTCTTTCACCCCCCCCTCTCTCTCTCTCTATATATATATATATATATATATATATCATTTTACTTTGTCTTTCAAATACTTTAAAAAAATTCGGCAGTTCGTTTACGGGTATCTCAAAATGGTATTAAGTTCTTTCGATATTTCATTACTAGACAATTTTTTTTATAGATATTAAACTTTTCTGTCCAATTTTACGATGAAGAAAGAACAGAAAATGCAGAAGTCTGGACACAGAAACTCGTTACTCGCCATTGAGTTACTGCAACTCAATATTGAGTTACTTAGCTACAATGTCGAGTTAGAGTTACAATACCTGGAGTTACAGTGTCATGGTGTAATTAAATTGACTCAATGACAAATTGGGTGTTTTACATAATCAAATGGCTAAAAATTATATATTTAAAAAAAATGGCTAAAAAATATTTTGACATTATGACACTTCATAGGCACTTATATTCATGAAGTGTCATAATTTGAATAATATTTTTCTTTCGTTTGCTTGTTTTTCTATTTGTTGTGTGTGTGTGTGTGAATATATACTTATTTACTGCTCAAATATAGTTTAAAGTTCTTTTTTTTTTCTCGAAACGATAGAATATTACATTTGTAGGTTAAATAACCCAACGTTTCAACAAACTGAAACTGGAGAAACATCCGCCACTAAGGATGCTCTAAAAAGTAGGATAACACATTGAGGACAACCCCTAATCCTAGTAAACTTCAACTGGAAAATAAAAAAAAATGAACGGCCACAAAGGAGGATATCAGCCAAAAACAAGACATAAACAACAATATCAGAAAATCGTTCCATCAAACACCCAAAACCAAAACTCCAAAATTCGGCTAGAAGCCTTAACTTGTATGATAAAACACTTCTTTCAGGCAAAATAAACTCAGATTCATATTCCAATGACAACTTCCAACTGTGGTCAATTTAACTTATCCGCTCCAAACAACTAGATCTATAGTTAAAAAACCACATCTGCAATGTATAACAACAAAACAAAACAAAAAACAAAACCAAAAAAAAAAAAAAGAAAAACCGTTAAGGAAATGAAAACTCCATAAAGGAGACTATAACTCTCATGAAGAGAGACTTAATGACACTCCCAAAAAAGAGACACAAAGCAATTAACAAGAATAAGAAAAAGGAGAAAAACAGTGTTTGTTCCCCCATCCCCTCTAATGGAGGAATGGGGGAATAGTAATTATTTTTCTTTTTCTTGAAGAAACCAAGGAGAGAGGACGTGATTTTTCTAATACTTAGAGGGGATTTTTCTAATATATCAATACCGCTGGAGGATATATTAGGATTCTTGATAGTTATCTTGTTTCCTAACATAAGTGATTTACTTGTCATATATTTGTATATATCTTCTTTTCTTGTTTATTAGGACTCTTGAAGGGTCTTGGACGACTATATAAAGGGAAGAGGACGTGCATAATGATTACACAAGAAATACACCGAGTTACAAGAGTCTTTGAGAGTTAAGAGTCATACAAGCAAAAGTCTCACGCTTGTTTGTGCGATCTCAAATGTGACTACATCTCGTCACATTAAGCAGCTTGTGTTTGTTAGGTTTTTCATCCATTGTTTTTGTATTGTGATTAACAAAGTCCATACATGTCTATTGTTGGATGAGTTGAATTACATAGATTAGATATACTCTAGATAGGAGTTTTTCGTTGAATTTCTTCTAGTTGGATTTGAGTATTTTTGTATACGGAATCAAACCGATTTTACTAGTGGAAAGTTTTAAATATTGACACGTTTAAGTTTGTTGGCTTGTAGACAATTTTTACTTAAAAAATTTATTATTTTAAAAATTCCACTGCATGTGATTGTGAATGTGACCACATCTCCAATCACATCTTTACTCTGCAAAACTTTTGGTAAATATCCGTGCTTAAATTCTTTGAACAATCACGCAAACTTATATCAAAAATACATTTGAAAAACTATAACCAAACATATTATTATTTTCAAACAGAAATTCACACAACAAACCAAACATTTACAATTCTCACATGAAAATAAATAAAGTTTGTAAATTCATTTTCCAAACACTAAAATTGGAAATTGAACTTGAAAATACATCCATACAAGCCTATTTTTTTTGTTATTTCACAACTTTTAGGGTGTAATCCAACTTGGCCAGAGTCCTTAACCTCGACTATAGATGCAAATTAATTTATTTGCTGGTGAACAGGTATGCTCTCTATTATTTTTACATAACAATTTTTAACCTTTTATTATTTTATGTGACACTGATTGGACCACCAAAGAGCTTATTTAGGGAATATTTCCAAATACTTATGCTTTTATGTGATGTATTGTACCGTAGTTGAGAATAAGTCGATAGTTTTTCCAAATAGAAGCTGAAAGCTGAAAAATTAAAGTTAAAGTATTTGGGAAAAAAGTAGTTCCAAAAGGCGTTTTTGGATAGAAAGACAAAAATAATCTTCTAATTATTCGTAGACCAATATTGTGTTTTTCAAATTTGAGGCTAAAATTTCAGAAGTACTGAGGATGGGGCTAATTTATCAATATATTGTTAATTTAAATAAATCTTACCTTTCTGTAAAATAAAGCCAAGCCCCTTTCTGCCTTCTATCCCGTCTATGATAGACCCGAAACTGCCAAGCCCCTTTCTGCCTTCCATCCCGTCTATGATAAAGCCAAGCCCCTTTCTGCAAAAAGCGGATTCGGAATTGTCTTTCATTCGAAGGCATAACTTGGATCCATGCGCTTCATATTCGCCCGGAGTTCGCAACAAAATATTTTCTTTGTGCGTCGGTAAAAAAAATATGCTTTGGGGGGAGAGATACTATTTCACCAATCGAGTCATCACCCAATTTATATCATTTTTTTTTATCAATTTATTTCCTAAATAACTGATTTTCCCACGTAGATCTGTTTTTTTTTTTATTCTTGTTAGTATTTTGAAGTCTGGTGTCACCGTTTTGGTGCTTTTTTTTTTTCTGTGTGTGAACAATTCAGACAAATAAATTTTCGATCCAGCAACAGAATGCATATCTGGAATCACGAGTATTCTAGGCATTATAGGATTTTCAAAATTGTAGTCTTTAAGCCGATTTTTTTATTAATCTAGATGCTATTAATCTTTTTGTAATTTCATCTTTTATATTTTTAACACATTTATTTCTATCTTCTATCGATGTAATTCTAGTTTGAATTAATTAATAAAATTATTTTTCCTGTAAAACAAAAGTTATCTTTGTGAATGGGCCCACTTATCATATTTGTCTAGCAGGCCTAGCTCCTACAAATTTCTCTTAACATTGGGCTCATAAGCAGTGGAAGACCTTCATTTCACAGGTCGGTTGAGGCCGAAGGCCCAATGGTTGGCTTGAAAGTTTTACATATTTTGGAACTGTAGATGAACAAACAATCTTATAGTACATTATTACATCTCAATATTATTGCCTGTCAAGTTAAAAACATTATTATTGGTTGGATGAACTAAAACTATGGGAGTATTTGCAAAACTTCTACTTTTAGAAGAATAGATTTATTGTAGTAGAAGTAAAAATAATCGAGACTCAAAAGTTTGTGTTGGAAAATAGAATTAAAAGTTGAGAAATAGAAGAAAAATATTTATTTATTTATAAATGTCAAACCAAAAGTAGAAGTAGAAATATAACATTTTTTCCCATTTTTAGATTCTGATCACATGAAGCAAAATCAAAAACAAAAATTGGTATCTACAAACACTATAAAATGGTTTTTTCCAACAAAAAAACTAAACAGTATTGTTTTTAGTAATTTTTTAGTAATTGCATGTCATATATCAAGTTAAATACTGAAGGATTTGTAGAGATATACAAATTATGGGAGTACAGATTTGAAAGACAACTTCACCAATCAGCAAGGGCGGAGATAGGGGCCACTCCCCGCCCCTTCCCCCCATTTTTTTTTTTTTAAATATTATACTATAATTTTTTTTAAAAAAACCGTGGGTTTTGTTTTTTTGCCTATATATGGTGAAACAGCTTTACCAAAGCTGTTTTCTGGATTTTTATTTTTTGTTTTAAATTTTTGTGAAAGACAGCTTTCATAAAGCTGTCTTTATTTTTAATTCTTTTTTTTATGAATTCAGATTTTGAAGACAGCGATTTAAACGATGTCTTCTTTTTTTTTTTTTTTTTTTTAACATTTGAAAACATCTTTATTGAAGCAATTTTCAGTATAAAAAAATTATTTTTGAATTTTTTTGATTTTACAGTTTTTGTCTTTACGAGCCTCCGAGACATGCTACTGATCATCGAACGTTTGCTACATCCCTGATTTCTTATCTATCATTATTCAGTTCGTACCGTGATGATGTAGGCTCGAGTTTCACCACTCTAGACGATGATACGGAGCAACAAACACACGTTACTACAACACATGAGGGTAGAAGGAGTAAACGAGATCGTCATAGGCCTACTTGTGGTACTAGAGGACATTATTAGACATTTTAGAAAAATAATATCATTATGTATGATACTAATTTATGAGAACGTCTTATTTTAGAATATTTATATGTTTAACTATTTTTAATATCAATATAATAGAAATTTCAAATAAAAATTATTAATTTAACAAAAAAAAATTGCACCATATTGAAATTGCAAATTATTAAAAAAACTACTCATTTTAGGGTGGGAAAAAGTAATAAGCAAATAAAAACAAAAACTACAAAATAAAAAAAATTCGGATTTTTTTTTCTTCTGAAAACTGCTTTAATAAAGCTGTTATCAAATGTTTAAAAAATTTTAAAAAAAAGGAAGACAGCGTTTAAGTAGCTGTCTTCAAAATCTGAATTTACAAAAAAACAATTAAAAATGAAGACAGCCTTCTGAGAGCTGTCTTTGACAGATTTTTTTCAAAAAAAAAATAAAAATCCAGAAAACAACTTTTGTAAAGCTGTTTTCACCATATATAGGCAAAAAAAAAAAAAACAAAACCCACAGTAAAAAGGTAAGAGTTATTTAAATTAACCATATATTGATAAATTAGCCTGAGGATGGAGCTCCTCTTTCTCAAAATAATCTGAATGTGGTTTTGTTTGAGTTTAGGATTTGGATTAGTATTACACTATTACTTATATGTGGGTTATTTTTATCTTTCTACATCTTATTGGGCTGCAAAAATTGGGTGGTATTCTATATCAGGCCAGAAAGGTTGGATGCACAATACCAAACGTATCTTGATTACAACACGGGCTTATACTGTATAATGGGCCTACAGCAGTCAAAAGAAAACAAACTATATATTGGATAGTGAATGAAAGTGGCCTTATCAAGCAAGTCCCAACCAAACAAACCCTACATTCCTACAATGACATGATAATTAATTAATTATAACTCAAATAATCCTTGTAGAAAAAAATAAAACATAAATACTGATGTTGACATCCAAATAGTAATGCTCCAAAGCCCAATGATACATAACCTAAATGACCACCATGATTTGGAAAGATGATCATTTATATAGTTTTTAGTTAATTTCTTTAGGTAATAAGAAGGATAAATGAATGATATTAGTCAAAAACACGTTTAATTAGAAACAACTGAATGCAAATTAAATAAAGTTTTATAAAGTAAAAAAAAAATATGCAAATAACATAAAAGTAATCTGAATGCTTACCAAGTTAGTGATCAATAGAAATTTGAAAATTCTAATTTGTTAGCATTCTGAAATCTTATTTTATTTTTTCCCCCATTTTAACTGTCAGTAATTCTTAAATATCTCATTCTTCCTCAAAAAAAATTCTTAAATATCTCATTCAAACTATATTTATGTTTAAGAAGATTTTTTATATTATGTACACCCAATAGACTAATGCGTCATGTTCCATGATGTACATATTGATTTTACAATATTAATCGTGTAATAGGACATGACTAGAGCAACTATTTCAACTCATCGACGTCTCATGATATTTTCCATGCAAGTGGAAAAACCTATGATGATGATTTTGGAATTTCATCTCATTTCTCCTTCGTATGAAGGTTCCGATGTAAAACTTTGCCACTTTATTTTTGTGTGAATTTATAGTGTTAACTAATTTTAGACAATTGACACTATAAATTTCCGCCACCGTAAAACTTTGCCATTTATTTTTGTGTGAATTTATAATACAATTAAATCTAATTTTAGAAATTGACACTTTCGATAAATTTTACGTACACACAAAAATATTCGACAGTCACAAAACCTAATGGATTATTAACACAAAACCATTAATAGTAAAATATTTCTAACATATAAACCAAGTTTAAAATGTGTTCAGGTGGAGCTCATCGGCCGCCAAGTTTAAAATGTGTTCACGAGACTCAAACGACTCAAAAGAAAAAGCATGATGCGCTAGATGCAAATCCTTTTACTTATATGTTATTAAAATCGAAATCCTTTTACTTATATGTTATTAAAATTGAAATCCAAACAAACCATTGATATCCATTATTAGTATATGACAAATAGATAATCACATGAGATGCAAAATGAACATGAGATTATAGGACCAAAAATGCAATGATCCAATGCAATTCATGGGAAAAGATTTCAACTTGAGTCGCTATACACTTATAAAACCCCTAGCCCACAAACAACTGAACTAAAACTTTACAGCACGAAAATTAGTTACCAACTACAAGATCCCTTTGTACAGATTTTTCATCTCCTCTTCGAGTTTCAGTTCTTGTTGATCAACATGAGCCATATCGTAAGTGGCATGAACACCGGCTAAGACATAGTAAATTAGCATTATGGCACTACATATCAAGAACCGCCAAACCGCCACAGCACCAAGAGATCCTATTAGAAAAATATTCATAGCAATCGATAAAGAAGGCAACCAAGGAACAAGAGGAACGCCCCACACTTTCGGAACCCTATGCTTCGAAGTCAAGGCAATTCCTAAAGTTCCCAAAACCCATAACCCTCCGAACACAGCATACCCTATCCATTCCCTCTTATTCGAACTCCAGAGAATCGTAATCCCAAGAGACGCACCAAAAATAACAAACAAAGACACCATAAATTTGATCGCATCACATTTAGGAGTGACGTCCTTAACGTAGTATCTTCTCATGAGCAACGCAACAGCCATAAGCATGAAAATAAAGAGTGTGCTAAACGACAACACGCTAGACAAAACGTCCAAACTCGAGAAGAAGGCAAGAATGCAGCTACCTGTGGTTATCAAGAGCGTTGCGTATATTGGTGTTCCGGTTTTTGGATGAACTAAAGCGAAATACGGAGGAATCATATGCGCTCTCGCGATTTGAGTTGTGTATCGAGCTTGTCCCATTGATCCGACGAGCATGCTTGTAGTCATCCCTTTTAGAGCAACAATGCTCACCAAATATTTAGCCCACTTCATTCCAATCTGCTCAAAGACAACGGAATAAGCTGCATTGACGTCCACCTCAGTGTATTTCACCATCATTGCCAAAACCAAAGACATTAAGCAGTAAACCACAGTTATCAACGACATCGAACCAACTAATCCGATTGGTATATCCCTTGAAGGCTTTTTAACCTCTTCAGCCATATTAGCCACCATATCGAAACCTGTATAAGACCAGTAAACTACAGCAGCCGCAGTAAAAACACCTTCTGCCCCATGAGGGAAAAACGGTACCAAATTCTCGCTTTTCCGTGCACAAATCCGAAAATAATAATAAAAACAATCACAGCAGCACCAAAAACAGAGCTAATCCAATTCAACACCGATGTCCTTTTCGTCCCCGTCATGGCAGTCCCATTCACAACAATCAAAACCACCACAGCCAAAGGATCCAACAAATTAAACCCTTTAGCAAATGAATTAACCTTAATTCTCAAAAAATCTGGGTCACTCTTGATAATACTAGCAACATACGACGACCACGAACGCCCCAACCCGGCAGCCCCAACAAGCCCTTCCAACAGGATATTCCCAGCAGCAATAAAAGCAATAAAATCCCCCAATTCCACGCGAAGAAAAGAGAAAGAACCCCCAGCAATCGGAATCTCAACAGCGAATTCAGTATAACAAAACACAGAAAGTAAAGCCGACATACCAGAAACGGCGTAAGAGAGGACAATCGCCGGCCCGGCGTGGTCGTGGGTCTCTTGGCCCGTAATGCTGAATATCCCCGATCCGACGACGGATCCAAACCCGAGCCAAATGAGGTCCCACCACGTGAGACACTTTTTCATCTCATTCTCCGATTGTTTCTTGCTCTGGACAAGCTCATTGGCGTCGGAGGATCGACCGAGGAGGCGGTCCTTGAGGCGGTGGGGGGTCTTCGAGAGGGCGGAGAGGTAGGTGGAGAAGTTGTTGAAAGTCGGCTCAGGGAAGAAATCTTCTTTGCTGAAACGCCAGTAGGATTTTCCGGCGCCGGCAAGAGAGGGATCCATTGTTGGTTGGGAAATGAGGGGGGTTGTGAGATCTAATGAAGGTCCGGAAGGGTTTTCTTCACTTATAAATCCCATTTAAAAAGCGAATCAGAGTTTTTGGGGGCAAGGTAATTTAGGGATTGGTCGATTATGGCGGAGAGGAGTTGGATTCCATGAATCGAGGGAGAATAGGAGCTGAAATACAGATGGGAATTTCTGAATCTGGACTTTTGTTTTGTCCAGGCCTCAATAAACATATCAACATTATTTTTGTGGGAATTGTTTTTCAATCAAATATGTGGGATTTGATTCTCTCCAACGTGTACATGAGGGAGAAGGGCAAAATCGGTAATTTCGGAAATATGAAAATTATATTAGGACTTTTTTTTGGGTGGGGTTGGGGTTAATTCAGAATTAATTTCTATCACGACACAACTTAATACTATTCTAAGTGAGTTAGAGTTTAGATTTGGCGGATCAATATTGGGAACACGAATAATAAACATGTGGGGTTAATGTTAACTTAAAATGACATGGTTAATCCGATTGTACTATTATTTTGTTGTCTTTTGTAATATTTTTGATTGATTGAATATATTATTGATATAATAATTGAATCTTAAAAAAATTACCAATGTATTGTAAATATAATTTTTGTCATAATTTTCATATGACAATTAGCATACACAACTCATATCTTATATAAATAGATGAATTATTTATATTTTTAAAATATACATATAATTTTGGATGGACCCGAAAAATACGAATAATAAATAGGTTATGTTAGGGTCGATGAATGTGACACGAACAACTAAATAGGTATAGTATGGGTGAGAAATCAGACACAAATAACAAGAATTTTATGTCAACAAGACATGCAATGATGCGAATCAGAACACGACTTAAATTGCCACAACTAGTTTAATCCGGTGAAGTCAATTTATTTTTAAAATGTACTTGTAGTTAAATTTACTAGATTTTCTTTGGTGCACACCATGAAACATATTATAAACATGTCATAATATTTATTAAAAACTAATTAGCCATCATTAATCAAAGATTATCCATGATCAACTTTTAACACTACTATGAATATTATAGGTATTAGAAAAAGACTTGATTTATATTTAGTTAAGATTTGACAGTTACTCTTTCCAAAGTGTATCATTCTTTTTGTGTCTTTAATTCCGATTGAAAATATTTCTTACCACTCATATATGTGATTTCAATGACACTTTTAGTTTTTTTATTTATTAGTCACGTACTATTTAGGGTTCGATAAAATTTTCAAATGCCCACTTGGGAGATTCACTTGCTAAATCAATAAATTTAACAAAAACATAAATGTGAGAACTCCATATATAAATGTGCTATATGCTATTATGGATTGTTATATATGATAATGTTTTACAACAAAATCATGATATTACCGCGTATTATGCAATATTCACATTCCTATGTGAAGAATATCTAGTTAAGCAATACACATTTCCAATTATTAGATAAACAAACAAATTGATGTTCAATTCCCTTCGCAAGATAGTTCAAGGATCTTAGTACTATATAAATCACTAATAAATTAAATCATTGTTTCGACTATTCGTTAAAGGAAAACATATCCAACATCCCGGGATATATTTAAGTACATCAAAGATAATGCTAAATAGTAAATACTTAGCTAGAATGTTGATGGGTGAATTAAATCTGTTGATAAACACTGCATTTTGTGAGATTATGATATGGTGTGTTAGAACTAGTCTAGTTAGAATGCATGCACTTAATAGAGTCTTTACATATTTGGGCTTGGGCTTTTTGGACTGGGCCTTTTATATTATTAGAATCTAAACTTTATTAGGTTCGTGGTATAGTCCCTATTTACGGATAATTAATTTTTTTTTTTTGCTAACCACCGTTTATTGTATGACTTGTTGGACTTATTACGGTCATGTGAAATATAACGTTTATCAACATAAATTATGGGGATAATTACAAAAAGAACTGTAACACCCAAGTTTCTTTTTGGGTTTGATTCAAATGTTAAAATGAAGGGGTAAACTGCAATATTTTTATAAATGTGAAGGGGGATCTTGTAATACTTTTTGCTTATGATGAGTTTAAATGCTAGACAAATTAAACCTTGAGGATATTTTTTGTAATTTTAAAAGTTAGTTGGATTTTTTTGTAATTAGGTCAAACCTCAAGGGTACTTTTTGTAATTAACCCTAAATTATGAGAACTTTTAGTCTAGTTTGATAAAAGGCAAATAATTGTGTATTTTCAGCAAGAAATGTCATTTTTTGGGTGGAAAACGACTATTGAGGGGTTCAAATCCCCGCTCCATCAAATTGTTTGTGGGGTGGAGGTCGGGGTTCAAATCTTTGGCCAACAAACTCGACTCCATCAAATTGTTGTGGGGTGGAGGTCAAATGGTTTATATCTCTACTTTCCATCAAATTGCTCTTATTCCCTTCTCTTATTTAAACTAATTATCATATCAACAAAAGATAACTGATGAAGATTTGGTGGGAACTCATTTTTACAGACTTGAATAAAGCATCCGTATTTTTCGATTCGGGAGAGATCGTTATTAGTAGATTGGGGGCAAAAAAATCGAACATAATTGTTCTCTTTACTTCATCAAGGATCTTAAGTTGATAGTTCGAAAAAAACTAAATGTTTTGATGGGATTTAAAAGCACAAAGCTACAGCTTTATCTATCAAAAGCTACAACTTTTGGATTACAACCTTTTATCTCTCCTAATACCTCTGTCTGTCAATGCGTGCAAATCATCCGGGTGTTTCTGAAGTTTTACTTGGCAGCAATATATACAAATGAGGAGCATATGTGTTTTTTGTAGCTCACATAAATGTTCAGCACATTCTTGATTGTGATTTTAAAATTCGTCAGATTTTATATTGCTGTTTTTGATCAAAAAAAAAGTAGCAAATTGGAGGTCGACTATTGAGCAACACTCCGTAGAAGGGGCCCAAAGCCCAATATTTAATTGAGCGTATTAAATGCACCTTTTAACACACTAAAACACTAAAACACAACACACTAAAACACTAAAACACAATCATTATCAGAACTGTAACACCCAAGTTTCTTTTGGGTGTCAAGACTCAAGATCGTATTAGCAATTCTAAATGTCTTAGATTAATATGTTCTTTGATTGTGATTTGAATTTGAGTTGGGTTGACCAATTCTCCCGTTGGCTTTAATTTAGTCAATTTGGACGTTTAGTCAGTTGGCTATATGATTTGTATTTTCTGTTTATTTTTGGAGGTATCAATGAAAATTCTATCGTTGGAAAAGAAAAAAATTAGAACTGTAACACCCCATCTCTTTCGTAACTCTCCTCAACTTTTTTTCCAGTACAAATTCGAATAGTGGAGGATGTTAGGTAGGAATCGAACCCAAACTCATACTTGAAATTTTCAAATGTCTTACCACAATATTACCAAATAAACTTGTATTGGACTTTTATCTCAACCCGTAGGGGCGAGAGATTTTTTAATTGGAATAAGGAATCTCATTTCCAGTTTCACTGGATTTTTTTTAATTATTTATTGAAATTTATGTTGAAGTGAAAATATGCTTAATTATATAAATTTCCATAAAAAAAATTTATAAGGTGTAAGATGAGAATATGTTTGGTTTTATATATTTAACGATAATTTATAGGGAGAACATTAGAATGTTTTGAAAATTTGAATGGTATATGAAAATTTATTAAGATAATATCTATGTCGTAAGTCCCTTGAAACAATGTTAATTAAAAAAAGTGATATATTATATTAGATATACTCAAAACTAGGCGGCGCCAACTATGATATTGTAAGCCCGAAAAGAGTTAGACTTGACCCAACCCATTAAGGTGAAATTCCAAACAAGAAATATCCTCAAATGACCCATTAATTATGTATTTGTCATCTCAACTTCTCATGTGCATTTTCATGGGTCGGGGGGTCTTCAGCAAAAATATTAAATATATATTAAAATAATTTTATTAGCCTCCGAAATGGCAACCGATAGAATTTTGACCTAGTCCGAATCGGCCCAATTTTCTCTTTGCCAGGTGGGCTAGGACTGTCCCGCCCCGACCCATTTGACACCACTAGATATAGGCGATAGTGACAGGCCTAAATGGTCTAATATATGGTTAAAAAATGAGAAATATATCATTGAGAATGAGAATATAAGGTTAAAATTATTTTTAGTGAAAAACTAAATGATAAAAATAGGATCTTTCCACTAAAATCGAGTAAAACAAATATGGTTTTTGTATGTGAAATGGTGAAAATTTGAGAAATACAAAACTCATTGGTATGAAACCTTATGAGGCTTTAGTTATCTCTTCTATATATTTTGAACTCACTTTTGCTTTAATTTACTCTTATTCCATCTCATGATCATCATGTTAAAAGAACATATAGCAAAACTGATGCTTACCGTATCAAAAATGAAAAGTGACGAATTTTAATTTTGTGACATAAAATGAGGTAATACAAGGTTAAATTCTTAAAAGTTTATTAAATAAACGAAAAGGGGTGTTGAAAAATCAATTCAAATCATTATCTTGAAAAGTACACCATTGTAAAGAGCTGAAAACCCATCTTCTGCGTCGTTGAATAGTACTAAAAATGCATGAGAAAATATCAAATAATATTCTACTTAATTAAGTACTAGTGTACTACTACTACTTTTCCTTCTTTCTTCATATATAGACTGTTGAATTATTTAAGCAGGCGAACCATATCACAACAGCAAACAAAAAGACATAATTTTTCCTTCAAAAATACATTTTTTTAAGTTTTTTTCCAATTAAATTAAAGCCAGTGAACTTTGTAGATAGATTTAAGCAACGTTGTAAAAAGCGCTAGGTGATAATCAGACGGTAAACTGGGATTAGGCGGGACTTGGACGGGGACCTCTAATCGGAAGAAAAATTTAGGCGAACAAAAGAAGTCAAACGCCTAGATGAGGACCTAGATGAGGACTAATCAAGGCTATATGGTGAAATTTACAACACAAGGTTTAAGTAGAAAAGCATAATTCACTCTTTGAATATCAATTATTCCAAAAAAGAATGTTGACATTTGCATGAACTGTATTTCCTTTTACTTGAACACGAGATTGTGAGATTGTGTGCTCAGAAAAGAGTTGTTTAATGTACAATTTGTTTCCCAAATCAGCAGCCAAACTAGACTGTTGGAAAATGGAAATGACCCACTCTAGTTGTTAAATGTACAATTTGTTTTTTTTTTTTTTGAGAGGAAATGTACAATTTGTTTATATATGTACAATGCACACTTTTTGTTGATTGGATTTTCAAGACTTTGGGCTCATCAAAATTTAATATACCACGTTTAAATTGTCATGAAATATCAAGAAACACTTTTTTATATATATTTTATATATTCCATTATTCTTTTTTGATGTCCCAAATATGCAATCAACTTTCATATTTAATAGTAATTTTTTTATTTTTTTATTGTTATAACCTTATTTAATATGCATTTTGTATTATATTAATCATTAAATAATGGCAAATCAAGTATATATTTTGCATATTTATAATTTCCAATACTTTTTTTAATCTGTGTGAAAAGTAGAGTTGGACAATATATTTGAAACGGATCAAAGGAGTATATGAATTTGTTTGACTGTTGATGAAGTTGAGCTTGAAACGAACTTTAGTCGAGTCGAATACACATCGAGCTCCAATGGCTTATTTTTTTAATACATGTATATTTAATCTTTTACTATATAATTGAACTGAACTCAAGCTGAGTTCTAAATTTATTAAATAAAACACTGTGCTCAAAGTTATGTTGTAAATTAATAACCAAAATTTTAAAAACTAACTTGAAATATAATATTGAATAATGTGATTTCATTTTCAACGAATTAATTTCTGATTCCAGAAACGTGGACAACTATTGTTCCCAATTTCATCCTGATTACTTTTCCATTCTGTTTTTTGTCGCTGTCAGGCCACTTAATGTTCATAAATTCGAAACTTCAGTCAACGGAAGCAACCTCCAGGGCCTTTTTTTCTTTATTAGGTTAATACAAAAACTAGCCGATTTAGCCTAATTAAAAAGATAAATCGATTATCTTTTAAAATTATAAATATGCTGATATTTATTTCTACTTTATTATAAAATTGCAGCTCAAGAGGGGATAAATTTTGTAATTATCCCTTCTTCATTTTACACACCTACACCCCTACACCTTTATTATAAAATTGCAGCTCAAGAGGGGATAAATTTTGTAATAATTTTACACACCTACACAAAAAAAAAATTCTCATGGAGAAAAGTTACAGTCAATTAGGTAACTTTCTTCATTAGATTTTAGGTAATCAAACATGGAATTAATATTTTCAGTCCTGATTGGCATCTCAACCTCGAATTGTTTATTTAGGTGAAAGTTATTTCTGAAGTTTCAAGAAATTAAGTACCTATAGGTGGCCAGTAATTGAGTAGATGGTTTGAAAATTAGTAGACGTACATAATTCACTTGTTTACACAAGCCATAAGCGCCTAGACGATCAATGGGAGCCTAACATATAGATAGAGATTTTTAGAATAGTGATCGTAAGTTTTCCTGCTTAATGCTAGTTATTTAATTTGTTATAATCCTACTTATTAATTTTTCAAGTAATTCAATTATGCACAAGGGCTTCTGGAAAAGAAATATTTGCATAAATGCATCATTTGTTTAAGATTTTAAAGAAATGATGTGGATAAAATAAAATGTCTGTCCACCCACATTTTCTGTAGAACTTTTAGATCTTGAATGAGCTAGTTAAATAAGAAAAATATTCAATATTTTTTTCAATTTATGTTTAGAAAAATAACTTTCACAATATTATTGCATTCAACAATTTTATGGTGCTACATGAAATTCAAGATATGTATATACACCAAGAGAATGTTTCATGTGAGACGGTCGCGCCGTGCAACAAAAAAAACAAGTAACAATTTTTAATGTAAAAAAAATACTTTTAGGTTGTTACATTGTCTAAACAATAAAAAAATATGTTTAGACAAAATATTATTTTTACCCCAAAAATATTACTTTTTACACTTAAACTATACATATTACTTTTGTTTTCTGCCACATGGTGCGACTGTCTTACACAAACTTTTGTCATAAACGAAAAAATAGAAAACTATTCCTGTTTATTAAGGAAAGGGTTATGTGAGGCCGAGCATTGTTATACAACCGAAAGGACAATATGGCCACTAATTTCACAATATGCTAAAAAGCTCCCATGCCCAAATAATTCAAATAGTCAAATTAAGGGTCTAATATATTGGTCCATTAGATTGATATAATTGCAGATGGTCGATAAAAACGATATAACTAATGAGAATATTTTTTTTTTTGGTGTTTCACCCCGTGTTCCACTACTTGGATGGTGGACACATGCGTAACATCAAAAAATCAACTGTCCATGTTTATCTTGTAAATATGTGTTCATCATCTAAATAGTGTAAAGAAAGTGGAACATGAAATATGTTCCTATAAATAATGGATATGTATATACATTATAAAAAAACTATAATTTTTTGAATAGTCAATTAATCTTGAGCCGGTTGGCTCATCACTAGGATAAGTCAAACTGCAACTCCTACTATAAAAACAGGGTGCTCTCTTTTCATAACCAACACACCAATCTTCAATTCTCACAGATCACAATAAAAAAAGAGTTGAGAAATCACAGCAAATTGCAAAGATATTATTATTATTATCATTATTATTATTATTATTATTATTAATTCAAGAAACAGAAGAAGGAAAAATGGCCAGCACCACAAAATCAGTTCCAATAATAGACATGGCAGATCTGCAAACTTTGCCTGAGAAAATAGTGAGAGTCTGTGAGGAATTGGGATGTTTTAGGCTCATAAACCATGGAATTTCGATGTCTCTCATGTCGGAGATGAAGGCCGTAATACGGTCTCTGCTTGATCTTCCATTGGAAGTGAAGATGAAAAATTCTAATCCCCTAGAACCTTCCAAAGGGTACACCCCACCTAATTTAGCCAGTCCTTTTTTTGATAGCCTGAGTTTGTATGATATGGCCTCACCTGGAGCTGTTGAAGATTTCTGTTCTCAGATGGATGCCTCCTCTTATCAAAGGTAGATTTTTTATTTCGTAAATGTTGCTATAATTTTGTGTTTGATCTGGTGTTTCAGTTCATAGATACACCGTACACATCAAGAGTATTATATTTAAAGATATGACATGTATTTGTGACTGCAATACAAGAAGAAACACAAGATCTTAAGAAGGAAAAGTGGGGGATGAGATTTTCTGGTCATTTTTCGTATTCCATATATTAGATGAAAGATATATGTTTGACGTGTATTTGTGATGATGAAGAAACACAAAGTCTTAAGAAACGAAAAGTCAGTATGAGATTTCATTTTCCATTTATCCAATATATAGAATAAAAAGTGTAATATGAAAGGTGGGAATTGGAATAGGAGATCTCAATCCGTAAAATTTGGTATTTTATATAGAGGGGAGCCGAAATTGATCCCGTAAAAATTATGTTTTGCAAAAACATCATGCAATTGATAAAACTCATGAATTGAGTCCTTTTCACAAAACTGATCCCGTGAAAATTCATGTTTTGCAAAAAGGTCATGCAACTAATAAAATCTCGCAAATTGAAGTCCTTTTTTTTTTTTTTTCTGTTGAATGTTTTTTTTAACATCACTAAAACGTGATTTCTGCTTGATCAATTTTGCAAACCCCTATCGTTATAGATAATATATTAAAAATCGAATTGGTGAGCAAATCGGTATTTACTATCGTTTCACTGTTCAACCGGTTTGATCGTTTCAATCAATTTAATTAATTTTTTTTTGTTATATTGTATTGAACAATAATGTTATACCTTTTAAAAATAAAAAATATATAAATTAACAACTAAAAAAATTTAATATAGCCCAAAGTTTAAATAATCACGATAATATAACAAATTATTTAATTTAAATATCAATTTTTTTTTATAAAATCTAAACTAAAATAAATCAAAATCCGGTTTCGACTGGTTCAACGGCTAAAACGGTTTCTAGAAGCTAATCGGCCCGATCCGACCACTCATTCCCAGCTGGTCCGGCCCGAATTTTAAACATGGGTTACAAGACTAAAATATACGATTTTGCCCTTAAAAGAATAAGATTGGCGATTTTAGATATACTCAATGCTTACTTTTCTTGATCAATGTTTTGCAGGGAGATAATAAACAAGTACACTTCTGCTCTTATCAATCTTGTTCAGTTTCTAGGGAGTAAGCTGGTGGAGGGACTGGGATTGAATGGTGAGCTTTTCAAGGAAGGGATATGCCAATTGAAAATGAACAAATATAACTATGGTCCTGAAACGGTAGGATTAACGGGCGCTGTAATGCATTCGGATGCTGGATTGTTTACCATATTGCATGATGATGATGATGTTAATGGATTGGAGGCTGTGGATGACAAAACTGGAGAACTGATTTCTGTGGATCCTGTACCAGGAACTCTTGTTATTAATGTTGGAGATGCTGGAAAGGTAGGCAACACAAAGTTTGGTTTGTTTTTAGGGATAATTACAAAAACATCCCTGAAATTTGGGCTAATTACAAAAAAAACCAGAGTGCTTTGAAAATTAGAAAAAACCCATTGAGGTTTGATTTCGTCTTACATTTTTCCCGGTGATTTTCAAAATATTTCAAAAAAATCCCCTGACATTTACAAAAATATTACAGTTAAGACAAAACGAAACCCGAAGGGTTTTTTTGTAACTTTGAAACATCTCTGTGTTTTTTTGTAAGTAATCCAAACCTCAGGGGTGATTTTGGGAGTGCTTGCTTGTGGATTATTTTTCACTCCTTCCACTTTTTGGACAAAATTTTGTATGGACATGTGATTCTTGTGAAAATTTTCAAAAAATATACTATTCACTTCTCTCATTTTTCAAATCATCAATTACATCCAATTATAATTTAAATAAAAAAAATATATCACATCAACTATCATTATTACACAATCTTATCATAAATACACTATTCACTCTCTCTTATTTTTCAAATCACCAATCAAATCTAATCACTATTATACTAGAAAAACTATCACATAAATTAGCATCATCACATTTTCATGTTATATCCAATCATACTCTCAAAATCCATTCTCATTTTTTAAAATATATTTTTCACACTATTCTTTCTAAGAGTAAAAATGAGCGGAACGAAATATCAAACAATCATTCCCTTTGTAATTATCCCTTGTTCTTATTATAGAATTTCTTGCTTTGAAACAATTTTACATTTTCTTAAATTGCCACATAGGACTCCCTATAAAAAAAAGAGTGACAAAATAAGTTTTGGGAAAAGAAATGTGTATATAGCAACTAGCCGGTCACCATTGCCTGCTGCAAGTAGAGGTGTCAAACGGGTCGATGCCCGCTCGCTGAGCCAAGAGGGAAAATTGGGCCGGATTGGGCCAAATAATGTCTGGGTCACTAATTTCAGAGCCCAGTTCGGTCCAACCCTTGGAAAATACGCTAAAAAATCCGGGTCGATCGGACCGGCCTGGTTTTTTGGGCCTAATAGGCCAGCTTTTGAGGCTTGTTTTTTTTTTTTTTTTTTTTTTTTTTTTTTCAGGTTTGGAATATTACCCGGTCCATCGGGTCGAAATTGACAGCTCTAGCTACAGGTGGTGACCAGAGTAAATGTCTAAAAAAACTCATTTTACAATGAATTTTCACAATTGAAAAATGTCAAGACTAAAGGACTAAAAAATAATTGTCTTTTCTCTCCTCCAATTTGTTTTTCTACTTTTCTTTTCCTTCTTCTCTAACCGAAAAGAAGTATAAGAAACCAATCGTAATAAGGGATAATTACATATACTATATTACTATATTTGAAATTTAGTGTAATTACAAAAAGAAAAACAGAAAGCAGAGTTATATTTTAAAATTATAATTACCCCTTGATGTATACCAATATCCCACATCGAATGTGTGTATGCATACATACTCAATAAGTGCATTTTTGCAAAATTGAGAACATATGTTAAGGGATATTTGTAATTTTAGAAAATAACTGGGTATTTTCATAATTAGACTAAAGTTTTCCAGCTCAATATTTTCACTTTTTACCAAGAAATACACTCATAAAAGAAGTGGTGAATGCCAAATTGAGTACATCAAGTAAAGTAGATATTGCCTATGTGTAATCTCAGGAAATACATAAGTTCCAATAATCCTCGCATCGTATTCTAACAAATGCTACACAAATTAATTACTTCAGATTAATTAACTAACCATTTGTTTAAATTTGTTCTCAAGTAAAGGTGTGGAGCAATGGAAGGTTTTGCAATGTGAAGCATCAAGTGCAGTGCTACAAGCCAACAACTCGTATCACCATTGCTCTGTTTGTTTTGCCTCCTAAAGATGAGAAAGTTGAAGTGTTGCCACAGCTGGTGAATTCTGACCATCCTGCCCTTTACGTCCCTTTCGATTTTGAACATTATAGAAAACTCCGAATCTCAACAAGTTCGCCTACCGGTGAAGCTCTAGAGTTTTTCAGAACCAACCAAGATTTGGTGAAATAGAGGTCATGGGTGTATTAGATTGATGATTTTTTTGTTTATCCATTTGGGTGTTTTCTTACTTTGAAATTGTAATGCATGATTCATTTTTCTGAAGCGTTCGGTCTTCGAATTGAATTATCATGTCTTCTTAGTGAGTGGAAGATATGCTAATTCGGATCTACTATTCCTTTTATGTTTTTATCTTGTATTTCAATACAAATGTGCATGATCATGACACCGTTTTGTCGTAGGGTCTGAGCCGATTCTAACAATTTTTTTTTTCCAATTGACCTAAGTTTAATTTAACTTTAAAAATTGATCCCCATTTTTTTCAATTGTTTATCTCATTCATTTCAGGAAATTTAATTTAAGGTCTTTAAGAAAAATTAAATATGATATATCGTTATCAACTAATAAGGCTACAGCCCTAAGGGAATATGAACCCTTCATTTGTGGGGAGCTTTTATTTTAATCCGAATAACAAAAAACAAAACAAAAATTAAAAACAAACCATTATAGCACTCTATAAGATAAGAACCTGGGTATTACACTTTGTTAAATTAATAGAGTTGTCAATTTCGCCCGATAAAAGCACCGGGTTGGGCTCTAGTATTATAGGCCCGAAAAATACCCTAAACCTCAAAGGCCCGGTCCGATTGGCCCAAAAACCGGACCGACCCGATCTTTTCAATGTATTTTATGCTCTGGACTGGACTTAGCTCTAAAATTAGAGACACAATTACTGTTTGGCCCAACCCGACCCAATTTCTTCCTTTGGCTCGGTGGGCCGGCCCGACCGGTTTGACAACTCCAGTAGTTAGAGACTTTTAAAGTAGAATGCATTAACCACCATACCAAACTCACAACTTGGACATCATCTTATTTATTTTAGATATATACTATATATAAAAGGTATACTAAAATTTTGGGCCCCTAAATTTTGGAATTTTTCCGGGCCTGAATCGACTGATTCGCTCGACATACAATAGGAGCGGTCCTGCGTTTTATACAAGTGACATTCACCTGAGTATACTCAAACACAAGATGTAACTCAATTTGAAATAGAAATCTGGTATCATTAGTGATTTTCTATCCCTTATGGTATTTCCTCTTATGTTTCATACTTGAGTCACCAAGTGAATACCACGTGTGTAAGATGATGTTATTTAAACACGATGAAATGTGTAGGAAATAGGTGATCCCAGTTGCTTATGGATGGAGCCCATACATACAGTCCCCATTTCATGGATGTTATTCAAGAACAATACCATTGAGAGGAAACATCATTAAGGCAAAAGATGTGCACTAAAATAAAGCCTTCCAAGTATTATAACAAAACATATTTGTAGTAATTGGTAAAATTACTTACAAGTAATTATCAGGTAAACAGCAAGTCAATGGTCCATATCAAGCCATAAGCCATATATAACCTTATTGTGCAAAATTCTGATTGCTCCCTCAAATTGCCAAACCATCCTCCATATCAAATGTCAACCAAATCTCATTCACTCTGTTCTTAAACTCAAACGGCGAATTATACTGCGCGACAATGTACTCTGTCGTGTTATCCCCTTTATGGCTCTTTTCAACCGCGTCCGACCAAACAGTCCCAGCAATGCTAGCAGACAACGCAGCAGCTTCTTTCCCAACATCATCGTCCATTACGAACCCACTGAACTGCCTTACGGCTACATAAGTAAGTCCCCATTTTTGGAGACGAAGATTTTTAGCCGAAGGGGCGGTGGCTTGGTTCTCTTTCGGAACGTAGAAACTGATAACGAAGGATGATGTACAAAAGGGTCCGTCGCTGGGTTTTACTTGGGTGAGTACTGGGGCTGTCATTTCTATTTTCTGTTGGTTATCATTCTTGCCCTGGATGTAATCAAATAGCCTGTAATGTAAAAAGTGAAGAAAAACATGTTAATTTTCACAACTTGCACTTGGCTCAAGGGCTAATTAAGCATTATTCACCAAACAAAACCATCATACACCAAGGACTGGAAACAAATTAAGCTCGTTTATCATTAAGCTTGAACACATTTTTTTTCTATTTAATAAGACATGAATTTCGCTTGACCTCATCTCAATTAGTGAAAAATAAAATAAATTCTGGGGATAACTACAAAAAAATTAGCAGTAAGATTTAAGCTAATTGGAAAAAAAAACAATTGTCCTATCTTGAGATTTGTTTCTATTATAAATTAGGCTGTAAACGAACAGAGCTCTAACGAAAGAGAGTTGTTCGTGTTCGTTCGTTTATTTTAAAAGGTTGGTTGTTTTTATTTATTTAATAATCGAACATGTCACGAACGTTCACAAACGGTTCATGAATATGCTCATTAACTATTTATGAACAACTATATAAATATGTGTATAAACAAGTTACATACACCTTGTTCATGAACACTCAACTCAAAAGTAATGAATATTAACCAGTACATAGTATAATTAATAATTAAAAAATGAATAATAAACAAAACATCAAACAAAGACTAAATGAACATGTTCGTCAACAGTTCATAAACATAAACGAAAAAATTTTCTTGTTCGTTTATGTTCATTAAACTTAATAAACGAACATAAATGAATGCTAACCAAGCTCGTTCACGAGCTGTTTGTCGAAAGCCCTGTTTGTTTACAACCCTAATTATAAAATTGCACCTCAAGAGAGAACGTTTATAGGTAAATACAAAAAACTCAAGGAGTGTATATAACACCTTACGGGCAATTTGTAATTTCAACAATTTGTAATTTTAGATGATTGGAGTTTTTTCGTAATTAGGTTAAACTTAGTTGTAATATTTGTAATTATCCCTAAAATTTGTAAAAAAATATTAAGCTACTAAAGCTTAACTCAATTAAAGAACGTTAAAACTCCATTAAATCAAATTCAAACACAATTAATTCTTATTACTCGATAAACACTCAAGCTTGAAACATACAATGTTGGGCTCTATTCAATTTATTTACACTCCTAGATGGTAACACCCTGAAAAAACACACAGTCACACACCCACTACACACGCAAAAGATAAAAATATAAGTAGAAAAACAGAAATCTTACTGAAAGAAGCCAATTCTGCCGGCGTCAACAAAGGAAATGTCATCAATAGGCTTAGTGGAAACCCACATGCTGGAGTTATACCTCCGGATTTCAAACCCATTCCGCTGTGAATCACGTCGTAGCTTGGGCACTCGATGCGGTTGCACGTCGGCGGAAACACCGCAACAATACCACCGCCGTTCTTCTCCGGCACAAGGTTTGAGCCGGAGAAAAGAGTGGTCACAAGAAATGAGAGCTTGAAGAGGTCAAAAGCAGCCATTTTGATGATGGGGTTTTCCCAAGAATGGCTCGAGTGTGTTCTCTTTATTGATGAGAATTAATTTCTGTCCAAGTTTTATTTGTTGTGAAGTGCATCACCCAAGGTTTATTCAACGGCGTAAATGCTGACACGTAAAATTATCTACATCTACACAATCGAATCGACATATCGGTTAGTCCTGTAACTATATGTGACAGCAAAAGTCATGTAAAAATTAAGTTATGCAAAAAGATCATATAACTTTTATAAATATCTCAATTTTAGTCCGTAAAATGTATAATTTATAAAATAAATTCAATTTATATGAAAATTTATTTTTAAATGTCATCGGAAATTGGAAATTATATGTCCATTTTGTGATCGAAATCCAAAAAATTAGTAGAGTTTAAGATTTTCATATAATTATTTTTGAAAATCGTGTATTTTGCATGAGCAAAAGCGAGAGTTTGCTATAGTTACATAATTTTTTTGTGCAAAAATTGTACAAAATAGCCATTTCCAAATCAGAAAGATTAAAAATAGTAACTTTTTTTAAACACATCTTTTTAGCCATTTTGGGGTGTGAAATGACATTTATAAAATGATATTAAAATATATTTACAAAATATCTCTATTATTATCTTACTTTTTCTTTCAAGTTTTGTTTTTAAAAATCGAACCTTTATTTTTATTTTTAAATATGCACATTGGGTGTTAAATTATAGATATCAAAAGAGGATTAATTTGATATATTATATATGTAAAACATTTAAAACGAAAAAGTTATTTAAAACAAAGTTTTTTGGAAAAAAATAACTTCTTTAGAATCGAATTCGAGTCATCAGAATCTCGAATTCGTGTTATGTGTAACTCGAATGACATTGAGGCTTTTGCAAATACTTAATAGCATTTGCGACGACATTTGGTTTTTTGTGACGACATTTGTCGTCACAAATAATCGTCGCAATTTTTTTAAAAAAAATTGTTTTTTTGTTTCGAGTCACACATGACTCGAATTCGAGTTATTGTCGAATTCGAGTCACTGACTCGAATTCGAGTTAACCAATTATTATTTTTTTTCCAAAAAACTTTGAATTCACATAACTTTTTCGTTTTAAATCCGCTTTGCATGTATAATATATCAAATTAATCCTATTTTCGATATCTATAATTCAATACCCATATTGCATATTTAAAAATAAAAAATACAGGTTCGATTTCTTAAAAAAATTTGGAAAAAAAAGAGTAAGAAGATACATAGAGATAAGTGAAAGAGAGAGAAATAACCCAAATATCAAACAAACACGCTAGAAGCATAATGAATGTCATTTTACATCAAAAATGGCTAAAAAAGATTTTTTAAAAGATGAAAAAACATCTTGGTTTGTTGGGAATGGCTAAAAAAAAACCAGCTCAATTTTCTTTGCAAAATGTAGTTTTTACAGGACCTTTTTGCTACTATATTATAGTTACAGGACCAATTTTGTAATTTCGCCTTAATAGTTTGATTAATTATAAATAATTTTGTGAATTTCAATTTTAACTTTTAGCCCAACTGCATGTGGACCTAATTAAACTATAGGTCCGACATGAGTTGGATTGGGCTGAACCCATGATACCAAGCCTTATTAACTAGCGGACCGAGGTTTCTTTTCTCCCTCATGGAATAAAACCAAGCAATCGTCCAATCGAACTGAATGGGGATGCCTTGGCGGCGAATTTCAGTTTCACCCTCGAACCCTTTTTCCGCCATGGAGGATCAATGCAATCACATTGAGTTCATTGTTACTCAAATGGGAATACTTTATTTCTGAATCCAGGTTTATAAAGTGTTTGTTTATGTCCATTTGGTATTTTGAAGGGCAAAAATGTTTTTTATTTGTCCACTTGCTAATTCATGATTATGAGGCGATTTACTGTCACACTTTTAAAAAAAATTTGAAATTTGACTGCCCAAGTTTATATGTTCATCTTATTTTTAGAAGAAGTTTGTTATTTTCTGCTTCCGCCTTTAAATTTTTTCTTTTGGTGTTTTTTTTTTTTTTGAAAATATGAATTGTTTTTTTTGTTGATGTGAAAGATAAAAAAAATATTATTTTTTAAATTAGGTAAAAATATAATATTCATTATGAATAAAATAAAAATAATTTACTGAATATATTTAAATTATTTGTTAATTTGAAAAACGAAAAATAATTTTAAAAAATCCATGGTCCATGAAAAACAAAAATAATGTTATTATTTAAATTATTTGTTAATTTGAAAAACGGAAAAATAATTTTAGAAAATCCATGAAAAACAAAAATAATGTTAATAAAATTTAAGATATTTTAATTGGAGAAATATATTCGAAATTATAAAATAAAAAATTATTTATATCATATGTTTAAATTATAAATTATTTAATTGTATAAATAACATTTCATATTTACAATTAAAGAGAAATAATTAAATTGTTTTTATACAGTTTTTTAAAATTTAAATATCTTTTACGCAGATTTTTGTAATTAAATAATTTTTGTACAGTGTTTTAAAATTTATTTAGTTTTTATACTGTGCTTTTTTTTAATTCAAAGTTTTTCATACCTTTTTTAAAAAATTCTTGAAAAATAAGAATAATGTTAATAAATTTTAAAATATTTTGAATATATTTATTAAATCAAAATATTTAAATTATATTAACATTATTCTTAGTTTTCATCAATTTTTTTAAAAAATATTTTGTGTTTCTATTAATAAAAAAAATTAAATATATTCTGCAAATTATTTTTATTTTATTCATAATGAATATTATATTTTTACCTAATTTACATTGAAAATAATTTTTTTCCCTCCAAAATTGCCACATCAACAAAAAACAATTTATATTTTGAGGCAAGAAAAAAAGCAAAAAGAAAAACAAATTCCACATAGATTGCCATGACTCGATGATGGTTCGACCAGATAAAAATCCGATTTTGCCACTTAAAGCTTGAGAATTTCAAATTTTTTAAAAGTGTGAGCTAAATCTTCTACCTCAGTCTTCTTGAAAAACATTTTTGCCTATTTTGAAGTTATTAGTCGCTCTGCATATGTGTATTCTTAGTTCATGATTATGAGGCGATTTACTGTCAGATTCCTTGCCCATTTGACTGCCCAAGTTCATATGCATAGTTTGTTATTTTCTGCTCCCACCTTTAAATCTTTCGATTATGGTGGTTTTTTTTTTATAAATAAATTTGGGGGTTAAAGATAAACCAGCGCAGATGGTTGTATTATAAGGTTGGAGGATGATTTTAATAATTGAACAAATTTGGTGGGCTGAGGGATATGATGAGTTGTAACAGGTACTGATGATGGGCTATTTTCTGATGTCTTAGAGATGTTTCTCCTGGTGCTGCCATTTATTTGTGCGTGTGCCGAGCTTCTAAGATGTTGTTAATCCCCTGATTATAATGCCATTTTTCAGCTGATTCCCTTGTTTTCATTGATTTCATACTTTTTATAGTGCACAAAGATGTTTAGTTTTAGGTATAAGAACTGGAATACTTAGGTTATTTTGAATTGCCTACTTAAAATGGTCCAATGTTTTATTTTTCATACCTGTTGAAGCAATAATCTTTGCTATTTCCCCTGGTTTACTATTTCAACTTTCTTTTCTTGCCTAATAAAGTGGTGAAGATGTTACAGAGCTTGATGTCTTTGAAATCCATTTTGATGCAATTGGTATAGTTGTGCTTTTTGTTTATGGATTAATTGATTTCTCCCTGTCTAAAGTCACAACAGAAGCTCTCAATTGTTGGTTTATGTTTTTTTCTTTTTTCCTTCTTTCTTCTTCTCTATCCATTAATGATACTTGTGTGGTTTTTATTTAACAAATCACATTTATACAATTCATCCTTTTATTTTTGGCACTCAAAAGAATTAAATATTACATTTTATTTTTTACAAATTGATTTCAAAAGGAATACAACAACATTTAGTCATTTACTGCTCCATCCGCAATCATTCATTTATATCACTCTTTGCGGTCATGGTGATGATGGTTCGACTCAGATGTGGACCCTGTCACGTCCAAAGCTTGAGAATTGACATTTCCTGATCCCAAATGTGAGCCTTTTGCTTCTACCTCAGTCTTCTTGATTTCTTCCTCAACATGCACATCTTCGTCGATTGTCAACACAACCGTTTGCGTTCCATGTGGACCAGGTACAATGGCTTCCTGCACTTTTACATGTTCATCGATTTTAAATTTATCTGTTTCCTTGATAATTCTCTTCTTTCTCCTTTTCACGCAGCAAAAATTTAGCAGCGGCAAGAAATGCAAGAAAGAATAGCCCGCCGATCGAGACGAAAACAAAGATGATCACAGTAGGATGATGTCCTGGTGGGGCTGGTTGAGGAGGTGGAGAAATGGGATGGGGTGGAGACGGAACAATATGTGGTGGTGGTGGAGAGATGGGATGAGGTGGCGGCTTGACACTCGGTGTTGGCGGTGAAACTGGCGGACTTGGTGGTTTCACCGGAGGAGGAACATGGTGTGGTGGTGGTGGTGCTCCAGTGGGTGGACGAGGTGGAGCTACTTTTGGCGGGGACGGAGGGTAGTGAGGTGGCGGTACGTGTGGCGGGGCGGGGAAATAATGAGGTGGTGTAGGGGGGAAATATGGGAAGTTTATAAAGTTTGGGACTTGAGCCATTGCTATTATCAGAACTTGAATTATGGTTTTATTTCTGAGCAGATTGCTGGAGATTGATTTGTTACACCTATTTGTAGTGGTGGATATGGGTTTTTTTAATGGCTTTGGTTATATGGTTAGTCTTCTAAGTTTTGTGTAACTTGACTCGGATGCTACGTAGGTTATCATTGATTGCATTGAAATTCACTCTTAAAGTTTTCTGGCATTTGTTGTGCATACATAAAAAAAAAAAAAGGCATGCATGTAATTAGACAAAAGCAAAGTACTTATTTGAAAAGAATAACGAAAGTGATTAATTAGTTGGATAAAAAACTCCTCCAATATGGTTTGGAGCTCTTGTTACCCGATTTGGTTAATCGATGTAAGTAAAAGGGTCACTCAGCCATTGGGCTAACTTTTTACCTGCTTTATGATGTTATATGTATCAATTAGACAATGGGTAAGTTTTATGTGAGATCGTTTATGAATCTAACTTTATGAGATGAATCCTAAAATACACAAAAATACGATTTTTTTATGGATATAGTTGGATTGAAATTCTATTTAAATATAAGATTCGTATCAATTAGACGGTTTCATACAATTTTGTGTTAGACGAATGATTTATGTTTACAGCCGGCCCGTTGACAGCAGATATTTGTACTTTGGGACACATAAAAGCTACATAAAGGATATGATCAAACACCCATATTGATAATAAACAAATTGATTTTCATCATTTATTTATTTAATTTATATTTGTCAACGCTATCAAATGGATATAAAGAACCATCTTGGCTGATTAATTTTCAGAACCGCTGAGAAAATGAAAGCAGGTTATATTGTTTTCTTGGTCTTATTTCCTCCATGGGCGATTATGGTTTCTTATATGTTACTCCTGTTTTGTCTCTCTCATTCTATGGATACTTACAGTCGTATTCGTTTGCAATGCTATAGGTGGCGGACAAGAAGAACTCAGCCGCCTTCAGTAGTGCCGACGACAAGGACCACCGCTTCTTCACCTCCACCAGACGAAACACACGTGGAGATTGAAAAGGGCGAATTGGATGTTGATACGATCGTAATGTTGGCCACTGATATTGGTGGCGCAAGTGATGGCTGTGATTGTGCCGCCAGCGGTGGATGTGGCGGTGGTTGTGGTGGCGGAGGCGAATGAGATTACATAACTTGTATGGTTGTTTCTTTTAGTCTTTATCTGTCAACATCATGAATTTGTTGAGTTGTTATTGTGCATAAATGTGATGTCCTTGGCTGATGAACTTCCTGTTATGACAAACAATACATTTCATATTTCAAATACTATTAACACACATTATATTGATGATGTCATTAATATGCATGCATCTGTCGTGTATTAATTAGTGGAACTTAATTAATATGTAAATAGATAATACTAATTAATATTTGAAATGAAATACAACTTGAAATACAGAATATATTCAGTTGAATGGCGAATGCATACAGTTGTAATCAACATTAATGGAGTTTCTGTAAACTTTTCTGCTTTTTTTGTTTGGTAACCCCAAGCTTCCGGGGCAGTTTGTGTGATTTTCCCTTATTATCACATGTTTATTTGTTTTTATCATGAATAATTAATTATGTTAATTTTATTGCGAATATAGACAACCTAATTTTCCTATATTTGCAATTATATGGTTGTATAATTTGGTTATTTATCGTCTTTATAAGTCCTATGATTTTTCCCTGGACATAGTGAGTTAACACCTACATGCGCTGCACGAGGCATGTTAGTCCAAAATTTAATGTTAGAGTTAAAATTGGGATAAAACGCTAACTTTGAGACGATTGGATATTGCTCAGCTTCATTTTAATTTTTTTTTATTTTGCTTATAGAATAGTCTAAAAAAAATTTGGAAAAAAATATTTTAAAAATGATAAATTTTGAAATGTGATTGGATGTGAGATGAAAAATTAATAATGATAGTTGATTTGATTTAAAAATAATAAAATAATGATTGAATATGATTGGTAGTTAGAAATGTGTGAGTGAGTGAATAGTGAAATTTATGGGAGAATGTGTAATAATGACTAGTTTTTGTGAAAAATATATAGATGTGATTGGTAAAAGAAAAAATTTTGAGAAAATGATACCAAAATTTCAAACTTCATAAATAATATATATTTTAAAGAAAATTTTCATAAATAATTGTATGTTTGGTCAAAAGAAATCTCTAAAACCCTAAAAATGAATTTCATTTCATATCCAATCGCGACCTAACTTTGAGACTAAGAGGGCGTTTGCTCAGCTTATAAAAGCTTTTCAAAATATGTTATAAGGTGATTGTGAGCTTATAAACTATATCTAAAAGCAATTGGTAATTATATTGAAAAAAGTATTTTATAAGCCCCAAAATAAGATGTTAGGAACTTATAAACTGTTTTTAATGAAAGTGGGCGATCCCAACTTATTTCAAAATAAAATTTTAATAGCCTTATTTGGTTTTGACAATTTTAATATAAAAATGTCCTTTTCACCATTTTATTTTATCTAATGACTAAACACCTCAACAATTTATTTCCAAATTAAAATCTAACATCTCATAACCTTTTAAAACATCATATAAGGATGCAGGAGCTTACAAAATCTTTTTAATGAAACTTAGCCAAACAACCTTCAAATTTTAATTTTTTTTATGATGATACCAAATTTTCAACACCTCATAAACTGAGAAACTGTTAGGACTAAAAAAAGCATTTTTCAAATGAGATCCGTTAAGTTTGTAAATTTCCCCAACTGTTCTTGTGTGATCCAATTGCATTTGCAATATGATGTGATGATCAAATTAACAAATTTGGGTCCTCCAATCTTTTCCCAATTATTTATAACCTATTTGCTTGAATCATCCTAAGAGGTATTTTATATTGACAATTATATGATAATTAAGTGTATAAAAGTCAATCGATTTCTATTCCACTTATTTGTTTACTCACGGATAATGGATCGATACGTATATATAAATCTAAAAATCAACAATCCATGTTATCTAAAAACACTTTCACCATCTAAAAGTTATCCAATGAAGTGAAATACGAAAAATAGAACAGAAAATCAATTCCCATAAAAGTCAACTCCCAAGAATTCTGAATGCATCTTTCCAATGGTTTACAAGACTTAAGAGCTGTAAGTCAACTCCTACCCAAATTTGTAGCAATTACATAATCTCAACTTGCATTTGGCCTTATCATTAATATCCAACTTCACAAAACACCTCAAACTTCATCAATTTCCTCTAATTCCATATTTTCCTACAAATTGTATTTCATTTCTCTTACAATTAAATTTTATCCTTAGATGAAGAAATATGCAATTGCACTTATTGTCTGCGGCGCCACAGCCGCCGCGCTCATCGTACTATGTTGCCTCTGCAAGTGCTGCCGCCGCCGCCGCAAGAAGGAGCCAGTAAAACCTCCGCCGCCGCAGTCGAAGAATGTCGGGCTTCCAGCCACCTTGCCGAGCAGGACTCCGCCGGAACCTCCGCCGCCGCAAGTTCCTGACCTGGAAATAGGTGATCAAACTCGCGAGAGCAGTGAGAAAAAAGATGGTGGTATGGTCATACTGGGGGGAGCTGGTGGTTCGACAACCGCGGCCGCGGCGGCAACGCCGTCTGCTGCAAGCGGGTGCGGTGCGGCGTGCGGTCGGGGCGGAGGTGGGGGTTGTGGCCCCCGTGGTGGCGGTGGGTGTGGGGGTGGTGGTGGGGGATGCGGTGGCGGGGGGTGTGGCGGTGGTTGTCATTTTTAATTAGTTGGTCTTTTTGAATTTTTTGAATTATATATATATATATATATTGTAAGTTACTATTCATCAACTTTTACTAAGCAAATGTTACTGCTTATTGGTCATGGTTTTTGGCACAAGATAGAAATAAAAAAATGGTAATTATATATAAATATGACCCATGAGGTTTAGCCTAATTACAAAAACCTCTAATTATATTGCAAGATAACAAACTTCCTTTATCTTTTATAAACACCGCGCCTTGAAGTTTGTATATACTGAACGAATGCGGGTACAATATTCTAATATAGTAACAAATGTTGAGGGATATTATATTTGTAATTTTTGAAGATAAGTCATCGATATTTTTGTATTTATCTCAAAAAATATGGTCCAAAACCTTATTTGCTTAAACCGTAGCATTTGATACCATTTCATTGTTCGAGGCAGAACCAGAATGAGAACGAACCGATTAGGGGCAACAATGGAACATGATCAATATATAACATGAGGAATTCAAATTTCATATTCAACTCCTTATTTCAGATTTCGGAAATGTGAATTATACAGATTTGTAGATGAGTTGATTTTAAGGGTTCTCAATTTGAGCTCGAGTACGTTGGTTGATTTTTAACAGAATATGCTGAAATATAGATTTTCATTATTGATCAATGTAACATACAGCTGCTATTTATAGACGGGGATGTATAGGGGGAATGGTGGTTAGTTAGTTACAACAGATTCCTAACTAACTAACAGAAAGCTAACCAACTCCTAATCAGAATCGTTCACTCAATACACCCCTGCTGCTAACTTCTGAAGACTTTGAGGAGTACTGAGAGAAAGTTTATTACATAACTTCTGAAACTTGAGAGAAGATAGGGCTTTGGTGAACAAATCTGCAGGTTGCTCTTCAGAGGGGATGAACCTGACATCCACTTCTTTCTCCAGCACTTTTTGGCGAACAAAGTGCACGCCTATTTCGATATGTTTGGTTCGAGCATGGAACACGGGTTTGAAGCCATGGGTCAGCACTGATTATCACACCACAACAAAGATGGAGATTCAATAGACACTCCCAACTCCTTGAGCAACGAATGAAGCCAAACTAAATCTGTGGTGGTGTCAGCTAGAGATCTATACTCTGACTCAGCAGAACTTCTAGACACAACTCCTTGCTTTCTCGAACTCCAAGTTAGCAAATTTCCTCCAAGAAAGACACAATGCCCCCCAGTTGATTTCCTGTCATCACTGTCACTAGCCCAATCAGCGTCTGAGTAGGCCTCCAGCACCATTCTTTTTGCAGGATAGAAAGCAAGTCCAAGATGGACTGTGCCTTTGAGATATCGAAGCAGGTGTTTGCAAGCTGACCAATGATTAACTGTAGGTGCATGGAGATACTGACTTAACTTATTCACATCAAAGGAAATGTCTGACCTTGTAATTGTCAAATATTGGAGAGCACCAATGGTGCTTCTGTAAACCGTAGGTTGATCAAAAGGTGCACTATCAGATAAGGTGAGCTTGTGAGTGGTGCTGAGTGGGGTGGAACACGGATTGCAATTCAACATATGAGTCTTATTCAACAAATCAGTTACATACTTTATCTGAGTAAGAACCATACCAGCACTGTTTCTAGTGACCTCCAAACCAAGAAAATAGCTCACATCCCCAAGAGTCTTGAGAGCAAACCTCTGTCCCAGAATTTTAATGAGATCAAAGATAGCCACATTATTACCACCAGTAATTAGAATATCATCTACATAGATGAGAACAACCAAGAGATGCCCATCCACCTTTTTGAAAAACAATGAGTTGTCTGAGACTGAGATTTTGAATTCAAGACTGACCAAAAATTGCTTGAGTTTGGTGAACTAGCCCGGGGCCTGTTTAAGGCCATATAGTGATTTGTTCAAATTTTGCAAACATGTGTAGGATAAGACCGATTTACAAAACCTTCAAGTTGAGACATGAACACAGTCTCCTTGAGGTCCCCATTCAAGAATGCATTGTTTACATCTATTTGTTGGATGCACCACTGATTTGTGACAGCAAGTGTGAGAATCAAACGAACCGTGCTAGGTTTTACCACCGGACTGAAAGTCTCAAAATAGTCAATACCTGCTGTTTGTTGGAACCCCTTAGCAACTAACCTTGCTTTGAATCTGTCAATGGAACCATCTGGCTTGTGCTTTACTCTAAAAACCCACTTGTTATCAATCACACTCATATCAGAAGAATAAGGCACCAAATTCCAAGTTTTCTTATCAATCAAGGCATCAAACTTAAGCTGCATTGCCTCCTTCCACTGAGGTACTGAAAGGGCCTCAGGCAATGTAAACCGCTCCAAAACCGGGGAGGAAGGAGAGTGACAGAGTAAGTTTTTCTTAAAGATGCCATTTTTGGATCGAGTATTCATAGAGTGAGATGGAACAGGGAGCCGGGAGAAGGAAGAACAGGAGCAGGTAGAATAGGAGAAGAGGAGGATGGTACTGAGCTGGGAGATGAGAGGTCATTGGAGCCTGGATGAATCTGGAGAGGAGGAGATAATTGATTTGAGTCAGGAGGACTAAGTTGAGTAGATAGAGAGGAGGATGGAAGAGAAGATGAGGAAGGAAAGGAAGGTATTGGGCACAAAAGAGGTGCTGAAGAGGTGTTGAGTGTAGGTGCATGAGGGGAAGAAGAAAAAAGCTCAGAGAAGGGAAATTCAGCTTCATTAAACTCCACTGTGCTGGCTATATAAATTCTGCCTGTGGAATCTAAACACTTGTAGCCTTTGTGTGAATCAGAGTAGCCAAGGAAGACACACTTAGAAGATCTAAACTGAAACTTGTGACTATGATAAGGTCTAAGAAAGGGATAACAGATACATCCAAAAACTTTTAAAAAATGATAGTCAGGCTGCTGTTTTAGAAGTGTGTGATAGGGAGATGAATGATTTAGAACAGGTGTGGGGAGAAGATTTATGACAAAGACAGCAGAAGATAATGCATGCCACCAATACTTTAGAGGTAATTTGGCTTGAGCAAGAAAGGAGAGACCAATTTCAACTATATGGAGATGTTTTCTCTCAGCTCTCCCATTTTGCTGATGAGAATGAGGGCAAGGATGCATGAATTTAATCCCAAGGGTGGCAAGAACAGGGGCTAGAGACCTATATTCTCCCCCCAATCGCTTTGGATGACCAATTTTAGCATTAAATTGTCTCACAATGAGTGCATTAAATCAAGAAAAATATTGTGAGCTTCTGATTTTGTTTTTAAAGGATATATCCATGTAAACCTGGTGAAATCATCTATAAAATGGATATAATATCTATAACCTTCAAGAGAAACCACATGAGAAGGTCACCATAGGTCTGAATGAATTAACTGAAAAGGAGATGTGGTTTTAGTAGGCTGAGAAGCATAGTGTTTTTGGTGTAATTTGCTTACTTTACAAGCATCACAAAATCGAAAATGAGTAAAATTGGGCTTGACATTTATTAGTCAAAACATGTGCCAAGACAGACTTACAAGGGTGGCCAAGTTTTCTATGCCACATATTAACATCATTTGAACAAGTAGCAACAAAGGAATGAGAAACAGAACTAACAGAATTACAGTGTATAGAAGCAGGAAGCAGGGAATTAGAGGATTTGATGACAGATTTAGAATTAACTGGTGTGTGAGACTTAAGGTGGCTGAGATTGAGTTGATAGAGCCCATCCTTAAGCACTCCTTCCAGTAGGATCTGAGATGTTGACTTGTCCTTGACAAAACAACCATCATGATAAAACTCAATTAGCACATTATTGTCTTTGGTAAATTGAGAGATGCTCAATAAGTTTTTGGTGATGTGAGGAACAAATAGAATATTATTAAGAAATAAGGAAGTAGAAAGAGTAGAACTAGGAAGAGTGGAGGAACCAATGTGAGATATGGAAAGTTTAGAGCCATTTCCTACTGCAAGAGAATCAATACCTTGGTAGGGAGTTTTGAGAGACAGATTCTCCAAGTTGGTGGTGATGTGGTTGGTGGCACCACTATCAAAATACCAATTCGATCGATGCATTGGAGGTAGGATTCTCACATATGTTTGCTTGAGGAGGTCCTGAAAAAATGAACTAGAAGATCGACTCAAGACCATTGAAACTGACATCGAACCTTTTGTAGCATTTGAGTGCTACATGACCAGTTTTCCCACACAATTGGCATTTAGGCTTGTTGGAGTTAAATCGACCACCAAAATTTCTACCACCACGACCTCCGCCTCGAATAAATCGACCACCACCTCGAGAGTTGTGAGGAGAAAAACTATATGCAACATTTGCTTTGTAGGATCGGATTGTATGACAGGGGGGACATTTGAGAAAGAGATGTTGAGTGTTGGTTCTGTGCACCGCATCTCATGTGTCCAAGTACAAATTGAGCCTCTTGAAGTGAAATAGATTCAGATCTAGAGTGAGATTAACCACCACCAATCATAATCAACACCTAAACCTCCAAGGATATACAACACCAATTCATCATCACTTATAATGTGTCCAACAGAGTTTAGATCATCTGCCACAACTTTCATCTTGAGAATGTATGCATCAATACTTGAATCTCCCTTTTTGAGTGTTTGGAGTTGAAATCGAAGTTGTAACGCTCGAGCTTTGATTGAGACTCGAAAAAGTTTCTCAAAGGCCGACCATACCTCACCGGCCGCGGTAGAACACCTACTAACATGACCAAGCATTGGTTCACTTATGGAATTCAACATCCAATTTAGAAGGAATTGATCCTTTCTCATCCATACGACATACTCTGGATTAAGAATCGGCCCAACATCCTTCCTCAAGTTGAATCAATATATTTTGATGGAGAAGAAATCGTTCCAAATAGAATTCTTCAATCCACGAAAGCACGGATCGCAGAAAGAATCAGGCTTTCCGGAAAGTATAATTGTTACGATCCAAACGTAACGCCACCGGAAGAAAGTGAGGAAGAGATCGAGAAGATGCCATAAAGCAAATTGGTGAGAAGAAGATCGAGGTGGAGAAGAAGACTGAAAAAAAATTCACCGAAGCACACCAAGCCTGGCTCATGATACCATAACAGAATATGCTGAAATATAGATTTTCATTATTGATCAATGTAACATACAAACGCTATTTATAGACGGGGGATGTATAGGGGAATGGTGGTTAGTTAGTTACAACATGATTCCTAACTAACTAACAGAAAGCTAACCAACTCCTAACTGTAACTGTTCACTCAATAATTTTATTTAATCGCAAAAATTTATGTGAGACGATTATATTTTTAGCGTAAAAAGACATACTTGTCGAAATAAACTTAAAATAGTGTAGGTATTTAGATAAAATATCACTTGTTATATTAAAAGTATCACCGTCTCACGGTGTTACGATCTAGCTCACACCGTCTCACAAGAGACCTGTTGTTATTTAATATATATAGTAATTTGTTTATAATTCTCTCGGCGTATAATTTTAAATTAAATATATATATAGTATCTTATTATTTGTATTATAAAAGTAATAATTATTATTTATTCATTGTCAAATAGTACTTATTTTTCTTTTTTTTTAATTAAATAATACTATTAATCAATATTTTTGTAATTTATATATATAGAAAAAGAATCATATAATTGATTTTCAAATAATTAAATTATATTTAAATATTATTCTGGTATATCTCGTTACCACAAAGAAAAAAAATTCATTTACCCACAAAAATGATTTTAGTATTAAATTTTGCAGTTATCTACATAAAACCGAATGAATAAAAAAAATAATTTTTTTCAAACTATATCAACCAATTATTGACAAATCACCAATACTTTTTAAATTTCTCGACAAAAATATTGTAGATATTTACTAACAATTTGGATTTTGTTGGTAACTATTTACCTACAATGATGTTATCGATCTACACGATTTTACCTATATTTTTACGGTTATCTTAATACTTAATTACCTATATATTTTTCTGTAGATAAAATATCTTTTTCCTGTAGTGCGGTCTAATTAATTTTGACATTGTTTTAATATAGTTTAATTGAATATTAAAAAGTCAAGCTAGCTAGACAATTACAGATTTGCAATACTACAAAAAGAAAATACTATTAATTGAAAAGAAAATATAGAAAGTCTAGACAAGTGCAATACTACTAAAAGAAAACACTAATAAGTAAAAGGAAAATATAAAAATTAAGTATACACCACTACAATACTACTAAAAGAAAATACTATTAATTGAAAAAAAATAATAAAGGAGCAATAACTAAAGTAGTCTCTTGATAAACAAAACTCAAATATTTTTCTTTCTTCTTCTGAAATTCCATAAAATCCAAACAAGTTTAAACGACAACATATTTGGCTTTACTTGGTTAAGTTACAGTACCCCTACTTGTATTCCAATTATCACGAAATTAGTACGGAAATTAATTAACCAAATAAAAAAAAAATGAATAGTTGAGTGTACAGGTCGTTATTAATCTCAATTCAACTATTCAAGTATTCAACCCCAAAATTTCATGTTAATTTCCAGTGAATTATTGATGGATTTTGATGAAGTCATCATCAACCCTAGAAAGTCATACAAAATAATTCCATTGTAGAGTTACACCCAAGAAAGGAATATTGTACCAATTCAATGTCTTACCATGAAAATTTCCTGCTACTTTCATTCCAACATTTTTTAAAACACAAAAAATTCTCAACTGATCATATATAAACAGCCTGTCATAGATCAATTAATTACAACCTTTACTCTAAATTCTAACCAATTAACGACGACATGAAAACATATGCAATTGTTCTCATCGTTTGTGGCTCTGTGGCCGCAGCAGTTATACTCTTGTATTGTCTTTGCAAAAACGGCCGGAAAAAGAAGCGCCCCGCCGCCGTGGCCAAGACCCCAACCACCTTTCGTCCTCCTCCTCCTCCTCGGCCCGCGGTGAATCGTGACATCGAGAAAGGGGAAATAAAGCCGGCGGCGAGCAGTGGAGCAAAAGATGGTGGCATGGTTGTTCTCGGAGCTGGGGCGGCTGTCGTCGCTGCCACTGTGGCCACCGCAGCTGTTGTCGGCAGTGGCGGCGGTGGTGTTAGTGGTGGTGGTGGTGGCGATGGAGGTGGTGGTGTTGGTGATTCTGGCTGCGATGGAGGTGGTGGCGACGGTGGTGGCGGCGATGGCGGTGGTGGTGGGTGTGGTGGTTGTGGTGGTTGTGGTGGATGCGGTGGTTGCGGTGGCTGTGGAGGTTAATTGCAAATTAAACTAGAAATTATCCACTGCTACGCGTGGCCGTGTTTATTTTTCCTTGTGTTTGTTTCCAACTTTATGTAAATTTTTACCAAGAATAAGTTTACCCTTTTGATCAATCAATATTAGTTTCATTTCATATTAATCACTTGATTAATTAACTATATTGTCGAGCAAAAAAATTTAAAACAATAATGTAAAGATGAAAAATAACTATAACATATTAATTATATAAAAATAATATATATCAAATATTTACAGCTCAGTTAACTGAACCGATAAAAAAAAATGAATTTTGAAAAATAAAAAATTGTTTGTACCACTTCGATTTTTGTATTGTTTCGGTGTGGTCTCTACTGTTTCTATTTTATCAGACATATAATAATAATATCATTTCGTGCACCCAATTTAGTCTTCGGAAGCATCATACTATATATGAATTTGAGTTAAATTTTTATGCCTGACAAAACATGCATTTTGCGGAGTTCTGTTTACTTAATTTAAAAGTCAAAGTAATTAATTGACTATTGGATCCACTAAATCAATAGATAAGTATGAGATTTTAAACGAATGTATATCACTTCGCGCGTCTTGATCATACATGATCCATCATCCTTCCTTTTTTTCTTTTGATTTATTCCTTACTTACAATTATTAGAACTACAGTTAAAAAGCTCTATAAATCAATAACACTGAGACTGTCAAAATCTATATAATTGAGAGATAATATTGAGAAAAAGCCACTTGTTTGTGGATAATTGTTATACTCAAATAAAACTATTAATGAAATGCAAACTATTGAATTATTTTCCTTGTTATCATAAAAAAAATCAAAAGATTCAACTTTGTAATGTAGGTGTCATACAACTCTAGATTGTTGAAACTGCAGAGTTACTGACGGGCGAACATATATTTGAGAACGATATTTGAATTGTATAGTTTAAAATAATATAATTCTACTCATATATATAGATTATTCCCTTCTCAAGAAAAATAAAAAATATATTAATCATATATGAGAAAATCATACTAAACGTTCTTACTACTTTAACAAATGTTTAAATTTAAGATGACTCAATTTCACTAAGAAACAAATAACAATTCAGTCAACTTATATGAAGTCTTCATAGAGTAATCATAAATGTATTATTTATTTCACATGGGGCCTATATAAATTATCGTATATGTATTATCTTATAAATTTAGCGAATTATTAATTTACCACGTTGTCCCCAAGTATCGGGACCGATCAAAAATATTATTTTAAAAAATTATTAAATAATCGAATATTAAATTATCGAGGTTTTATTGTATCTAAATCATTTCAAAGGTACGTACATGCATTGTTGATTGTTCAAGTTTACTTGGTCACATAAAAGATAAAAGGCATTTAATTTGGTAATTATGAACCGAATTGTGAGCACGGTTACATGTAGCTAGATCATTGCTGGCCCTTTGAATTTAGTCTATGGACCTCATAAATCATAGCCCACAAAATGGGAATTAACATGATCGGTTCTTTTTTCTTCGTACATATTATTTTCCTCATTTCACTCATTCCATTTTTAGCAAACTTCTATAATATCAAAATTAGTATGAAAATACCGATCAAAAAAAAAAAAAAATTGTATGAAAACATACTATCCAAAAAGAGTGAAAAAAACTGGGTTCTTCAAATAATTGCAAACATTATTTATCTCCATTTGCTGACTCATTCCACTTTTAGCAAATTACTATCATCCATATCAAAATTAGCACGAAAGTTACACCCGAAAAGAGCAATTAAAAAGAAAATTAAGAGGGTGTTTGGCTAAACTTATAAATCAATATTTTATTAGATAGTTTAAAGCTTATAAGATCCATCGTCACAATTTAAAAGTCCCAACATTTTATTTCATTCATATAATTCAATAACTTATTTTTTAAATCAAAACCAATATTATCTTATAAGCTCTTAATGACTATTTTTTTTATAATTTTTTGAAGAGATGTTCATTGCCACTTAATAATGGCCTGGAGAGATTTTGGTGAAGTCGTTATGTAATTTATACAAAACGAATATTGTACCAAGTCAATGTCCACCATGAATTAAAATTCCAGCTTACTTTCACTGCAACATTATTTCTTTAAAACACTTAATTAATTTCTCAATTGAAGATTTATATAAAGGGGTAACCTGTACATAAGAGATCGAATTACAATATATGTAAAATATCTAACATGAAACGAAATGTAAGGACTCTTATCATTGTTTTCGGCATGTTCGGAGGAATTATACTCTTGTTTTGTATTTCCAATTTTATACACCGGAAAAGGACGGAGCGCCTCTTCGCCGACATCGACACCTCTCGTCCTCGCCATCGTCGTCCTCGTCGTCCTCCTCCTCCTCAACCGGTGATTCGCGACGTCGAGAAAGGTGAAAAGCCCGCTAGCAGTGGCGAAAAAGATGGCGGCATGGTTGTTCTTGGAGCCGGAGCGGCTGTTGTGGCCACGGCAGCTGTTATCGGCAGTGTCGTCGGTGGTGGTGGCGGTGGCGGTGTTAGTGGTGGTGGTGGGGTTGGTGTGGTTGACTCTGGTGGCGATGGAGATGGTGGTGGTGGTTGTGGTGGCTGTGGAGGATGCGGTGGCTGTGGAGGGGATTGATATGCAAATTAAACTAAAAGTCCACTTGCCGATCTAGTTTCCTTTTTTTTTTTTATATCCAATTTAATGTAAATCACACTTTGATGTTGTTTATTATCACAACATGCCAATAAAATAAATTTTTGCTTTTTTTATATAGGTCCCTGGATGCATGATGATCTTCTTACATCTCATGATATATTGCACGGATAATTATATTGCCACGTGTATATAAATTACCATATTAAAACCCACAATATATGCTTGATTTATTCTTTAAAATTAATAAGATAGAATTTTAAATTTTAAATTTACAAACGATTATTCCTAAAATTAGTCCGGGAATACCCCTCAGAAGAATACTTAGCGTACCTTCATTAATTATCAATGTTGTAAAATTATAAATGTATTCTTTTATTTATTATTGATCTTTAGGTTGAATTAATGAGTAACAAAATATAACGAAAATGTTGTAGAAATAAAGAACAAGTATACCACGAGCTTGTAGCTCATGTGTGATCGTTCATCCTTTATAAGGGTGTTAACCAGAATTCGAACCTTGTATCTTTCAGTTTCTTTGAAGTTTATCTCATTCCTTCCAACCAGTATTCCCATCTTATTTAAAAAAAAAAATTAAAGAACAAGCACAAAATATTACATAAAATCATATAGTAAATATGTAAAAGATTTTACACATTTAAATATAGCCCTATTGAGTATTGGTACATGACCTTGATTTAATTCTATATATCTCATCATCCTAGCTCCTTGCTGGTCATTAAACTTAGCTAATATATTGGGCTTCATAAATCATAATGCGTCAACTGATCAAGACATCAATTTCCCGTTTTTTTTCATTATATTATATTTTTTTCCCCATTCGACTCATTCCAATTTTAGCAAAGTACTTCAGTCATATCAAAATTTGCACGAAAACTATACTATATACACCCAAAAAGAGGAAAGGGTTTTGTAACTGTTGAAAGTATTATTTATCATCCGTTTGACTCGTTCCATTTTTAGCAAATTTCTATACATCATATCAAAATTCGTACGAAAAGTACACCCCAAAAGGGCAAAAGAAATTAAGTAAGAAGATATGCATGGTTGGCAATTAAGGCTTAATCTCTTTAATAAAGTACTTTATAAGATAACTTTAATTAAAACTTATAAAATCCATCTCACAACTACCTTTTTTATTATCTAGTTAGATTAGTGTTGGGATAAACCATTTTTCTTATAGTGTGACGATACTGGTAAGGTGGAGGCGAATATCTCGGTCGAATTTGATGAAATCGTCATAATATCGACCCTGAAAAGTCATTCAATTAAGTAACATCGTTGTAGCTAGGTCACAATCAAGACGAAAAGAATATTGATACTGCACCAAGTCAATGTCTACCACATGAAAATTTCCTACTACTTTCATTCCAACATTTTTTAAAACACAAATTAATTCACAACTGATAATATATATTTAAACCTGTAAGAGATCAATTATTACGACATGGATCAATTAATCAGGGTCATCATTTCTTTTTTCTCTCTTGCCGTACCACTCCTACTCCTGTGTTGTTATTGCCGTACCGTATGTCGTCCTCGTCCTCCGCCGCCGGTGATTAATCGTGACGTCGAGAAAGGCGAAAAGCCGGCGGAGAGCAGTGGAGAAAAAGATGGTGGTATGGTTGTTCTAGAAGCTGCTCTCGCTACCACTGCAGCCACATCAGTTGTTATCAGCAGTGTCGATGGAGACGATGGTGGTGGTGGTTGTGGTGGTTGCGGTGGCTGTGGAGGCTAATGCAAATTAATTAAACCACAAATCTTGTGCTTGTGTTTTTCTTCATCTTTATGTAAAAACAAGATTTTGACCAGTATGATGCACGAAGTGTGATGTGTTATAGAATTATATAAATTTAATGTATATAAGATGTACCATTGTAATTACTTTGTAATACATATCTCAAAAGAATCATGTTACATAACTATAAATAAAAATTATAAATTTTGGCTTTGTATACACAACATTATTTGTTTATTTGTTTTTCGATGTATCATTACCACAAACTAATCAACTGTATATTCATTTTATTGATGTATTAGTTTCTAAAATATTTTCAATGTTTATTCATTATTATTCTATATTTAACCAAAAACACCTGGTCCAGATTTAAGTCTTTGTACTGACAGCGGCCGATTTAAAAAATAACTACAAATCCACTTTCCTTTTTTTTTTTCCTTTTATCCAATTTAATGGAAATCACACTTGCATGTGGTTTATTATCACAACATGCTAATAAAACAAATTTTTGCTTTTGTTATATTTATATATGTCCCATTGGCAGATATATATTCTTGATAAAGGGGGAAAATACTAATTAAATGCATTGCTATCGAAATTTAGTTCACCAATTAATTTACTGTGGGTTTCTAATCTTGTACGTTATCTTCACAAATTATATACATTCACATTTTGAGATTTTACTTGCTTGACAAAATATGCATTTTATTAAAAAAATTGTTTGGAGTGATGATAGAGTATCCACGAAAACCCCAGGTTGGCCTCGTAGTAACAAGAGAGGGCTGAATTGTAAAATTGGTCCTATAGGCTGGGACTTTGGCGTGGTGACATTTTATATTATTTCACAATTTAGGACTTCAATTAAATTTTTTGGCACATTGAAAATAATTTTGGCCGAAAAATTAAAAAAATAGTTGGATTACTGGTGTGACTGATACCTCACCACTCCCAAATTGAGGTTTTTCAATTTTCGAGCGAAATTACTTGTTGGGATGCTGATTAGGAACATATAGCATGTCTTTTTCATATGTTTATGAATTAATAATATTAAAATAAAAAATTAATTAGTTAATTAGCAATTTCACATGAAAATTGAAAATAACAAATTTGGATGGTGAGGTGACAACCACATCAGCAATCGGCCAAAAGTGTCGTCAATATGCTGAATTTTTACCAAAAATCAACACCTTGTTTTTTAAAATAAATCTTATTTAATTATAAACTCTAAAATAACTTATAAGTTAATATAATAAATTATTAAAAAAATATGAAATAAGTTTAGTCAAACACTCTTCGATTTGGGACAACCTCCAATTACCTATAGGGAGCCGCTATTTGCACCCCTATTTCTTATAAATACACCTCACCCCCTATTTTTATAAAATTAAAATGACTTAAAATGACTATTACGCCCTTACTGTGAAAAAAATTCTAAATACACCCTATCTTTTTTTTTCCAGATTGTTTTTCTTCCCTAGGGTTTCAGTTGCTAATTTTATTTTTTGCTATCGTGCTCTTTTAGTTGTAGCATTAAGAGCGAAAATGTGTCATTTTTAATAAATTAATGGTTTATAGGTTGAGTTCGAAGTGGTTTTACATTTTTTGGGTTTTTTTGTTTCAAGATCATCCATTTTTTCGCCATGTTCGAATAGGCACGATCATGCACTATTTTAATACATGGCACGATCGTGCCTTATTTTAAAGTGGGGCACGATCGTTTACACACTTTTACATCCTGCTTTCTTTAAGAAACCGATGTATAAAATGTGGCACGATCGTGCCACACTTCAAAAAAAGTGGTGAAGTGTATTTTTTTACAGTAAAGATATCCTAGTCATTTTAATTTTGTGAAAATAGGGATTGGGGTGTATTTATAAAAGAGCAAGTCTCTTGTGAGACGGTCTCACGGATCTAAATCCGTGAGACGGACCTCCTAAGGGTTCCGTCTTGAGAACATGAACCATGAAAATAAATTTAAAAATAATAATGAACCATGAAGAAACAAAAATAAACCCTAAAAACATGAACCATGAAGAATAAACCCGAAAAACAAAAATAAACCCTAAAAAAAACTAAAAATCCTAAAAACCAAAATCAATTAAAAATAAACCCAAGAAACAAAATAAACCCTAAAAAACAAATATAAACCCTAAGAAAAATAAAATCTGAAAAAAAAAACCTTTAAAACTTTGTGTAAGGGCTCCGTCTCACGGATCTAAATCCGTGAGACCGTCTCACGCAAGTTTTTACCTTTATAAAAAGTTGGGGTGCAAATAGCGGCTCCCTTACCTATATTCTGAACTCAAACCCAAAATTTCATGATCATTTCAACTTAATTATGGAAAAGATTTTGATGAAGTCGTCACACACGTAGTGCCGTTATTACTTATTAGGTTATATATAACTCAACTATACAAAAAGGAATATTGTACAAAGTCAAATGTCTACCATCAAAATTCCTCAATCGAAGATAATATAAAGGGATACATTCAACCTGTCATAGAATTACAATCTACGTAATAATCAAAAACATGAAAACAAATCTCGTGTGCTGTTTTGGCAAAATGGGCCGCCGGAAAAAGAAGCGGCCCGCCGCCGTGACCAAAACCACAAACGCCGCCCCTCGTCCTTCTGTGTCCCCTTTTATGATTCTGTATCAACGTGACTTCGACAAAGCTGAAAAGCCGGCGAGCGGTGGGGCAAAGGACGGCGGCATGGTTGTTCTCGGAGCCGGAGCGGCTGTTGGTGCCACTGTGGCCACGGCAGCTGTTATCAGCAGTGGCGGTGGCGACGATGGTGGTGGTGATTGTGGTGGCTGTGGTGGCTGCGGTGGTTGTGGTGGCTGTGGAGGTTAATTGCAAATTAAATTACAAATTATTCACTGCTGTTCTAATTTTTTTATACCACGTAATGTAACGACGTTAGGCCCATTTTAATATTTTATTTTGTGTTTTTTTTTTTTTTGCCAACTTGATGTATTTAGGGGTGAATAAGTTTTTTTCTTAATTTTAATCAATATTGACTTTCATTGAATGTCAATTACGTGACTTTTTTTTTTTTTTTCATCGGTATGTCAATTACGTGACTTACTTGATGGACTTGTAGTTATTGTGCAATTAGGTTTATGAGTTCATTTCATAATCTCAATAAAGTATATAAATGGCAAGGGCGTAGCCAAATCTTAATATAATAAGGTTAACGATTTGGATCCACCAAATCAACAGATAAGTATGATATTTTTAAATGAATATATATATCATTTCGTCTTGATCATTCATCATCGATCCTTCCTCTTTTTTTCAAAAATCCTTTTTCCATCTATGTTATATTTTTTTTTCCAGACGATAGAAATATTATAGCTCAGAAATAGAATGTTTTACATCGGATGCCAACGCGCAACAAGGATTCAACCAAGGTGATACCCCAGCCAAGGATGAAAAAGGCAACCCGATCAAAGGGGCTCCCAAAACAAGCCAAACAGGCCAAAGCAACAAAACAGATCAGCAGGAACCTTTCCGAGACACAACCATAAAAAAAAAAAAAAAAAACAGACAGCAAAAGGAAAGACAAAGAGATGCCTAAGCTATTACAATCATGAAAGCTTGATTAATATCCTAAGCATCTGCAGGTCTTCAAAACAGCAGGGCAACCAAAGGAATTTCCAGCAAACTTGACAGCAAGTGAAAAGATGGACTCCACTGAACCACGTCCTAGAGTACACCACCTCAGCACAAATCAAGCATAAAACCAGCAACAGTCACTGGCAGTGAGAAGCACCTGGTTGAGGGGGGATCCTCCCAGATTTGTCTTCTCTAGCCAGCTTGAATTCCACCCATTCTGCCACAGCAAAATCCACCAAGTCTTTATCCGAAGTTCTGACTTTTTGAAACATCCGGAGATTTCTGCACTTCCACAGCCCCCACAAAATATAAACAGATAGTTGTATTCTATCGATGTACACATTATTCCCTCCCCCCAAGCAAATATTCTGCCGCCAGACACCAAAAGATTTGGGCTCGGAGGGCAAGAAATCCCAGCAAATTGGGGCAATCTTCCACGCAGCCTTGGCTCTAGAGCAGGAGAAAAAAATATGATCAATGTTCTCTTCAAACTCACCACAAAGACAACAAACTGGATCCATCTGGATTTTTCTAACAGTTTATCAGATGTAGGGAGAAAACCATGAATACATTTCCATAAAAAATGTTTAAGCTTATGCTTAATATTCAATTTCCAGCTTTTATTCCACATTCTAGACAAAGATTCCTTCCCAGAACTAGACTCGGGGTTATCAATAACCATAATGTTAGCTTTTTGCAGGGCCCTATAAGCAGACTTAACCGAGAAACTACCCTTTTTATCGAAGTGCCAAAAGAGTCTATCTCTAGTATCAGGACCACTAATAGGGGTGTCAAGAATTTTAACAGCATCAAGATGGCAAAAGTGGGAGTAAACCAGGCTGACATCACTCCCTACCATTCTCACATAAGAGATCATTCACCCAAACTAGATTACTCTCAGAAAGCAGGGCGATAGACTTGAAAGAAGGAGACTGAGGGAGCCAAGGAGACTCCCAAATTTTGATAGACTTGCCATCACCAATTGAAAATCTATTCCTTGTTATAAAAATTAGAATTATATATCTTAATGACCTCAAAAGCACATTGTTCAAGCTTTTTACTAGGTCAGACAAAAGATATATAAAGGCATATTCTAAGGTGATCTTTGTTAATTCAGTTGACAATATCTCCTGTTTTTTAAGGAAAAAATAGTTTCAACCATAATAAAAGTTTGCAATTTGCATCCTGTTTCATACAAGAATTTTGTGGTGCAAAAAAATAATAACTAAAACAAACGATCGCATGCAAGGAAATATTTTTATTCCTAACCAACTTTGGGTTTTTAAATAAAAGTTCTTTAAATAACTCTAACTGAATGAAATGCTCATCCAGTTTCACATTCAAAGGCGTAATTTCTTATTTTCCAGTCAACTACCCCGCGTAAACCATCATCTAATATACAAACACACCAGAAAACAAAGACATAAGTGACGCTCAAGCAAATGAACAATAATTGATTAGCGAAGAACAGTTAATAAACAAGTAAATAAAGTCAACCAAGAAAGTTCCTATCCCATTTCCTTACCACAAATTTAAGTGCCAAACATTTACACTATCCAATTAACAAGATGAAAAAATATGCAATTATTCTTATTGTTTGTGGCTCCATTGCTGCATATTTTTTCCTATTATTATGGCTCGTCGATAATTGCCGCAGAAGGAAGCGTCCGACAGCAAGGCCTGCTGCCGGCCCTCCACCGCCACCGCCACCACCACCACCAGTCCACCGTTATGTAGAGAAAAGTGGAGCAAAGGATGGTGAAATGGTTATTCTAGGAGCAGGAGCTGCTACTGCTGCATCGGGGACGACAAGGCCGGTTACCGGTGGAGAAGGTAGCAACAGCAGCAGCTGTTACGGCAGTAACAGCGCACGTTGTAGTGGCTGCGGGGTTTGAAGTGGTGACTCACCTGTTAGTCTGATACATTATAACACGCAATTTTTCTCCTATATTTTGCTTTACCAGTGTATAGTGCATACATATTTGAGCGTTCAGGGCATGCACCGAATTTCGTAATTTTTGCCTTTTAAGATTCCTGCAAAAAATAAAATATAGAATGTAAATTAAAGTGTAAATCTCTGTTACTGAATAGCTCTGTTTGGCTTAATTGACTCTATCCTGTATGATTTAATCTGCATAATTTTATTCTTTCCTCCATACATTGAATTCAACATATCAGAGCAATTGACGTGATCTCCGTAAATGTGTTAGAAGAAATATGAGCTGAAGTCAACTGGTTTAACTTAAAGAAATCACAAGTACAGTTTTGTCAAGATATTGATCAAATTGGAATTAAGAAAAGGTCAATGATGGCAAAACCACATCAAAAGGAGAGTGGCAAAGATTAGATTTTTCGTAATTAGTTGGAAAAGTGGTACGAGGAGAGCGGATAAAGCTTAAAGAATAATGGCGGTGGACAATTGTGAATTTATTAATTTCAATAAAGGCATGAAACAAAGAGGAGAAAGAGGGCACCAAAAGAAGAAAGCAAATACATATTAAAATTCTCATCTCGTTTTGATCCTGCAGTTCTTCTGCTGAACCACCAAAGTATCACAAGGCGGCAGCCGAAAACATAATGAAGTGCTTAAGCCGATTAGGCATTAAAGAAAAACATAAAGTGCTGCATCCAGAGTGGTGTCTGTGACAACTATAACATTCATAAGTTTATAATAGACCTCAGATGATCCATAAGCAAATGTAATCAAGCCACAATATAACTCCCGATAAATTACAGTGATTAACGAATATTTTGGATGATTAAAATTCTTTACCTTGTTGTAATTTTCTTTCATCCACCAATAAAATTTTGGGTCCTTCTGAGGCCTAAGCATTGACCTCCAGCATTTTATCTGTAGTTAAGCTTAAAGTATTTTCATATAGGGGATAATACTTTGATTCAAGAAATACACAGAAAACGGGAAAAAAAATAAAAAGCACAACATGCAATTTGGGAGAGCAAAAGAGAGTAATTACTAGATTCTATTCAGGCTGTTAACAACAGCTACTCCAGCAGCCTTTCAATCCGGCATCTTTCATGGTGAGATCCTCCTTTATTTGCTCCAGATAATTCCTGTCTGCCGATAGATTCACGAGAAGCAGTAAAGACAATGAAACAGCAAAGGCGTAATATTACTTCCTGTGCTGATGGAATTTCGGTGAGTACAAATTGTAAGTTCAAGAACTTCCTTCTCAAAAATCCACTTGTCCAAGTGTTGAAGAAGAAAGTTCAAAATCCAAGTTTGAAGATTTTTTCGACAACCATCCACACATCTTAACAGACTAAGCTTGCTTTTACACCAGTTACATATTTATAGCATACTGCAGGTGGCAGCCATTATTTAGTACAAATTCTTGTCCACTTTAATCATATAAATTAAACCCATATCCATCCGTGATAAAAACAGTTGAAAGACTCTCATCTCAATGAGTTACTGCTCATCAAATCCAAGACCATGCTTCAGAAATTTATCCAAAAAGTAACAGGAACAGCAAGGCAAAGCCGCGGAAAGGTTTCATAGACACAAAGATGTTCTTGAAAAACTAATCCATCAAGAAGTGTTGTTTTCTTAAGGTGGTAACCAGTCGGAGTCGAAGCAATCTAACTGTGACATCTCATACATAATTGTCCACAATGTAATTTTAATCTCTTCAAATTTTACATGAGATTTATCTCCTGAAAGAAACAATTTAACCTTGTCCTTCACAGTAATCCAACTGCAACCCGGACTCTTTTTAATGCCTCTTAATCTTTTGGATAATCTTATTTCTTCTTCATCTCTTTTCTTACCTATAAAACTATAAATATCTGACAAGACCACATATGGAGCTGCATTATTTGGTTCAAGTTCTAAGAAGTGTTGAGCTGCAAACTTCGCAATATCAAGATGCATGTGAGTCCGGCTTGCACCGAGAAGGGCACCCCAAACGCCGGAGTGAGGCTCAACTGGCATTGACTTTATCAACTTTATGGCTTCATCAAGCAGGCCAGCTCTACCGAGCAGATCAACCATGCAAGCATAATGATCAGGACCAGGTTCAACCTTAAAGACAGTCCTCATAGATTTAAAATACTTCCATCCCTCATCTACAAGCCCCACATGGGTACAAGCAGACAGAACACCGAGAAAGGTAACTTCATTAGGCTCCTGTCCTTCATCAATCAATTGCCTAAATAACTCAAGTGCTTCTCCTCCAAATCCATTATGGGCAAATCCAGTAATCATAGAATTAAATGAGACAATGTCGGGTGTAGTGATGGATTTGAATATCTTGTAGGCATCATTTACAATTCCACACTTTGAATACATTGAGACAAGGGAATTTTGGATGGATAAACTGTGTTCCATATCCATTTTAAACACAGAAGCATGAATTTGTAGACCTAGGCTCAATAATGCTAAACTAGCTGACGCGCGAAGCAAGCTACTCAATGCAAGATGGTTAGGCCTTATTTCATTCCGAAGCATCTGAACGAACCAACAAATAGCCTCTTCATGTTCTCCATTATTGACAAATCCAGAAATAAGAGCTGTCCAAGCAACATCATCGCGTTCAGGCATTTTATTAAATAATTGAATACTTTTTTCAGTTAAACCTTTGTTAGAGAATCCTGTAATTAGGGTCGTCCAAGAGGCTGAATCTTTGAAACCCATTTTCTCAAAACGTTCATGTGCCTCTTCAAGCCTTCCAGCTTGAACATATCCGTGAATAAGGGCGTTCCAAGAAACCACATCTTTCTCACTCATGGTGCTAAATATATGTCTTGCTTCATTTATACAGCCTAACCTTGAGTACATTGCAATAATACAATTGCTCATAAAAACATCAAACTCAAATCCCAACCGTGACACCAAGCCATGCACTTGACAACCTTCTTTGTATCTACCAATTCTGCCACAAGACTCAAAAATTACAGTGAGCACAGTAGGTTCTGTTCCCACATGACCTTCCCTTCTCATTCGCAAGAACAATTGAAAACCATCCTCAAAACTTCCAACTTTCATATACCCATCAATCATAGAACACCAAGTAAACTCATTTCTATTCTCTTCCATCATATCAAACAATTTTCTGGCCTCACTAACTCTCCCATTCTTGCAATACCCATCCACCATTGAGCTCCATGAAACGACATTCTTCTCCACCATGCCCTCAAAAACCCCAACAGCCTCCTCCAATTTTCCAATTTTCAAATACCCATTCATCAAAATATTCGAACAAAACGGGTCCCTCCATTTTAACGGTGTCCCTTCATACAATCTCTCAGCCTCTTCAAAACTGCCTGCATTAACAAAACCCAAAATCATTGCAGAGTAAGACACTGCATTTCGCACTGGCATCCGCAGAAACAATCTAAAAGCTTCTTCCACCCCATTCACTCTGTTCATATTCCTTACATAAGCCGTGATCATTGCATTCCACGTTGCAACAGTTCGTCGTGGCATTTCATCGAACAGTTGCCGCGCCTTTGTGATTTCACCGTTGTTGGCATAAGCCGAGAGCATGGCGGTGTAAGAAACGATAGTTTTTTCGGACATGCGATGAAATAACGACTCTGCCTCCCTAATGTTTCCTTTTCGGCCATATTCCGTTATCTGAGTGTTGCAGTAAACGACAAACTTCTTGGTTTTGGCAGTTGATTTTGAGATGGTTTGGGCGGCGGAAGTTGAATATGCCTTTAGAAATATTGAGTAGCGAAGTGCTCGCATTACGTGGGCGCTATAAATTTGCGCGGATTAATGGAGGTTGCTTCTTGTCCACCAGCATGGTTCAGAGCGGCGCCAACAGAGTCACAGAGAGAGGCCTTTCTTTTTTCTACAGGTTTATTAAGCAGAAATCTTGTTTTTTTTAAAAAAAAAAAAAAAAGGTTTATCTTTATTAAGCAGAAACGTGTATAACTTCATGCGACTTTGGGTCTTGAAATAACGGAATGGAAACACCGCACTTTGTCTTTTTGGACCACTAGTGAGTTGCATATGAGTTACACATGAACTATTAATAATATAAATAGTGAGTAATTTAATTGAATTTAGATTTATATAAATATCATTATTATAATGTAATAATTAATAATTTTCATATTTATATAAGTGCTGTCACAATGTATGATGATATGATATTTTGTTGTATGATGCTGGGGTTTTCGAGAATTTAAAACCTCTCTTTCTTTCACATATTTCTTTTTTTTTTAGGCAGAATAAATTTCATTCATAAAACATAAAAAACTTACAACCTGCAACAACAAATGTATGTAATAATACAATCGCAGCCTCTTACAGATTATAGATCTATACAGATCTAAAACAAAATTTTAAACCGCAATAGACCTGACTAATCCATAGATTCAGAACTACGCAACAAGGCGCTGGACAAAACACGTACCAAAAACTTGATCTCGTTTCTGTCGCATAACATCAGGTAATGGCACATCAAAGTCTTCTGAGCAAATCCACAATAGAGACAAATTAAAACAGAAAAGAAAAGCCACAAAATGGGACAAATAAGCCACCTACTGGGGACAAGTAAAAAAAACATAACAGAAAGACAAAAGATCAACGGGCAAAAGATCTGCCTCTCCCTCCCTCAGATCCATACCGTAATCCATCTCCGCCAAAACCACATCCAAAACCGCCACCACCGCGCTCGCCACCTCTAAACCCGTAAGCTAAGTTCGGAAAAAACCATACCTGCAAGAGAATAAGCATTCCCTGGAACGGATGGGCTAGTGACCGGAGACCATGGGATTTATGGTCTTCGGCCATGGTAGAGGAGGGGCAAGGTTGGAGGAAAGACAAGGTGGGAGAGAGGGAGGGAGGGGGCGGCGGTGGTAATGGGATTAGGGTTTTTTAGAGAGAGAATATTTTGGAGGATTAGAGATAATTTTCTAGTTTTTCTTTCACATATTTCATTTGATTAATTTTCTATAATTTTTTTGTATTTTACGATAAAATTCGTCCACACTTGATCTAGTATGCAGAATAATGCAGTATAGATCTTTGATAAAATTTAGGTCTCGATTTGATTTTGGGATTTTTAAGGTCGGTTGATAATTTCGAACTAATTTCTACTTTATCACCTTTTTAGAAAAATAGTTTCTTTTGTTATACACTTACATTTCCTATTTTTCCAAGGGTTAATTTCCTATTTCAAGCCACCAATATCACGATAAGAAATTTTCTCTGCGGCAGCTGTGTAAATAACTAAATATTAAGAACAATTATGGAAGTAAAAGGGTGTACAATAGATCAAATCTGCTGGGTATAACCTAATGGTCGCGTCAAAAGTTATCACACTGCGCCATTGTAAATATGTGAACAATTTTGTGTTAGAAAATAGTGCAAAGACAAGGGTTGTAAAAAAAATTCTTTTTTATTATTTTATATTAATATTTTAATGTATTAAAATATGCACTAAAATAGAATATTATGAAATATTCCTTTTTAGTGTAGGATTTAGTACAAATTAATGGAGATGGAGTGCAGAATCTGTACTAAAATGGTGCAAACTGTTGGAAATGAGTAAAAGCCAAAAACTATTTCTATAATTTTTGCACAAAAGAAAAGTGCTATTCAGTATGAGTTCCCACCAAATCTTCACTACCGCATATGCCCTTGGGAGCAATTTGATGGAGCAGAATATGAACCCCCGACCTCCACCCCACAAACACCACTGATGGAGGCGATTTGAACCCCGACTCCACCCCACAATTCGCTGTGGTGGCTGCGCTAAGCGCTGCCACCTGGTTAGGTGGACCTTATTCATAAGTGTAAAATCAATTACCAAGGCACATACCCTCCCAACTTGCATGATTGTTTTATCTATTATAATCAGTTTTTTATTTGCTAAAGAGGTTGATTATATAACTCCACCTGAACAAGTATTCTACCAATCTGGTGTTTTTACATTATTATTATGGAAAAATTGCTTCTTTTTTTTTGGTCCTCTAAGTAATTGGTCGCCCAAGGAATTTGATACTAAAACTTGGTATATTACTAATTTGCATATTATAGTTTCAGAATTTCGGCACATTAGGTCCTTTTTCTTGGGGGATTCTGATGATGTGTATTTCTTTTGGCAAAAAAAAGAGAGAAAAAAGAAATTAAAATCCATGTACACCAAAATTCACAGCGGCTTTCGAACATTTACTAGATGCAATGTGTATGATTAATTTGGGAATAATAAGAAGATGAAACGTGCAAAATATAGTCGTTATTTAAAAAATTTACATGTACTATATATCAAACATGCGTGCTCGATTTATCATTTTCAGTTACAACACAAGCAACTATAAAATTTAATACTTTATTTTATCACTGAATATTTTAAAAATAAAAATAAGAAGAAATTGTCAAAAATATAAATCAAATCTATGCCTTCGATCAAACCTAACTTTTCAATGGAAGAAATATGAGGAATATATATGGCTTAAAAAGTTAGCTGATCAACATGATGTTTTATCTATAATTTATCACAAAATAAAAAAGATGTACGTAGCTATTCCCATGTTATAAATATAGTGTGATGGTGTCACTTCACATAAAATAAACAAATATATAAATTATTAGTCACCCATCTTTTATTATGAATCTTCTTTAATTTGTTTATGGGATAAGTTCTTTGCTCACTTATCTCTGCTGCCATTCGATCAAACATAATCTTGAAGATATTATCTGTCCTTGTGCCCTTGATACATTAATTTCCAACCTTCTTTAGACCATACATGAATAATCTTTATTGGTGCCTTTGAAAGTCACTTGGTGCCTGGTGGTAGACAAAGACACTTTATCTAAATTTATTAGCCATTCTTAGTGCAAGTGGTCCCTTATTTTAAATACTAGGTCACATGATTGGTTGTTTTCTCAATTCATAAACTTGCACTATTTTTTTTTTTTTTAGGACAAACTTGCACTATTTTTTTATTGGTGGGTAGATATTGGAAAATGAAACAATTGACAATTTTTTTCTCTAATATGATTTGCCTATAAAAAGGGATGTTTATGTTGGGGGAAAGACTCACTTGAGTTTTGCTCCATATCAAAGTTGTTGTTTTTTCCTCTCAAACCTTCTTTTGTTATTTTTTGAGGCCAATTTGCAAATTATATACATTTTTTTTTTTGAATAATATGGCATCTATGGTAGCTGAAAATTGGGAGTGCGTGGATGGTCGTGATGGCTCGGAAAAATTCGAGCTATCACAAACCAATCACAATCTTCTCATGTCACTGCTTGACGAAACACAAATCGATGATTGCGATGATGAGAGATTAAGAAAAGTAATTCGGTCACTCGAGGTCGAAATTAATTCCGATGGCCATGACTATGGATTTGATAATACGATATTGTGGGAGAGTGAATTGATGGACTGCCAATCGTCGAATGATGAATCGGACGGTCACGATTGCTCGATCCAACATGGAGATCTTGATCTTCATTGGATGGATATGGAGACTATGCCTACTTCACCTAGTGGTGGGATGGGGAGTTGGTACATGGATCACCATGGTCAAGGGATGGTGAGTGGTGTGACTGATCAATTTGGTTGGGCCAAGAACTATTATAGTGTAAATCCTTTTGAAGAGCAAGATTATGGTTCATTGTGGCATGAGACAAATGTCACTGTAATTGAATAGTTAAAAGAGCTTAATTAATAAACGTATATCAATTTGCAATCAATTATGAGTACGTAGTGAATTAATAAATTCAACCTAATGTTATGAGAACTTCAATTGTTCTAATGTAAGTTATAATTAATTATAGTTTCTCAATCAAAATGAAAATCCATGTTTCTATCTTAAAGTTCTATTTTCTATGGCCTATTAATTGCTCATCAAATGCTTCAAGGAGAAAGAAAAAAACACTAGCTGGAAGATCTATATTTGTTACGATCTTTTTTATATTATTGATTTGGAATTCATGTGAATCTTGAGTTCTATAAAAAGCAAAAGCAAAACATCGTGTTCAATGACCACCCCATTTTACGCTTTTAAAGTGGTCCTTCAATATGGTATTACGTAATGCTCACTACAAGAAAAAGACGGTTTACCTATTAAGAAAATTGTAAAGTGTAGGTAAAATATTTACTTACAGAATCTAAAACGGTTGTTACCTACATAAAATCTGTCGATTAGTGACCAAATCATTTCTGTCGGTAAATTATATCGGTAAACTGGAATTTTCTTGTAATGACCACGAAAGAGATCATAAGTTCGAATCTCACCGCTACCCAATAAAAATGGTCCACATGCTAGGTTTCATATAAGAATGTGTTAGATTAATTAAATCTTAAATGGAACATCTCTCTAACATACATAATCATTGATTGTATTTTGGAAAAACTAATTATATGACACAAGTAATTATAATTTCATATTTTTTTGGTCAAACTAAAATCTTTTATTAAATATTTCAAAAATAAATTATGGTATCGTTACTTTTCTTAATTTTAATTAAGCTTATAAGATCCTCATATTTTATCTTGAAACCTTAAAAGCTATCTTTTAAAAATTTGTCAAATACTTAAGTAGATTTTACAATTTATAAAATTATGAAGAATTCAATTTAGGTTTCCAGCCACATCCTCCATCTGTGCCATCCATCTTTGAAGAGTTGGTGATCAAGTTTGACAAGAAAGAGTAGAAGCTTCCCAACAAGCCCACCATTGTTGAAGCTTCAACCACCTACCCTCTCACATCCATCTATAAATAGGTGCTTCATTCTTCAAATTGTAATCATCCCTCAGTAAGTGGAATATCATAGAGAGATCATTGAGAGTGATCAAAATCAATCCTTGAGAGATTGAGTGAGTTTTGAGAGTTTTTTGTGAGTTTGTAAATCTCCTGTAAATCTATTCTTGTGTGAAATAGAATTGGTATTTTTCTCTCAAATTCATCCATTTAGTTCATAATGATCCTGTGATACCTAACAAATTATATGTATCTTAATTTAAAAAAAAAAGGCGAAAAGTTATGTGAGACGGTCGCACCATGCGACAGTGATACTTTTAGTGTAAAAAAGTGATATATACTTTGTCTGAATATACTAATTAGTGTATTCAGACAAAGTATCATTTTAGTGTAAAAAGTAATATATACTCTGTCTGAATACATTAATTAATGTATTCAGATAAAATATCACTTTTTACACTAAAAGTATCAATGTACGCAGTCTCACGATACGACCGTCTCACAGGACACCTACCTGCTTTTAAAAGAATATAAACTCTCCCAATTTCCCTTTAAGTTCCATGGTCGTGATACTTGCTAATCTTCTCCGTTACTTGTACAAAATTTAGAAGGAATATAATTATAAGTTTTGTAGATGTGCACAAAACTTTAATTAATTCCAAGTTTTGACCAACACATTGTTCCTTATTTATTTCAGCTACACCCGTCACCAGTGGCGGACGCAGGATTTCGACTTTGGGGGTCGGAAAACGGACCGAGTTTATAAATTTATACTATGTGAAATTTTTTTTCCATATACTAACCATAATTAATGGTTTTTTATATTGTAAAAGACAACTATTTAAAATTTTATCAATTTTTGGGGGGAAAATTGTAAATTAATTCATTTATTTTACCTTTAAAAAATAATTTGGAAAATTTTTGGGGGAAATTCTTTTTTTTTTTTGAAAATTTTGGGGGGGCAATTGTAAATTAATTTATTTATTTTACCCTTTAAAATACAATTTCAAAAATTTTTGGGGGGGAAAAAAAGTTTTTGGAAAATTTTGGGGGGGCAGTGGCCCCCCTTGGGTCCGCCATTGCCCGTCACCTTCCTTTAATATATCGACCCAGACAGTTCTTATACGCCACAAAACATGTACCAATATGTAATCCCAACTAAAAAATGGTGACTTAATATGATTTAGCTTGAGTTCTTTGTTAAATTTATAACAATCTTGATTGCATAGGAAAACCCACTAATTACTCATGGACCCAATTAAATATTAATATTTTCCTTGTCTTATTGCTTCCCAAGAGACACGAAATTACGAATCTTAAAGATCTTGCATGTCTTTGTGTTGTCTTTTCAGTTTTGTGTACTAATAGTCTAATATTAATTGGACGATGTTAAGAGAAATGTCGATATAAAAGAAAAGAAAATTAAAAAAAAAATTGAATGGGTTAATTCATGCTAAAATTTCAATGTAATTTGTGTGAGCAGGTTGATACAAGACTGGAAATGGAACGTGAAATCTGATTCCACGGCAATTAAATTTTCGCTAGACTTTACATTTCCTTCTTTTTGAAAAAAAAAAAAAGAAGAAGAAAAATAAGAAGAAGATTGAAGGATAAGATAATATAGAGCTGGCGACAAGTGAAATTATTTAAATGCTGATCCTTGTTTCATGTATTAACAGTGCTGGTGAGGTTTGACTTAATTAATGCTTTTTTGTATATACATTACAAGGTTATACTAAGACTAAGAATCGTGTTGGGGAATTTGAGGACTATCTCCAACAATCTTTCAACCAATGAAATCAGATCAAATAATTAATTAAATTATATGTGTTCATAGTTTAATAAACAGGTTCATTGTACAAACACAATTAGATACAGATGAATATAGGGATCAATATGGTAAAGCCGTGAACGTGAGGCAGCTTCAAGTGATGCGACCAAGTCCCAAATTCTTTGATCCAATCTAGGTACATTCATCAGAGCGAATTTAGAGGGGAGCCTCCAGCATAGCTCGAATTTTTTTTATCCCGTTTTTTCTAAGTGAAACAAAAGGGTTATATGCTTTTTCCAAGAAGAAAAATAGTTGGACTAGGATTAGTACAACGTGGGATTGATGGCTACGCCCCTATTCATCGGTTAAATGCTTTAGTTGTTCTTGTTCATGCATGTCCAAAGGAAACTTCACTTGAGACCAGAGTTCGAATATTTTTATTGTTATCCAATTTAATATAGTCAATCCGAGAAAACTGGGTGATACTTATTAATTTCTAAGTTTATGCTTATCGATAAATAATGCGATAATTACCAACAAAAAAAAGTAAACATGAGGTTTTGGGTCATTACAAAAAAAAAAGTCCAGAAAAGCTTGGAAATTACATAAATTCCTTGAAATTTTATTTCATCTTACTGCTTGACCTGATAGGATTACTAACTTCATCAAACACTTTTACAATTACATCTCTCAACTTTTTTAAAAATTACGACTAACCTCAACTTTTCATCTGGTTATTTGTAATATTTAGAATAATTAAGAGATATAATCATAAAATGTAGATTATTTTCTCTCTGATACTCGGTTTCAATGTTAGCGATGGAGGGTCTGGTTCCCCTGGAAAGCCATGCATAATTGCAAAAATTATGTGAAGTGCAAATCAGTCTTTTCCTGAATGCACATCTTGTATTTGAATTTGTGTACACACCAGTATCATCATTTTATTTTATTGGATCGTATAAGTAACAAATTATTACATTATGATTCTATTATTCTGTTTTCTGAGGCCAATGCCTTGATTTTATTATTTTGTAGGGCTGCCGACACTGCCTCTTGAGTAGAGTGTTTGTGTCAATAATCAGCATCATGTAGCCTTATTTCATGACAATATGGACAAACTAATTGAAATCTTCTATAATAATCCAAGACCCAATATATATTATTGTACAAGTACATGAATGGTAGGAGCCCAAAGGTTAGCTGTCCACATGGGCAATTCTAACTTCAACTCAAAAATAAAAACTTTTACATGATTTAAATTCATTAATCAACTAAAATCTCTTAGTTGAAACAATTGCACATGATTATTAGCCTATAAATAGGGCACACCCCCATTGAGAAACACATTGTGACATTTCCTAACATCCATCTCTCTATCGTAAATATTTAATTCTCCAATCAATCTTCGTACATTTTTCATTCCTACAATATATCAATTTGTTACGTTATATGACATGAACTCTGATGACTTGAATGTTGTCGAGTTCTCAAATATCGACACTTTACTTGTTATGTCTTTACTCGAAGACTCACAAGTAGTACTCGAAGATGGAGACGATGAAATGTTGAGAATAGTGATTCAATCTCTCGAACATGAGATTAAGAATCAAGATTCGTGTTTGGAATGTTCAGAGGATTATCGGTTTTCTAATGTAGAGCAACCCGAAATTTGTTCTACATCGTCCGATCATCGTCTAGACGGCTTTGATTGGATTGATATGGAGATGGATTATTTCTCGCCCAGCGATGAGATAACCGGTTATTTTATTGGAAATTTCACGGAAAAGATAGAAAATATGGATGAATTTGGAGGGTTAGAGGATTATTCACAATTTTGTTATGAGATGCCCATGGAGGAGGAGGATTTATGGCAATAGGATTATATATGGGTTTAAAAATTCTTGTAAATCTGAATATTTGAGTACCTATTTATTGTTTGAGAATTTTTAAAATGTGAAATATAATTGTCAATATTTTCAAGCTTTATGAACCAGTAGATGATGATCTCAAAAAAAAAAAAAAAAAGGGACCGATATGATCCTGTCAGTACTTAGGAGTAAAATGTGATGTTAATCTGTTTGATGATTTTTGCTTACATAACATAATTAAGTACTGAATAATGCAACTTAAGGTCATATTGTACTAATTTTGAAAGATCCATTTTTTTTTTTTGAAAGATCCCTTTTCCTGCAAATGAAATACTCAATTATACAGCCAATAAACTTTATACTTCAGGGGAACATATAGCAGATGTAGAGTTTTATTACTCTATTTCGAGTTCGTGCACGATAAAATCATCCATTTTTTGTCTGGTTAATTGCACTAATGTTTTTTGCACTTTCTCTACTAAACTTTTGAAAATATATATTATGCCCTCTGAACTATATGATTTGTTACACTTTGCTCCCTGAAATAACCAAAAGTATATGTGTCAAACTTAGGTAAAAGTCAGCTCACAGGGGTTAAGTGCAAAATGTTCAAAGTTAGACATGTAAAAGAGAAATTTTCAAATTTAGTAGGTAACATGCAAAATTCACTATAGTTTTGCGGGCAAATTGTGATCATGCCTTTTTTGTTACACAAAGTATGTGGCGAATATGGTGTGTAGGATTTTGAGTGGATTTCTTGAGCCTAAACATCTTTCAATACTAAAGCGTTATATTGACAACATTATATTCAAAATTGGTCACATTCTTGGCAAGCTTTACATACTATCATTTATCAACAATGAAAGTGTGGACAAGTTTTAGTGGTTCTGATACTCCAAGTCATGCAAAACTAAGGCATGTCATATTGCCATACAGTAGAATGAAACCCCCCAAAAAAATTCAGATCTTAAACCTATAGCAACCTCTATTTGTGTCTCTTTTACACTTCAAAGATTGATACAACACATAAAACTTTGGTGAATTAAGAACAAAAGGTATCATGGGCTTTCTTCTATTGAGGGCATCTAATGTCCTGATCTAATAATAAGAGCTTCAATAAATGACTTTCATAGAAATAAACATTTGGGATAATTACAAAAACTACCCCTGAAATTGGGGGTGATTACAAAAAAAACCCACAGATTTTTGAAAACTGCAAAAAGTCCCATGAGATTTGATATAAGCAAAAAATTTCAAACATCCCTTACATTTGTAAAAATATTGCAATTACCCTCTTACAATTAACATATAATCAAACTTTAAGGTTTTTTTCTGTAATTTTCAAACATCTCTCTAGGGGTGTTCATCGAATCGAATTCCGAATTCTTCGACTTCCTCGAATCGAATTTAATCGAATGAACATTTTAAACCTCAATTCGAAATTCGATCCTAATTCGATTAATTCGAATCGAATTTAAACAGATTGGATTTCTCGATTTCCGAATCGAATTCGAGTCAATCCAATTATCCAAATTTATCGATAAAGTGAATAACGTTTGGATTCATAACATAATATTTTTGGACTATACCCAATAAAATTCCAGATTTTCTTTTTCAAAATTACAAATTATCGACTAACCATTTTTCATTGTTTAATTTAACTAAAGACTATCATAAATTCATAACGAACTCCCTTATATAAATTTAATAAATCATTTTGTGTCAATTTTATACTAGCAGTAGTTACTTGATAAATAACTTTTATACTCAAATATGAGGTATCAAATTGATAAAGTGCTTATAGTTCAAATATTTAAAAATCTTTGTGCATGTGTGTAGATAAAGAGATATAGTGTGTGTTATCATATAATTTATTATTTTATTATGATCTGAAGATAAATATATGTAATATAGTGTACAATATATAATGTATAATGAATATTGTAATAAGAATTTAAAACAAAGGAAAAAAGTCAAAGAATATTGTATAAATGTATAATGTATGTTGTATAGTGTATGTACACAAGTTTTGTACCTTTTCATACAATGGACATAACTGGTGATATATTCTTAGATTATTTCACCACATGCCTCCACGTGAGAGTGTAAGAGCGAAACAATTTTTACCTAAAATACATTTTTTAGCACAAAAAATAATTATTTGAATATGGTCTAAAGATAAAAATTTGAAGCAATATAAAATGTATTTCACATACTATTAAGTATAATAATTTCTAACAAAAACTAAAAAACAAGAAGGGAAGAGCATATATTTATAATTTTACATTTACATTTAAACATTAATGTTTTATTTATATATATATATATATTATAAATGCATGTGTATAATTTACATATATACATTAAATAATTATGTATAGTGTGAATTATATACATATAAATTTCGAATTAAACTATGAATCCAAATTGAAATAAGAATTCGAATTGTAATACGAATTCGAATTTAGTCGAATTTCACCTCGAATTAGGATTTTCGAATAGAATTAAAAAAAAAACCTCAATTCGTTATTCGATTCAAATATTCATATTCGAAATTCGAGTTGATTCGAAATTCGATTCGAAATTTAAAAATCCTAATTCGAAACTAAAATTCGAATTCGAACCGAATCGAATTTCAGATGCATTCGAAAAATGAACACTCCTACATCTCTCGATTCATTTTGTAATTATCCCTAACCACTATTCAAGCTTATTTAACTTTTTCTTATACAAAATAACCCTGTTGAATAGAAGAATTAGAAGCTGTCAATATATTAATTAATATTTTGTTTACCAGCCCACCAGAAACTTGGCCCTCTCATCTTTCATATTCTTAAAGGGTAAGAAAGAAAATTTGCTCAAAAGAATGTGCCACTTTTCCATACATGCTGCTTTTGACAAGGCCTACATATCACTGCATTTGACAAATCTTTTATTGTTTAAAGAAACCAATAATTTTGAGTTTCATAAACTTTTGCAATTAAAGTTGATGCCCCACAAGCACTCACTACTAGTAAACAGCCATGAGAACGAGTGCTTAGCTCACTTGTCACTACAATCAATTGTGTGATGGAGATTAGAGATTTAAATCCCTATTTCATTAAATTGTTCTCTGTATGCGGTGGTGAAGATTTGGTGGGAACTCATACTAAATAAAGATCTGTGTGTGAGTTCGATTCGGGGAGAGATTATTATTATTAGATTGGGGGGTCGAACATAATTATTCTCTTTACTTGGGAGGATCTAGTCGTACACATGAGCAGACCCTATCAGAATACTGGTCAGTGCGTGCACATCCCGCGATATACCTTTGCGGCAGTAATGAGGGGCCGAAGTTGTTGTCATCATGCGACGTAAGCCTCGAAGCTAAGTTATAAAAAAAAATAGTAAACAGCCGAGTTGCCGTGTTGTATTTTTATACGAAGGAAAAAAGTGATTGATTACTGAAATAAATAAAAAAAGATGATCAAAAGCTTTTCACCTGATGTTTAGTCAGTGAAAAAACTGAAAATTAATGGTTCCTATTGCTTCTTTGCTTTCCTCACATCAAGAGTCTTTTTTTATTGCTAATAATCTGTTGGAAGACAACTTAAAGACCTCAATTATACATGCATATGAGAAATAATTAATAAAGAAAAGGGTTCTTTACAACAAGCAATAAAAGCAGCTTTCTGATATTACTATAGTTTTTACCAGTCTGCAAGATCTGGAATTAGTGTTCATAACAAGAGGAAATAACTTTACCACTAATATTAAATTAATTAACAAATAGTACAATAAAGTAATATCTGCCAGATACCAATCTTTCCATATTTTCTTTATCCAGTTCAGGGAAGCTTAGACACCTTATGCTGCTCTTTTTTTTTTTTTTTTTATAACTCAGCTTCCAGGCTTACGCCTGACTATGCCTGAGGACAACAGCTCCGGCTCCTCATTGCTGCCGCCAAGGTAAACCGGAATGTGCACGCACTGGCAGCGATGTTCGACGGGGTCTGGCGACGTACAACCGAGATCCTCCTGTAAAGAGAACAATTATGTTCGACCCCCAATCTACTAATAACGATCTCTCCCCGAATCGAACCCACACGGATGCTATTCAGTATGAGTTCCCACCAAATCTTCACCAGCTCGCATATGGCCCGTGGAGCAATTTGATGGAGAAGGGATATGAACCCCTGACCTCCACCCCACAAACAATTTGATGGAGCAGGAATTTGAACCCCTGACATCCATCCCACAATTGTTTGTGGTGGTCAGGTGGGCTAAGCCACCTGGTTACCTTATACTGCTTTATTTCATCTGTGCTTGATGGCCATTCTATATGAGGCGATCTAAAAATGCCAAAATGACATCTCCAAGTGAGTTCAATAAAATTCAAAAAATAAAAAATAAAAAATTGGAGGATATACAAAATTGGTTTCCACATAAACAGGTTTAAAGCAAATACACTGATTTTTCCAGCAAATTGTCCAGTTTTTGTACAGCAAAGCACTAATCGGTAATTTGAAAATTAGGAGAATTTTTTTTACAAATTGTAGTTTAAGCAAGACCATATTGCTACCTCATGTAACTGCATGATTAAAATTGCAATTTAGTAATTTTGTGTACATTCATGAATCATGATTGGCTTTTGCAATCATTTACATACTCAGGCCTTGTATGGTTATGTTTCCATGGGCCATTTCTAGTTTCTAGTGTTGGAAATTGAATTTTGAGAATTTATTGGTTTTCGTGTGAAAATTGGAAATATGTTTGGATGAGTGAATGAAAATGAGTTTTATGTAGGTTTGGAAATGAGATTGTGTTTGGTTGAGTAGTTTTGAAGTATTATTTTATGTATATAATAATTTAAAAAGTTGATAGTGATTGAATATTTTAATTGAATATATAATATTGTATTTATGAGATTGTAGGCTAGTGGGTCCCATTAGGTATAAATAATTAAAAAATAATAATATTTTAAGTTGATAGAGTTGGTAATAGTGGGTCCCATATGTATAATTGGATGAAAAGATGAGAATAGTGATTGATGATTGATGTAGAATAGTGTATAGGGTTGAGAATTGAAATTATAGGTTTGAGATGTAGTTTTATGTGAAAAATGGAATGTGAAAATGATGATTTTCATTGAAAAATTTATAAACAAACATGATTCCAGTTTTATGAATAGTTGGAAATTGGAAATTGGTTGTTGGAAACATAAACAAACTAGGCCTCAGTATTTACTTGTTTGTTCCTAAAAATGCACCTATATAAAGGGGAGTGTTTGTAACCACTAGCTTGTAGCTAAATGGGTATCTCTCACCCTTTGTAAGAGGATTGATCAGGGTTCAAAGCCGGTACCTTTCAGATTATTTGAAATTTATTCACTCTCCTCCAACCAGTACTCCCAACTTATTATAAAAAAAGGGGAGTGTTTGTAAAAACATTTACTTTTAAAAGAAAGTGATGTAATGCAGTTATGCATCAAAAGTAAAAATAGTTTAATGATCAGAAATTGGTAGTGTTTGCAAGTAAAATCAGAAGTTGGGAGTGTTTGGTGAAAAAAATGTAAAAATGCTTATTTATTTGTAAAAATCGCACATCTCTTTTTTTAGGTTAAACACTAAAAAGTGATTTTTTTCAACCAAAAATTGAGAAATATTTGTTTTAGTATTTACACACTCTCAAAATAACCTAACAATTTCCTCAAAAAAAAAATAATAATAACCTAACAATTTGGCTTCTAGTCTTCTTTACATATTTTCTGAAATTTTCTCATTTTTCATTTTGATAAAACTTAATTAATACCCTAGCAATTTGGCTTATGGTCTTATTTATTTTTATTTTTTTTTATAAAACTTTCCTTTTCTCATTTGCGGGGGATTTGATGCTACCCAAGTGAGTTGTCTTACTACGTCCTTTGTGATTTTCTTCATTCCACTACGACATACGTATGAATGTATTTTGTTTCAAAAAAAGAAAATTAAAATGGGACACATGTCACAATCCTACGGGAGTTGGACACTATCCTCATTTGCCCGCCTACCACACTGCTTTAAAGAAAGTTCATTCCAATTTTCCTTGTCAATCCAACTCATCCCCTCCAAACCCCCTCACACACACACACACAGCAATTTCCTGATTTCATCAAAAGCAAAAGCGAAAGAAATCACACCCCATAACCAAAAAGCACTCAATAAAGCCAAAAATTAAAAAAAAAAAAAAAAACTAGCAAAGCATGCATATACACCCAAGATTCCATAATATATACACACTTTACCCCATGCAATCCCACTCTTCTTCCCTCCCAAAATTTCCCACACAATGTCAGAAATTGTTGTTGCGGAACCTTCAAATGATGAGCAAAACAGAGCAAGCACCAGCAATAGAAGAGCTTATACCACAACTAATAAAAGGCCCTTCACGAGATCACTCACTTCGGGCCGCGAGCATGTCCCGGAGCCCTTTGATAGTGAAAAATTACCCGTCACTTTGGTTTCTGAGATTCAGAGATTTCTTCGTGTGGCCAATCAGATAGAGATTGATGAGCCCCGGGTTGCTTATCTTTGTGAGTCCTGATTTAATTTAGTTGAATAGAGTAGTCGTCTTTTTAGTTTTTAATCGGAGACTTCAATTGTGCGGATTATTTATAGTTGCTAAGTTAGAGTGTGCAGTTTTAGATGGATTTCAGTGCTTTAACTCTTGAAATTTTATGAAATTCTGTTGTTGTGGATTGATTTCTGCTTTGTATGGTCAAATGCTGAATTATAGAAAGGTTGTTTAGAGTGTGCAGGGAATAATGTGACCTTCATGGAAAAGTTCTTTTATGGATTGTTTTGCATTTTATCATTTTCTTATGATTTATAAGTTGCTATGTAAAACAAGGGATTATGTTTTGTTCTTGTTAATGTTTTAGGCTCAGTGGCATTATAATAGGCAGGATTATATAAATTTCATTACAGAAACACAATGATAAACTTCTGTTAGCCATGGAGGAAAATGAAGAGTAACAAGTATAAAGATCATTGTGTGTATAAAATGATTCTGTTCTGCGAATTATCTATTTGTGGTAAAAGCTAGTGAAAAATAGTTCATGGACAGTTGTATTTGTTATCATTCATTCTATAAATGGAAAAGAAAAAATGAACTTCTCCAAGTTATTAGACTTTTCTGAAACTTGCGAAACTCCTGGACATAGAATTTGTTAAAGTTCTTTCTACAAGTATATCAATTACGGCATTAATCTCTTTTTTTGTGCCAAACTTAGAAACTTATATTCAATTCATGAGCAAGTCGTGTGTGTGTGTGTGTGTATTTGAGGGCCGGTGTGTTAACACTAATTGAGTGAATTATCTGGCCAGGCCGTTTTCATGCTTTTGAAGTAGCACACAACTTGGATAGAAATTCAAGTGGTCGTGGGGTTCGACAGTTCAAAACTTCTCTTCTTCAGCGGCTTGAACAGGTACATTTTCAAACTGAAGCTGAAAGGGTTACTAAAATGACAAATCTCCTTATTGCCCTTCTCCTTAAAACATACATCTGCTAAACTTCAGATACAAATGATGCTTCATTTAATCTTTAGAATGTACTAAATTTCTGTTGTGTACTTTTTCCCCTTAGGATGAAGAAGTTACAATTAGAAAGAGGAAGGAAAAGAGTGATTTACGTGAACTGCGTCGTGTATATCGGGTGTACAAAGACTACATCATTAAACATGGTGGAGAATATACTTTGGAAACTAGGTGATTAATTTGACTAGACACCCTGTTGGTCCTTAATGGGTATAAATTATCCAGAATATTTACTCATAGCATGCATATTGTTATTGATTCTTCTTACAGAGAAAAGTTGATCAAAGCGCGTGCCATTGCATCTGTTTTATTTGAAGTACTAAGTACAGTTACTTCAGCAGCAGGTTCCCAGGTCCTCTTGCGTCTCCTTTTGCCTTATCAATATTCCATTGCTCTATAATTAGCTTTTTTCCCTTTTTTTTTAAATATATAACCATTGTCTTGTGGTGACATTTTTATTCCCGAGTAGGCCCTGGCTGAGACTGACCATTCAAGATCTGAATTCTATGTGCCTTATAACATTCTTCCTCTTGATCAAGGAGGTGTTCATCAAGCGATAATGCAACTTCCTGAGGTCTGATGCTCTTTAAAAGTAGGCACATACTCTTAACAATTGTATTCGAGCATGGAAAAACCTCATTACTCCATCAAACATTTCGAGCTTTAGACGCCATGCTGTTTAGCCAGGCACTTATCTAGCCAGTTCATTTTGTTGAATAGTATTAGCATATATTTCAGCACAGAGACAATATGGTAAATGAAATGACTTTTGATAAAATGTAGTATCCTACAGATAAAATCTGCAATGGCTGCTGTCCGCAATGTTCGTGGGTTGCCTTTCTTGGAAGATTTTAAAAGGCGCCAGCCATATATGGATTTGTTCGATTGGCTTCAGCTTTGCTTTGGATTTCAGGTGCCCCTTTGTTTCCCTATTTTTTCCTTCTTCTGATTGTATTCATTATGTATCTTTGATTTAGCTTTCATGGCCTCTGATGACAGATTGATAGAATAGTTACAGAACTGTATAAATTTCCTGAATTTCCAATTTTGGTATCTAATATGAAGCATTTTGTTTAACTGGTCTCGTTTGTCTACTTTCATTAGAAAGGAAATGTTGCCAACCAGAGGGAGCATTTAATCCTTCTACTTGCCAATTCCCATGTTCGACAAATTCATAAACAAGCACCAAAGGTGTGCCTTTATCCTATAACGGAATAATATATATATATATATCTGAAGATTCTTTTTATTTTTTCTCTTTATCCCATCTGTGACAAATGCCTTCATGTTCAAATATTAGTTAGAGGATGGAGCTGTGGATGAACTGATGAAGAAATTCTTCAAAAACTATACAGAGTGGTGCAAGTTTCTGGACAGAAAAAGCAATATTCGGTGAGAATAAATATTGATATTATTTGAACTGCAACATAACTTTTATTTTGTGAAACTGTTGATAAAACTCTGCTGGTGTGTGGTGAGACATCATCAACAAGAACTAGAATATATTCTTCATTGTTTTTGTTTTAAACTTGCGCCCTTCACTCGCTATAAATTGGTGAGGTAATATTATGATATATTCTGAGTATTCACTTGTAATAACATCAGCATATGCTTCATTTCTTATTCAGGTTGCCATATTTAAAAAAGGAAGCCCAACAATATAAACTTTTGTATATAGCACTTTATCTCTTAATATGGGGAGAAGCGGCAAACTTAAGGTTTATGCCAGAATGTCTCTGTTATATATTTCACCATGTAAGATCGTCTCTTCCTTGCCGTCTCTTATTTGCGGTCACTTATTTTTTATTTGTGCTTTAAAATTGCTTTCATCTTTGTAAATTTTTAAAATTTGATATATCTCTTCAAGTAATAATTTTTATCTAAATATTTGACCTGATAAAGTTCCAAAATCTTCATAAAACGAATTACAATTATGAAAAAACATATATGTAATTTCATTGTCCCCTTTAACAACATATTTTCCAAATTTCATTGTCCCCTTTAACAACATATTTTCCAAATTTTGTGTCCGGCATGCATCATCTTCCAGATGGCAAGCGAATTGCATGGCATGCTGACTGGTGCAGTGAGTTTGACGACTGGAGAAGTAGTCATGCCGGCATATGGAGGAGGAAATGAGGCTTTCCTAGGCCACGTTATTTCTCCGATATACGAGGTTATACATGAGGTATTTGAATCATAGACTGGTTAACTTGGTCATACTTTTTTGTGCATATTTCTAATTTTTCCACCAATTACTGAAGGAAGCCATGAAAAACAGAAATGGAACAACTGATCATTCAACATGGAGGAACTATGACGACTTAAATGAATTTTTCTGGTAATATATAACTTTAGCCATAGCTTAAAGAGAAGTTTTATCCTTGATATTGCTTGGTTTATAGTCTTTAGAAGTGGTTTAAATCTTCTCGCTCATTGAATTTCAGGTCTCCTGATTGTTTCGAGATAGGTTGGCCCATGCGTCTGGATCATGATTTCTTTTGTGTACACCCTCCAAATGATGGCAAAAAGAAGAGATCTCGGAGATCAGTGAAAACTCGTGATGAAGAGAAAAGTGATAACAATGAAGATGAAGAAATGGGAGTAAGTAACTTTTTAAAATTACATGTCTATTCTTGTGGTCTTATACTGCTAAAAACAAATTTAGCATTGTGTTCTCTTAATGTTAATTAATATCTTCTCTTTGTGGAGGTGCGCTTAGCAAACAAACTAAAGCAGCTCATACTATTGGTTTTCCATTAATTTGGTTTCTGAACCTATTATGTTATTTTCATCCTCAGGCCACTGTAGATGAATTAGAGAACCAAAGTGGTTAGGGAAGACAAATTTTGCAGAGATCCGTTCGTTTTGGCAAATTTTCAGAAGCTTTGATAGAATGTGGAGCTTTCTTATTTTATCCCTGCAGGTAATTTTGGGGGAAGCTCCATGTTATGCTTTGCTGCAACATGGATAATTATTTTCATCCTCATAGCTGAACCTTAACTGTAAATCTCTTAGGCACTGATAATTATGGCATCCCATGATTTGGAATCTCCTTTACAAGTGTTTGACACGACAGTACTTGAAGATGTCATGAGCATCTTCATCACATCAGCAGTTCTTAAACTCATCCAAGGTGCGTTGCTGCTTCGTATATTTCGGAAAGAAGCATAATTATTATTATGCTTAAAATTGATATCTTTTTTAATTCTATTCACACCAAGCGTGCCGTTGGCGACATTCATTTGAACTTTAACCTAAGTTCAAGCCTTAAACTTAGCTTGAGCTTAAACTTGTGGCATCCTCTTATCATCCGAATTTGATCAATGTACTTTGCCTGTTCTTCTGGAAGGTGCTAGTGTATTCATGTAGTGCTACAAATGATTAGTAACATTTTAAGTTAAGTTCCCATTTTCTAAGTTGGCGCTTTTTTCCTTAATGGGTAAGCGTGAATTAGCTGGCTCTTATCATCTTATGTTAGCTTTTCACATAGCTATTTGTAGTTCTGCAACATTCTATCTTTTTGTCTGAATTGAAGAATTTTCATGTACGAGTAGAATCAACATTTTCTATCCAATGTCCCTAGACAAAGATTAACCAGTTACAGTTAATTAGAATAAGAATGAATCTACCTCTTCTTCAGCTTAAAGCTTAAAGGCAATCTGAATATCTGATTTGCAGCTCTTCTTGACGTTGTATTTACGTGGAAAGCGAGATGTACAATGGATTTCACTTCGTCGTCGAAAAGATGTGCTGAAGGTTGTGGGGGCGATGATATGGACGATTATTCTTCCTATATATTATTCTAGTTCTAGAAGAAAATATACGTGTTATTCTACCGAAGATGGGAGCTGGCTTGGAGAGTGGTGCTATTCTTCCTACATGGTAGCTGTTGCATTTTACTTGATTAGTAATGCAGTCAATATGGTACTCTTTCTTGTGCCAGCAGTTGGAAAATATATTGAAACGTCTAATACTCGAATATGTTCAGTCTTGTCTTGGTGGGCACAGGTAAGAGTCCAGCTTATATTTCCTCTTTTTGTTTTTTGTTTTTCTTTGTTGAACCTATTGTTTAGTAGCTATCCATTTTAATGTAACAAAATCTACTCCTGTCACAGGCTAACAGAGTAACGGTACTGCATTAGACTAAAAGATGTGTAGAATTCTTATGAATATAAATATAATCAGCTTTAAACATTTCTTTTACCTCCCGAGGATGGTTTATTTATAAGGGATCAAATTTCTTATCATGGATAGTTTTTTTTTTATAAACATTTGGTTTGTTGTTTTCATGTGCTCTCCTAGGGTGCGTGTTTCATCTTATAGTAAATGTCTACAAATAGAATATTTCTTAATTTATTTGCGAAAGATGTTGCCGTATTGACTGAAGTGACATTTTGCATTATCTCCACATTTTGTAGCCTAGATTATACGTTGGAAGAGGAATGCAAGAGAGCCAATTATCTCTCCTGAAGTATTTCCAAACCCTCTACACTATTCTTTTTGTTCAATTTGGTACTTGTGATTTTTTTTCCTTACAAGTGGGTTTATTTGGTGTTTCTTTAGGTACACGTTGTTTTGGGTGCTGTTATTGTTAAGCAAGTTTTCATTCAGCTATACATTTGAGGTGAATATTATTATTATTATTATTATTATTTATTGATTCTCTTACGCACACACACTGACACACACAAGGCACATTGCAATAATCGATTATGGCCTCAACTTAATTCCTATCGACGAGAATAATCCCTTTCGGCTATTTGTACACGCTTCCACCTTACCCATTGTTAATGAAATATTTTGTTTGACAACCCAAGTGAAAAGCGAAACCTCAAAAGTCCATATTCTTTTCTTCCCCAACCATACAGCAATCAGTAGTTCCCTAATGTATGTATATATATATATATATATATATGAAATTTCGAGCTCAAACAAGGGACAAATATTTTTTGTAATATGTCAAAGCAAATCAGGCTTTGTGAAATCACCTCTTTTAATGAGATGAAGTGATACTTATTAAATTCTTGAAATTATGATAGTGAAAATCATGATCTGAAGTAGGCCAATGAAAGCTTATATATTTATATTCTGTGGCATTTGAAGATAAAACCACTCATAACACCAACAAGACAGATCATGAGGATAGGGGTTAAAAATTACGACTGGCATGAGCTTTTTCCTAAAGGTAACCCCTGATCCTTTTGTGCACCTAATGCAATAACGATTAAATTTGCAATTTAACTTATGTATACCATCTGATATGAATTTCCAATATTTAGTCAAGAGTAATGCCGCGCCATTGCAGCTATTTGGTCTCCTATAATACTCGTAAGTGTCTATCATTGGAACAAATGAATATGAATTCTACACCTTGATTGCAATCAATTTATTCACTGTCAATGTGCTTAAGATAATGAATTTCCTATGTGACTTTTTTTATAATTCAGATATATTTCATGGATGCACAAATATGGTATTCTGTTTACTGCTCTGTCTTTGGTGGAGTTTACGGAATTCTACACCATCTTGGTGAAAGCCTTTCTTATCACCTATCCTTTTCCTTTCTGAAATAATACTGATACTCGGGTCATTTTTATTTCGAACAGATTCGTACACAGGGAATGTTGCGAAGTAAATTTGACACTTTGCCCTCAGCATTCAATGATTGCCTTACACCACCCCAACCAAAAGATAAAGAAGGAATCAAAATGTGGCTTTGCCAGCCAGGGTTTCTGAAGGTTCCCATTTTTAAGATATAAACAAAATTTGAAATTGCTTGTGCTTTAGTGCTACGATCTTAATGAGGCTGGTTTCAGGCTTTAGAGAACAATAAGGGTGGAGTTCTGAAGTTTGCCATTGTGTGGAACCAAATTATAAGTAGCTTTCGTGATGAGGACCTGATTAGCAACAGGTTTGGTTATATGCCTTGCCAGATCTTTTCTTTCCTTTCCCCCACCCCTTTTTTTTCCCTGATTAAGCTTATTGTGGTGTATAAAATAAGAAAACAAAACGGGTTAATTACAAAGAATACCCTTGAGATTTAGTCCAGTTACCAAAAACACAACTCTTTCAAAATTACAAATACCCCTTGTTATTTATTTTTTCTATTTTACAAATTGCATCCTGTTGAGGGTACTTGTTATGTAAATACAAACCTGAAGGATATGTTTTTAATACTTTAAGCGGGTATTTGTAATTGTGAAAGATAACTAAATTTTTCGCCAAACCTCAAGGGTAATTTTTAAAATCCACTTAAAAAAAAATTGATATGTAATATCATCATGTGTGATTGGATGCAGGGAAATGGATTTGATGAAAATGCCTGTCTCGTCTGAACTAATTTCTAATATAGTCCGTTGGCCTGTTTTTCTCTTAGCAAATAAGGTAACGTACAGGTTCATACTCCTTATAATTTGTTACCTTGATGATAAATTTTGAAGTGTCTTCTTTTTGTTGTACAGTTGTCAACAGCTCTTAGCATTGCCAGAGATTTTGTGGGAAAACATGACAATCTCTTGAAAAGAATTAGAAAGGATAACTACATGTACATGGTCGTAACTGAATGTTACGAATCACTCAAGTACATTTTGGATATACTTGTGGTGGGTGATATGGAGAGAAGGTAGAGTAGGATTCTTTTTTTTTTTTTCAAGATCAATTTTTATTGACATTCAAAACTTATTTTTTTCTTGATTTTTATTCCTCTACTTCATCACTCTGAATAGCAACATGTTTCATAGTCTTGGTTGATCTGATTTTCAGAATTGTATCTGGTGTAATTGATGAAATTGAGGAAAGCATTGCAAAATCATCACTCCTCAGTGATTTACGCATGAGTGAATTACCTGCTTTACATGCTAAATGCACCGACTTGATCTCGCTTCTGGTAATTTCCATGTGCAACCATAAAATTTAGGGATAATTACAAAAACCACCCTTGAGGTTTGACCTTGTTACAAGAAAACCCAATTATCTTTTAAAATTACAAATGCACCCTCGAGGTTTGCATTTTCATAACAAATACCCCTCTGGAGAGTGCAATTTGTAAAATAGAAACAAATATCAAGGGATATTTGTATATTTAAAAGATCAATGTTTTTTTTTTTTTTTATAATTAGACTAAATTATTTCAAGGTATTTTTTGAAATTATCCCTACAGTTTATATCCAAGTAAAGCTCAAGTTTCTCCCAGCTTCATGGCATTATCTGACGCGATACTTTATTTAAGGTTGAGGGTAACGAAGATCATCATTATAAAGTCGTGAAGACGCTTCAAGACATCTTTGAGCTTGTTACGAATGATTTGTTCGTAAATGGTTCCAGGTAGCTGTACTCTAAAATCACACTCTAAAAATGAAAGTTCTATGTTTTTATTGTCATATTTGCTCTGTTTTTTATTCATTCATTGAAGTATTACATTCATTCTTTATGCATAAGAACACTGGATTTGCTCCACAATGATCAGCAACAAGAGGGAGACACGGCTGAATTTTTCAGCCATATTGAGCCAGAATTATTTGCTTCAAAGCATTCCATCCATTTCCCATTGCCAGATCGTGGTACTTTAATGGAAAAGGTATGCCATATTATTATTACGTCTTCAATGATAGTGAACAAGTTCACACCATATTCATTTAAGGAAAAGTCCGAAACTGACCCAGATTTTGGATGACAGATTAAGCGTTTTCATTTGTTGCTTACTGTCAAAGATAAAGCAACATATATACCCTCAAACCTGGAAGCTCGAAGACGGATTTCATTTTTTGCTACTTCTCTCTTTATGAATATGCCTAAAGCTCCAAAAGTGCGCAATATGTTGTCATTCAGGTGCTTTCTCCTTGCATAGTTTTTTGTCTATATTTCCCTAACCTGCTATTCAATCCTACATTCTTAAGTGGAATGAAGAATAAAAACCTAATCTTCCTTAATCGCAGTGTTTTAACTCCACACTATATGGAAGAAGTCAAGTTCTCAAAGAAGGAGCTTCACTCAAGCAAAGAAGGGGTTTCCATTAGCTTTTATATGCAAAAGATATTTCCAGGTTGTTATTGAAAGGTGAAAAAAAAAAAGATTTTTCGCATAAAATAATCTCAAATAATCTCATTCGTCGCCTCCTTTACTATGTTTTCTCAGATGAGTGGGATAATTTTCTGGAGCGCCTGGGAAGTGAAATCATAGATTACAATAATGATGATATCGATGATGAAGATTTAAGAGATTGGGCTTCTTTTCGAGGACAAACTCTAAGCCGGACTGGTATTTTTTTTTAGATAATAATAATCGAGAGTTCTGGTACAGAACTGATTGGAGCTTCTATATACGACATTACTTCCCTTTATTTTGTTAATTACAGTCAGAGGAATGATGTATTATCGGAAAGCCCTAAAATTACAAGCTTTTCTTGACATGGCTGAAGATGACGGTTCGTCTCTTTAACTATTCTTTGAGTGTGCTTATAAAAGTCAATTTTAGTGAGAAACTAACTCACATTATGGGATATGCTCACCAGATATTCTTCAAAATTACGATGCCATTGATAGGGCAAACGATACATTATCAGCGCAACTTGATGCATTAGTGGACATGAAATTTACTCATGTTGTTTCATGTCAAATATATGGATCCCAGAAATCCTCTGGGGACCCTCAGGCTCAAGACATACTTGAATTGATGATAAGGTAATTTCCCAGTTTAAGGGATATATTGGAATTATTTTTTCAGTTTATTAAATTTTGGAAGGTGATTTTGTGTGCATTATTTGATCATAGGTATCCTTCTTTGCGTGTTGCTTACGTTGAGGAAAAAGAAGAGATTGTGGCTGAAGGGCCTCGGAAAGTTTATTCTTCTATCCTAGTCAAAGCTGTCAATGGTTTTGACCAGGTAATAATTTTCATATTTGTGTATTTAATGGATGCATAAATCTAGGCAAGCACATTCACTTAAAAAATTGAGGAAATTTTGTGATTTTACATGAAATGGAAAACATAATTGATTATGTTTAATGAATTTTAATTTTCCAGATGTTCTTTTTGTTTCTGAAATGATAATACAACTGCAAACAGGGGAAGAAAAAAAATGATTTTTTTCATGAATGCATTATTCTATATTTTTTAATGACTCTATTTCACTGGTATGTGATAAAACTACATAATTTTGTAGGAGATCTACCGAATAAAACTCCCAGGACCACCTAATATTGGAGAAGGAAAACCTGAAAATCAAAATCATGCAATAATCTTCACACGTGGTGACGCGCTTCAAGCAATTGATATGAACCAAGTAACCTAAGTTCTTATCCATTTTTCCCCGTTCCTCGGCTTTCAAGTTTTTATAGGATCAATAGTTATTCTATGAATATCACTGTAATGACCATGTTCTGGCAGGATAATTATCTTGAGGAAGCTCTCAAGATGAGAAATATATTACAAGAATTTCTACGAGTTCAAAGAAGGAGCCGTCCTACTATTCTTGGCATGAGGGAACACATATTCACAGGAAGGTTAGATCCTTAGAATCTTGATGTCAAAGTTGCCTCATTACAACATAGACAAAGGACAATAGATGAGGATTTTTTCAAACAAATAGTGCTCATTCTCCAGATTGAAATTTTAAGGAATTTGCAGCAGAACTTACACACTATATATATTTCTTGGTTTCTAATTTTAAGGAGGATTTTTTTGCTAGAAATTGTCGGAGAAGAACATCTACATACTGAGGGAAGTAAATAAAATAAAAGGAAGAAGTGGAAATGAAATGAATTAAGAGAAGCAATAAGGACAACTTGTCTACCTTTAAGTTCATATAAAAAAAATGAAAATAGCTTGTCTAAATACAACAACAACAACAAACTAAGCCTTAATCCCACTACGTGGGGTCGGCTATACGGATCATATCGCTCCATCGTTTACGGTCATAAGCCATATTTTTATTTATTTCTAGGTATAACATGTCTTGTTTAATAGCTTCTTTCCAAGTCTTTTTAGGCAAAATAGCTTGTCTAAATTTCATGGAATATTTTTATCATTTATAAACTCAAGAAAAAAGTCAGTACTTATATTGTAGTTCTAACAATTCTTGGCGTCTGAGTCATAATGACAGTATTAGCTGATCCGATTAACTTTTCTTGTTAAGTGATATATGAATTGCTTCATATGTTTCAATTAAGGATTCATATTTAAATTGATAATACTCTCAGGCCTAAAATATGAATCATGTTAGAAAGAATCAAAAGAGAAAGTAAGAGAAATGGCTACATCAAATTGTATAACTATGAGTAGTTGTTTTGCTAGCTAACTAAATTTTATTCCACATCAGTGTTTCTTCTTTGGCGTGGTTCATGTCGTACCAGGAGACCAGCTTTGTGACAATTGGACAAAGACTTCTAGCAAATCCACTCAGGTATCTGTTTCATCTACCAATGTCAAAATCTTATAAAATAATAACAATGTTGAGTATGCAAATAATAATTCTTAACTGAAACTCACATTGGTATTCGTCCGGCCCCGACATAACAGCTTTTTCTCACAATTGGGTACACTTTATTGTAAAAAGATACTTTATATCTATGGGTTTAAAAGTTATATGGAGCCCATCCAATATATACCAATAACCAAATTGATATTTATGGCAAGTCGAGTATCAAAAATGATTTTACTCTAACCTTTAATATATGGAGCCCATCCAATATATACCAATGTTGGTAATGCTATCATTAATTTTTTGTTCATTTATCATTAAAATTCTTGTAACTAATCTTATCATTTTTTTTCCACTTCTATATTAGTCGTCTTTCTTTTCCCTTAGAATTATAGTAGAATAGGATAATTGGTTAGAAAATTAAAGAAAATATCATGATTCTGCTGTTGTGCAGAATGATCATGTTTTTAACTCTCATATGAAATACTTTGTATGTCCATGATTTATGTTTAAAAAGGATCTGGAAGTCTAGATTATTATGAGACCAATTTCATTTAAAAATTCAAAATATGCAAAGAAAACTTCTATAAAAAGTTTAAGATGGAAAAGGATACTGGTGTTATATTAAAATCAGACTACTTAAAATTGATAATAGTTATTAATCAAGATTATAATCTTAATGCCAACAATTTCAAGAATTGTTTTGAGTATTTATACTTTAATAGTAGAGATTGAGAAATCATGTTTGTATATGAAAGGATGCACCTATGTGTAATAATTTTGATTTGTAATGCAGGGTTAGATTCCATTATGGACATCCAGATTTATTTGACAGGATATTTCACTTGACTAGAGGTGGCATAAGCAAGGCATCCAAGACCATAAATTTAAGTGAAGATGTATTTGCAGGTACTAATAAAAATTCCACCTGTTTTTTTATTAACACAATAAACATCCTTTTTTCATTTGAAGTTGCAAGGTAAACTGATGTTATGCAGGATTCAATACCACACTACGGCGGGGATATGTTACATATCATGAGTACATGCAAGTTGGCAAAGGCCGTGATGTTGGACTAAACCAAATTTCAAAATTTGAAGCCAAAGTAGCGAATGGGAACAGTGAGCAAACTCTTAGCCGCGATATATACCGTCTTGGGCGTCGATTTGACTTTTTCCGGATGCTTTCTTTTTATTTCACGACTGTTGGCTTTTATTTTAACAGCCTGGTGAGCATTTTTTAGTTCTTAACCAATAGTGCTTTCTCTCTTGAACATCACAAAATCAATCCCTTTTGACTTATGCATTTTGCTTGAACGTTGGCGAACTATAAAGTTTTATTCTCTTAACTGATAATCGTTAGTCATAGTTGATGTACAAGTTCTGGATGAATTATTTACTCTTGAGTTTTTTTATAATTTAAGGTTAATTACAAAAACTTACCCTTGAGGTTTAGTCTAATTACAAAAAAAAAAAAACAGTTATCTTTCAAATTACAAATACCCCCTTGATATGTGTTTCTATTTTACAGATTGCACCTCATTAGGAGTGTATTTGTTAGAAAATACAAACCTTAAGGGTTGTTTGTAATAATACCTTGAGGGGGTATTTGTAATTTCGAAACATAATAGAGTTTTTTTGTAGTCAAGCCAAACCTCAAGGGTAATTTGTAATTATTCATAAAACTTATTTTGCAATAATTTCATTCTCTGACATTGCAGATATCTGTTATCGGAGTGTATGTGTTCCTCTACGGACAGCTCTACCTGGTTCTTAGTGGTCTTCAAAGAGCACTCCTTATTGAGGCCAAAGTTAAAAACATAAAATCTTTAGAAACAGCCTTAGCCTCCCAATCATTCATACAGCTAGGGCTCTTAACAGGCTTGCCAATGGTTATAGAGATAGGACTCGAGAGAGGATTCCTTAACGCCCTTAAAGATTTCGTCCTCATGCAACTTCAGCTCGCTGCTGTTTTCTTCACTTTCTCCTATGGAACAAAAGCTCATTATTATGGACGAACAATTCTTCATGGGGGCCAAATATAGACCCACAGGGCGTAAGGTCGTGGTTTTTCATTCCAGCTTTACCGAAAACTACAGATTATATTCACGAAGCCACTTTGTGAAAGGATTCGAGCTTCTGCTTCTGCTTATTGTTTATGATTTGTTTAGACGGTCATATCAGAGCAGCATGGCGTACGTGTTGATAACATATGCAATTTGGTTCATGTCGATGACTTGGCTTTTTGCGCCGATTTTATTTAATCCGTCTGGGTTTGACTGGGGCAAGATTGTGGATGATTGGAAGGATTGGAATAAGTGGATTAAGCAGCAGGGAGGGATTGGAATTCAACAAGATAAAAGCTGGCAGTCTTGGTGGATTGAGGAGCAAGCTCATCTCCTTCACTGTGGAATCACGTCTCGGCTGATAGAGTTGCTTCTTTCGCTTAGATTTTTTCTTTACCAGTATGGTTTGGTGTATCACCTTGATATATCTGGACATAACAAAAACTTCGTTGTATATGTGCTCTCATGGATTGTTATAGTTGCAATTTTCCTCCTACTCAAGGTAAATTCCTGTGCATTCTTTCTTTTTTGGGATAGTTACAAAAACTATCCCTAAGGTTTGAGGTAATTACAAAAAAAAAATACAGAGAAGTTTCAAAATTAAAAAAAAAATACATTGATATTTGATTCTTTCTTAAATGTAAGGGGATTACTTAATATTTTTATAAATGTAAAGGGGGTATTTGAATTTTTTTTTTTTCTAAAGGGGGTATTTGAAATGTTTTTGTTTATAAAGGGTAATCAAACCTCAAGGAGATTTTTGTAATTTTCAAAAACCTCTGGGTTTTTTGTCATTAGCTCAAACCTCTGGGTATTCTTTGTAATTAATCTTAACGTTCATATTAGCAGCATACTACAAGTTGTATCTCCTTTCCACTTACGTGATAAGCTACTCGTCTGATCACACTACGCAGATAGTGAACGTCGGGAGGCACTATCTCAGTGCTAATCATCACTTGGCATTCCGGCTATTCAAAGCGTTTCTATTCCTAGGCGTTTTAGCCACGATAGTAACTCTATCACTCATCTGTCATCTATCTGTGAGGGACCTGATTGTTTGTTGTCTGGCTTTTCTTCCAACCGGTTGGGGCTTGATAATGGTTAGTTCAAAACATTTCATATGCTCATATGATATTTTCTTGCATTTTCTTATCCTGATTTATGATTGCCTTTTTGTAAGGTTGCACAAACTCTAAGGCCTAAGATTGAAGGTACTGGTTTGTGGCATTTCACTTGGGTTTTCGCCCGAGCTTACGATTATGGGATGGGCGTCGTTCTTTTTGCACCTATAGCTGCCTTAGCTTGGCTTCCAATAATCTCAGCTTTCCAAACGCGTTTCCTTTTCAACGAGGCGTTTAGTAGGAGGTTACAAATTCAGCCTATTCTTGCTGGAAAGAAGAAACACAGATCTTGATTCTGCACATAGGATTCTTGTACATGCTTATACAAGTAAATATTACATTCTTGTACTGACAAAAGAAATATGTTAGGCTTACAGTATACTGTAAATTCATCTTGTGATGTAGAAAATAAACTGATAGTGAGTATTAGTTTAGGAACTCATCTTTTCCGTTACTTTTATTAGGGGGGAAAATATGTATTTATTAATTCGTCGATCATAGATTTCACAAAAGTGAAGCTTGTTTAAGGGGATTGTTTTGTTACAACAAGTCGAACACGAAACAACAAGTCGAACACGAATCGAGATTGTGTATTTTAATATTTTACCAATTTTTTTACCAATGGCCGAGATTAAAAAATATGATTGAACTTGGTTTCGAAAAGTCAATATCCAGTATTGAATAATTTGATTTATATAATAAAAGGATAATTACAAAAAGCCCCTTAGCTTGGGGCTTTGGGCTAATTACAGCAAAAAGAAGATTTTCGAAAATTGCAAAAAGATAAACTTTCAAGTATGATTCCGTCTTATATTTTCCTCATTCATGAGCAATAAAATATTTCAACAAACTCCTTAGAAATATTATAGTTACTCTCTTAATTTTAAGACATATTTGAATCTGAGGTTTTCTTTGTGATTTTGAATTTCTTTTTGGGTGTTTTTTGTAATTATCCCAAACCTTGGGGGTCTTTTGAAATTACCCCTAAATTAAGTTTAAACCAACTTTTATGGAATGGAGCGATACCTCCAAAAATATACCGAGTGATGTGCAAATTAATGGTGTTGAAGTAGCGAAATGCTTCATATGGAACGATGATCGTGAAATCATATCTCGTTTTCAGACCAAAACTCCACCAACCCATCTCCCAATTTCCACTCCTTTCCTCTATTCTCCTTGCAAGACTCAATTTTGCTCTCACTTTCCATCAATTTGCCCCTTCAAAACCTCACCAGAAACCCTCCCCTGAAAACGATAACCAGAACTGCCCGAATCTCCTCGACCACAAAGACTGGCTAAGCCAACCTGAAGTAATCAGGATTTTCCAAAACCTCAAAAACCCTAATTTCGCGCTTCCACTCTTCGTTCAACTCTCAAGCCGCAAAGACTACAAGCCTAACGAATCCCTTTACACCACAATCATCAACAAGCTCGCGCTTGCCAAGGACTTCGATGGGATTGAGACCCTCATGCGAAGAATCAAGCTTGAGCGAAAATGCCGCCTTTCCGACGGGTTTTTCCGCAATGTGATCAAGATTTACGGCCATTCAGCTGGTAGAATTAACAAGGCAATCGAAACCCTTTTCGATATGCCGAACTACAAGTGCTGGCCCAGCGTGACGACTTTTAACTGCGTGTTGAATTTATTGGTATCGACTAAGCAATTCGAGGTTGTGCATGAGGTGTACATGGGAGCTTCCAAATTGGGAGTGGAGATTGATGCTTGTTGTTTGAATATAATTATAAAAGGGTTGTGCGAGTGTGGCCAGATAGATGCTGCCTTCAAGGTGTTCGATGAATTTCCTGAACAGAAATGTAAGCCTAATGTGAGAACCTTTTCCACTATAATGCACGGATTATGCGAGCGTGGCCGTGTGGACGAGGCATTTAGTTTGTTGGATAGGATGGATATGGAGGGCGTGGAGGTGGATGCAATTGTGTTCAACATATTGATATCCGGATTGAGAAAGCAAGGGAGAGTGAACAAAGGGGTTGAGCTTTTTGACAAGATTATGCTCAAAGGATGTAATCCAAATCCAGGGACTTACCAGGAAGTGTTGTATTGCTTGCTTGATGCAAAGAGGTTTTGCGAGGCAAAGAGTTTCATGGGGAAGATGATAGACAAGGGTATAAATCCGAGCTTTGAGTCGTACAAGTTGGTTATACAAGGCTTTTGTGTTGAGAATCTTGTAGAAGATGTCGAATGGGCATTGACGCAGATGGTTGGGCATGGATTTGTGCCGAAGATGGGATTGTGGAAGCAAATTGTTCGATGCATGCTCTCGGATAAGCATGGTATTGTTCTGGATGTGCTTCTTATGTAGCAACCGCGAGAACTTGCTAACAGGAATTTAAAGACCATCAGAGTGTTTTTGTTGGTATTATGAGGTCCACAAGTTTAATTTGCAAGCATCAGATCTGGAATTGCAATGTTATTTGGCTTCGCTTGGATTGATGGATTTCAAATCCATTGAACATGTTTGGATAAGTTCATAATACAGTGGATTTCAAATCCACAAGGTTTTAGTTTAGGTTGCATTTAGATAGAAGAATTTGGATTTGAGGAGAGGATTTTAAATGACTTAATTTAAGATGACTTTGAAATCCACGATAATGGCTCAAAAAATAACTCAAAATAGGAACAAAAGATGAGTAGAATGCTCTTATCCAAACAAGCCCAATGGATTTGTTATTAAAGATTTGAAATCCTTAGCTTCAAATCTATCACTCCAAATAAAATCTTAAGCTATTTTCTGAGTCATTATGTTGAATTGGAAATTAATCTTATATCGAGTCATTTGAAATCCTATTTTAATTGTCTCTCTTAAGTCCAAATGCAACAAATATCTGAAATTGTCCAGCATTTTAATGTTGCAACTTGCAACAATGCTTAAGGAGAGGGATGATCCAATAATCAAAGAAAGCCAGATTGAAGTATCAAAAAACCAGATCACCACTGATCAACCATGGTAAAAGGTTGCAATACACAAATTCAATAGTCTACCTTCAAAGATTTACAATAAACCTGAGCAAAGACTATATAATATGAGGTTCTTCAAAGGAGAACTCCCAGTACACAAAAGTTTACACGAAACCCTTTGTACAACTAACAAAACGTCTACTCACATCACACATATCTAAGTTTTTTTTTTTTTTTTGTACGATCTCAATTAAATGTATACCAAACAGTAACGATTTGGAAGCTACACATATATATCCCTCTAAACATGACTACATTATGCAAACACTTACGTAATCCCACTTAACAAGAGCATGAAGGGTACTACTTTGGAGTCTGAACAGTATCGTCCCCAGAATTGAAAGAAATATTATCAGACCCGACACCAGTTCGAACTGTATCATCATCTGTAGACATCAAAGAATCATTACCCGAGAGATTTTCTGTCTGGACGACACTGTCTTTCAACTTGACAGAATTATTATCAGAAACCAATGCTGGACTAGAAACAGCTGAACCTGGAATAACCAAACCAGGTTCTGCAAGAACAGTATCTGTGGCTGACGAAAGAGACTCGTCATCAGAAGAATCCTGTTCCAAAATAGCATCTTTATCTGTCGACTTCGTCTTTCTTGATGCTTTCCGAGAAAGTGCATACTTCAAGCTACGAGCAGATTTCCCAGCCTGTTTCAAAATACTCTTCGCCACATCCTTTGCATGCCCTTGGTGTGGGCTCTCGGGCCCACTTTCCTCCCCCAACTCTTTCTCGTCATCTTTTACTGTTGTCCTCGGAGATGGAGGGATAATTGTGTCATCTGTTATCCACCTCACACCACCGTCTTTCGCATTTAATGCCTTGATATTATCATGTGGAGACGGTTCAGCCTCCCTGAGAGCGTTCGATTTGTCCTCACCTCTCGGACTCCTGTGGAAAACTGAACTGATCTTTTTCAGCCCCTTTCGAACTGGATTCATCGAATGTGGTTTGTTAAGATCCGTACTTTCATCAGTGCTACTGCCATCATTCTGACTGGAAAACGGTCCACTGGACTTAAAACTGCCAGCTAAATCACCGTTAAGGTGCTGACTATCTACGTGCCTGCTTTTGCCCTTTCTTGGCTCCCACTTTTGTGCAACCTCAGTACCTGGATGGTGAATCCATATACCAGTCTCCGATTGGCCGTCAATTTCGATTGGCTCGAACTTATCTGCAACTTTTTGGGATTTTTCAGATAATTTGGAGGAGAATGAGCCTTTTTGAGAAGAATCATCTGGAGAAGGGATTCCCCTATAGTTACTGTCAGGACCGTCTGCATCACATGCAGGTTCTGCAACCTGCTTTTTATAATAATAAGTTTTAGCAGAAACGTCATGAGATCAACCATTTCGAGCAAAATGAACAGATTTAGAAAGTGCTAAATTGTTTCAAAGAAACTATTCAAATTAGGCACTGTCAATCCAAATACATTATTATTATCAAACTTATTCCATTAACTCTATGCATACCTTAAACCAACCTTTACTTTTATAATCAAGTATTTAATATTGGACAGAGCCCACGTCTACTTGTCACGTTATATCATAAGATAATCCGACCTATAAGGATTATAATGATCCACTATTTCTGGCTGTGACATCTGCTCGCAAGATCAAAACTACATCCAAATTTCTGGTCTCAACTTCCTGATTCTAGTATTCTATCATTGGATTCAACTGCAAAACTATTGTTAATGCTCAATTGGTCTGTATATGCATGATTAGTCACTGAAAAAATAAAAGACACTACACATTGGTTTCAGTCAATTCTAGGATTAAATAAGTTAAGAAAGAAGTTTCAAAGTTGTTAAACTAAGGCACTCACAGTTAATTTTGCAACTCCTTTTCCAATTTACATGTCCACAACATAGCCTCAATTTCACTTTCAGACATACATCCTTGGCATGCTTCCTGATACACTCTGTCTTCTTTGCATTACAAAGTACAATTAGGATCTAAATTAAGTTAACCAAATAATATTAAAAAATCAGTCATTTTCTTTTAAAGATACAATGTTTCAGTGCTTCGTTTGACAAAGCAACCTTCTCTATGCAATAATTCCAAAGTTACCTTAATAAAATTTTGGGTTTATATTACAGTCTACTAATATAAAATATAATAATGGTTGTTACTTGAATAACAGCGTTGAAAATAACTCATGGAAATGCTTGTAGTCTAAACAAATCCATTATCTTATTAAGAACCCTCAATGTACTCTGATAATATTGTTTTCCTCCCAATATCAGGCAGCATCAACCAACTTTTCCTTCTACACCTTTTATTATATTGGTATATCCAGAAGATACTCTTCACCACAGCATTCTCATCACACGGTCTCACCTATAATTCTTATTCCTTCAGATGAGTACCATCACACACACGCGCGTTTCTTTTTCTAACTCACGTCTCTTTTTTCGTCAAATGACATCCTCGGTAAGCAGGCATAGCAATGATGCAGCAAAGTTGCACATGCACTTGCATACCAAGATAATCCCACAATTGGATATTTATGATATTAGATTTCGAAACCAAATAAGATCTATATATGGCAAACAATTATATAACTATTTCATGCAGGGCAAGAACAGGTACAAGTATCATCATCTCTAATTTGTGATCATATTTGCAATTTATGACCTAAACAAGGGTCAAGGCTAGACAGGCACATCTGTAGGGGTGTTATGCTCATAACCATTTCTGAATATAGTTGACAAGGACCCAAATTTACGCTATATATATTTCACCTCCCACTTCAAGATATATAAACTATGGCTAAAACAAAGAGAAAACAACCTTAAAGCAAGTAGAAGTGCATCTGACCATTTATATGCATAGTAAATATAAATATACCTTTCCAGTTCCTTCGGTCACAGTTACTGCAAGATGCAATCTTCCCATTTTAATGTTCTGGAGAGGCAGCCACATGTCATGCCTCTGGCCATCCCTATATTCATTGATGTTTACACAACAGTCTCTGCATCATTTGCACAACTAGTTTACAAAAGTGAAAGAAAGAAAAAATTATATTAAAGCAGCTATACCTATGTTGTACCAGAATCATTAAGGACGTGAGGAGGATATACACAAAAAATATCTAGTGGATAGAGGATTGGACTCACTAAACAAAAAAAAAAGAAAAGAAAAAAAAACACTTTGGCAACTAAAATAAGCTTCCAAATATGAATTTTAGCAGAACGCCCTTTCTAAATACAACCATCTTGGTGAATTCAATGAAGAAAAAAAGATGCAAGATCTGGAATACCATCCGACAAGAAATACATGACAGATACAGAGAGAAAAGCAAAAACAGAATTTCTGGAAGCCAGACTAAATCTGTTTCAGAAACTAAGGTCATGTATGCTTGTATTTCCAACCCCCTTTTTCCACTTTCCAACTATTCCGGAAAATGGGTTTATGTTTGTTTCAAAAAAAATTCAGTAGAAATAAAGTCATTTCCAGTTTTCACTTTTTATGGAAAATATTCTTTTGAAAACACAACCAAACAATTTTTTCATTTCAATTACGCAAACCTAGGTAAAAAATACACTACACTCACGCAAACCTATGTCAAAAATAAATTTAAAAAACTATAACCAAACATATTCTCATTTTCAAACAGAAATTCAGACAACAAACCAAACATATTCTCAATTCTCACACAAAAACCAATAAAGTTTGAAAATTCATTTTCCAACACTAGAAACTGGAAATTGGACTTGGAAACACATCCATTAATCATCTAACAGTCGTCCATGCATAATCAAGTATTAATGTTGAAAAAGAATAACACACCCCATCATGTCGTCAAATATGTGGTCCTTATCCCGAACTTCAATAGCAAGCATGTTTTCTGATTCCCACGTGCAGATAGGGATCTTGAATTCCTCACGCCACATTGGAGCCAAAGTTTTCTTCATAGTCTTAGTCCGAAATCTATAAGGGCCTAGTTGTCCCTTCACATATGGGTCGGCCAATCCTGAAAACCACCTCCAGTTCAATCAAGTAAATCTTATGTACAATAGTATAAGAATACTTAAAACTAACCATTCATGTCTGAAGGCTTCATTTCAGCAGCTTCAAGAACTTCCACAATAGCGTATGCTATAGGCTCCTTTGCATCAACAGAGAACCAATTTTCTGACATGTAAGATGCAAGACTAAGTGACCAAAATTACCGAAATATGAAAAATACTAGTCATCGTTGGTACATTTCATCTAGACACTGGACTAATCACATGTTCACATTTTATACACTGTGGTAACAACAAGTTCATAGAGAAACTAGCCACGAGCCATAATTATAGTGGTCTAGAATCTGGAAATCATTAAATGTTTGCTAAGAATGTAAATCGAGATTTTAAATCAAGTGCCATGTGTAATTTAGTTTAACAATCTTACTAACTGAATTTATCCATGAAAGTTGTCGTAGTCAACGGTCATTTCTTGAAAAAAATTGAATTCATGCAACCAATATTACTATCATTATTATTGTCAATAGTCTTTTCCAGCTTACCAAAAAAATTAAATTCAGTAAATCATTTATAAATTCAGAAATACTTTTAACTTTCTCATTTCAAGTAAGATATTGAGAGTTCCACTTCATAGTATTAAACCCTTGGCAATGAAATTGATGCAATAATGCAAGTTTGTATAAAACCTTAATGTGCAATTATATTATATAATGTGATGAACATAAAAGTCAAACAAATAAAAAGCCAACTAAGATTAATTTATTTTTATTCTGAAAAAAAGATGTTCAACATCCTAACTAGGATTTCAAGTATAAGGGTCATTGCTAAATGACAACCGTTCTACTTTACAACAGCGATTCTCCTATAATTCCAATACAACAACAACAACAAACTAAGCCTTAATCCCACTACGTGGGGTCGGCTATACGGATTATATCGCGCCATCATTTACGGTCATAAGCCATATTTTCATTTATTTCTAGGTATAACATATCTTGTTTAATAGCTTCTTTCCAAGTCTTTTTAGGCCTACCTCTACCTCTTTTGATTTGTGTGAGTGATTCTCTACCTTCTAAGCGTCGCACGGGTGCATCTAAAGGTCTCCTATAAACATGTCCAAACCATCTTAATCGTGTTTCTCTAATTTTCTCATCTATTGGTGCTACTCCCACTTTGTTTTTAATGTGTTCATTTCTTATTTTATCTAATCTAGTGTGTCCACACATCCATCTTAGCATTCTCATCTCTGCTACCCTCATTTTTTGTTCGTGTTCATATTTAGTCGCCCAACATTCTGCACCATAAAGCATTGCGGACCTTATGGCCGTTTTATAAAATTTTCCTTTCAATTTTAATGGTATTTTACGGTCACAAAGAATAGAAGATGCAATCCTCTATTTATTCCAACCGGCCTGGATCCTATGTGTGACATCTTTATTGATTTTCCCATTCTCTTCAATTATAGATCCTAAGTATTTAAAACTCTTTGTTATACACACTTCATGTCCATCAATTTTAACCTTCGTCTCATTGTTCCTGTTGTTCTTACTAAAGTGGCATTCCATATATTCTGTTTTAACCCTACTTATAGTAAAACCTTTTGATTCGAGTGCTTCTCTCCAAGCTTCCAATTTTGCATTTACTCCTTCTCTTGTTTCATCAATTAAAACTATATCGTCCGCAAATAACATACATTCAGGGATGGATTTTTGTAAGTGTTTAGTGATTTCATCAATTATTAGGATAAAAAGGTAAGGGCTTAGAGCGGATCCCTGATGCAAACCTATAGTGTTTGGAAATTCACTAGATATTCTTGTTGGTGTCCTGATACATGTTATATCATCATACATATCTTTTATGGCATCTATGTAAGCTATTTTTATTCCTCTTTTTTCCAATACGCGCCACATTATATCTCGGTTGACTCTATCGTATGCCTTTTCAAGATCAATAAAAACCATATGTAAATCTTGTTTTCTCTCGTTATATTGTTCACATAGTCGTCTAATTAAGTGTATAGCTTCAATTGTGGATCTTCCTGGCATGAAGCCAAATTGATTATCTAATATACTAGTTTCATTTCTTATTCTTGCTTCTATAACTCTTTCCCATAGTTTCATTGTATGACTTATTAATTTAATTTCCCACCATTAATTTGCACAATTTTGTATATCCCCTTTGTTTTTATATATAGGTATCAATATACTTTTTCTCCATTCATTAGGCATTTTCTTAGTTTTTAGGATAACATTAAATAATTTAGTAAGCCGTCGCAATCCCAACTCCACCTGACATTTCCATGCTTCAATTGGTATATCATCTAGCCAACCTGTTTTGCCGCTTTTCATTTTGTTTAGTGCTTTTTCTGTTTCATGAAGTTGAATCCTACGATAAAAGGTACGGTTTACTTCGATTGCCAGATTGCCTAGTTCCCTAGTGTGACTTCCTTCCTCTTCTGGTTCGTTAAAAAGATTATTGAAATACCTCTTCCATCGATCTTTTATGTCCTCGTCTTTCACTAAAATATTATCATTCTCATCTTTTATGCATTTAATTTGGGTTAGATCTCTTGTTTGTTTTTCCCTAAATTTAGTTATTTTATATATATTTTTCTCTCCTTCCTTAGTATCTAGTTTTTTTATAGAAAGAAATCTTCATATGCCTTGGTTTTTGCTTCATATATTGCTCTTCTTACTTCTTTTTTGGCGTCTTTATATCTTTTAAGATTTTCTTCGTTTTTACAGGAATATAATACTTTGTAACTAGTTCGTTTTTCCTTTACCTTTTCTTGGATTTCTTGATTCCACCACCACGACTCTTTATTCCATTTATTACCATTTGACACCCCTAATGTTTCTTTTGCGATCTTTTTCATTTGAGTAGTTACATAGTTCCATGTATCCTCGGCTTTGTCTTCCACTTTCCAGTCAATGGTTTTTACTAGAGATTTGACAAAACTATCTCTTTTTTCTTTATTCTTTAAGTTCCACCACTTAATTCTCGGTATGTTAATTTTCTTTCTCTTTAAGTGTATGTTAATAAGTTTGATATCCAAAACTAGCAATCTATGTTGGGTGGTGAGGCTTTCTCCGTATTACTTTGCAATCTTTGTATATTTTTCTCGCTTTTTCCTGTTAGGAAGTAGTCAATTTGTGATTTGTTAGGACCACTTTTAAATGTAATTAAATGTTCGTCTCTCTTTTTAAACAAGGTATTACCTATAATGAAATCATAAGCAACGCAAAAGTCAGGATGGTTCTACCCTCATTGTTCGAAATGAAGCCATATCCTCCATGGACCCTTTCATAAACTTCATTATCCTTCCCCACATGTCCATTTAAGTCTCCACCTATGATGACTTTTTCATTTTGAGGATTGATTGCATTAGAGTTTCTAAATCTTCCCAAAATTTAGCAAAATTTCTTTAGTAGCATCATCTAATCCTACTTGAGGTGCATATACACTAACAATATTTATAAGTTCGTTACCTACTACAATTTTAAGGGCTATGATTCTATCTCCATTTCTAGTTACTCCTACTACTTGATCTATGAAGAGAGGATCTACAATGATACCCACCTCATTCCTAGTTATATCCTTTCCACTATACCAAAGCTTATAACCTGTAGTATCTAGTGTCTTAGCTTTCTCGCCTACCCATTTAGTCTCTTGGATACACATAATATCTATGTTTCGTCTTTTCATAATACCTACTAACTCTATAGTTTTACCTGTCAAAGTACCTATGTTCCAACTGCCAACTCTACATTTTCTAATTTTCTTGTTATCATTTGTGTTCCTCTTATTAGTGTGTGAGGGCTCTTGTGTATTTTTCACTACACCCAAGCCCTTATGGAGGTGTAGCGGTCCTTGCCAAGACACCGCAGTCGGACGCGCACTCCTTACGGGGAGCATCCTAGCCTTATCACGATGTCTTATATGATCCATACCATAAGGAAATGACTAGAGTTCTACGCTGGTTGTCGACCTAACGCAACCCTCTTCCTTTATCCGGGCTTGGGACCGGCAACATATAGACGGGTTGCCCTGTCTATATGCAGGATTCTCCTATAATTCCAATAATTGAAAAAATAAAAGAAAGAGAATTATTTAGAACAATAGGGGTTTTAAGACTAACAATTGCTAGTTGCCCTACCTCGACCCGGCATCCACCACCACCCCCCACACTAATACTTCATATGCCCTAGATCCATCCCTGATTACCACATTATGGGCTCATTGTTGGGGTAAATCACCATTGTTGAATATTCTATTAGCCAAAGAACATCGAGTTCGAAATGACAAAGTAGACAAATCATTCAAGCTCGTGTAAGATTTTAATAGCATGCACGAAAAAAAAAACCTAACTACATGCAACAAACTTCACACCACCGACCCCACATAGTGGGATAAGGTGCAGTTAATGATGATGATGATGATGATGATGATGAACTACATGCAACAACAAGTAGAATAGCGACATCAAGATTCAGAATACCTGATTGGGGTGAAGCAAATTTTTCAACATCAACCACCAGCATATTAGGCTGCAGAAGTTACAGAGACTAATTAGTAAAGCACTTCATGTCTGGGGCCCTAAACTTACACCATATTTGCAGTAAAAAGATGCAAAAGAAAAAATATTTATTTTAACAGAATCAGAATGAATACTCTCAACTGTAGCAACCACAAAAGGAAACTATCTCACCTCCACTAGAGTTTGCTCAAAGACGAGGGCCAGAAGTTTATCCTATCCAGAAACGAAAATTAGCATATAGTAAGTCAGACAAATGTGTGGAAGAAGAATGAGTTTGAAAGGACAATCTTTGTTTGTGGGTGGGGTTGGGGAAGGGGTGGGGGTTGCCGTGTACTTACTATCCAGCCAGCTATGCCTGGAAGTTCTGTTACATCAAGGCCATGCGTGAATATAGGTTTCACAGTCATCTGAAAATATGGAGGCCCGGCAAAGCACACACGCAAACGACTAATAAAGGGCCATCCACGAAGGAACTTAACCCCAACCAACACCTGCAAGAAAGACTTTAGGTAACTATTGCTGATGTGCATTCAATTGATGCAAATAACTAAAACAACTATACATTTAAATTATGACAGAAGAGCTAGTGCATGAAATGATCTTAAAGCTGTAAAATAGAACTACTATTTCCCATTACAGGAGGCAATAAAATGGGAACCATACAAATACGAGAGAATTTGATTTCCCATCCAACAGAAATATATATTTCACCATGTTTCAAAAGTATACAGATTTTGAAGTGCATCCTGAATTACAGTGCAGTGTGACATATCTTTTACTCACCTTCCCTTCAACATGCATGCCCAACATATGCAACTTCGCCCACATTCCAAAACCCAATCTTTTCCTCAGTTTAACACCAAGTATTGCACTCATATCATCTGCTGTACGGAAATTCATTCCCAATTCCAGAACCTGCATGTATAAGCATTAATATCACTTTACCACATGAACAAGTAATACAATATCCGATCTATGTGCATAGATAACCTCTAATCAGCCTCACTTACCAAGTGATCGTCACCATTGGAATTATGAAGAACCCTCATTTCAGTAAATATAGGCGGGGATCTTCCCAAGTAAAGATGCTGGAGCTCAACATCTTTCTGTATATACGCAAATAAAATTCTCGTTACTAGAAATCAGAAATACAATAGGGGAAGCAACCTCAAACAAGTACTACAAATGAAACCAATTTGCAAGGAAAATCCCTTCGCCCCAAAAAAGGAAAACATACAACACTGAAGTCATTCATAAATGAATATGCAAGAACTCAAACAATCACCACCCCAGAAAGGGGTTTGGTTTAAATTCATACCACTGTCCAAGGTTTATACTTTTTCAAGAACCATGGAAAAATAGGGAGAAGAATTTTCTGAGAAACTATCTCTTCCATGCAGACTAGCCACATCTTCTCAATGGCATGGTTCAACCATCTAACAGTTTCTGACTCCGATAGCACCTGTAGCAAATTTTAAAAACAGATATTAAAAACCTTTTAGTAACATGGATTTTAAAATTATACTTCAGCACCTTTAAAAAAAATCAAAAGAAAACGGGACCAATAAATTTTTACTTTAGCCTATTAAAAGATCAAAAAAAAAAAATGTAGAGAACTTTCAATTCGCATAACACTTTCCAGTCATTTTTCTTAGCCTCTCTCTAATCCAATAACCCAGGAGTCTCTCTTTAAACATAACATGATCACTAAATATTAAAACATCAGGAGTAACCCCTTTTTGTTCTTTTTCCATTCTTCTTTTTCTCCTTGGTGGGGCGGTACACCACATCAAAAATATGCTAACTGATTAAGGCATCTTAAAATAAAATTAAAGAAAAAAAACTTATTTTCAATAAAAAAATGGAAAATTATAATTTACCCGTCTTTGATTGGACTCTCTTTTTTCCTCAAACTGCAGTTTCTTTCTCAATTTCAGCACGTACCCTTCATGAACCTTCAAATTTACCACAATCCATCAGCCCTAATCGTAGCAATAAATTCCAATTAAAAACGAAAGAAACAGAAAAAGAGAACTGACAAAAACTCACCAAATAGAGATATATTAGGGAGATAAAATAAGCAACAGGGTGGCAATAGTTGAAAGAATTGAGACCCCATAGCAAAAGCAGCACAATGCACACATGATGCAATATCGTCGCGTCGGTTATACTACCCATCTTAATACAGAAAAATCCACTCAAAAATTCAAGTAAATATATAAAAACACAGAGAAATCATTTCATCAAACTCTGATTCATCTGGGTCGCTGCCCCTTCACTGCATTCACCGCGACAAAAACGCAGATTAAGTTAATAATTATTACATATACAGAAAGACACTGATATGGGTATTGATTCTATTGAAGGAGAGTGGAATTTGTTCTTCCGGCGGGGTAACAAACCTTTCAAAGTGGACTCGACGCGCCCTTGTGATTTTTTTGTCGCTGTTTTCTGATTGTTCAGAGATTTAGAAGACTCGGTCCAGGAGGAGGTTGGATTTTTCAATCAGTTTCTTCTTCGAAAAATTTCTGCTTTTTATTTTTATTCTTATTATAATTATACCAGAGTAAATACGTAAATAATTAAATATTGCTCTCGTAGTGAAGGGGGCATCGAGTATCGTCGGACAGTTGGTGCCACGTGTCGGTGCCACGCAATGGACGTGCCCGACAACGCGAAATTGAAGCGGATAATGCAGTCATTTAATACGGATACATCTGCAGTTGAAAATTTAACAATTTGTGCGATTCGTTTAGAAAACTTGAGGAAAAACATTTTGAAAAACAATTTTAACTGATTTTGCATTTTATACTCTGCACTTTTTATCATTTCAAAAAAAATACACCACCTATTGTCAAGTGTTGCACAAAAAAAGACTACACGTGTCATTCAAATTGCCTCGTAATCTTTTTTTTTTTTTTTTTACCAGAATTTAGCAAAAATATCAAATCCATGATTAAATAAAACAAATATGCATAATGTATCCATTTTCCTTTTTCATAATAACATTTCAAACTCTTTGCTAAAAAAAAAAACTAAGAATAAAATTTTAGAACTCATTTCAAACTTGGTTCGATTTTAATCTGGGGTTAGCTCAGTGACCATGGATATTACTCGCAATAATAAGGCTCGAGTTTGAGTACCTGCACGGAGCCGAACTTTAAAAAATGGTGTAATTTTGAAAAAAAAATAATAAATATGTGAGACATGTACATGAGTGACTCAAGACTCTCAGGTTTATACAAAGGTATGAGATTCAATTCCACCACCCTTTCCCCTCTCAAGATAAATACTAAAGAAAAAAAAAAACATGTCTCTCCTCCCATAATATGTACTAAAAATAATTAACCATTGAACTAAATTCATGATGCAGTGGTTATCTATGAGTGTTGACGTTAATACTTTTTAGTACAAATACTGAGATGAGAGGAGGCTAGATGAAAATCGAACCCAAACATATATATAAAGTTTACAAATGTGTTACCATCTATGCTACTAAAGGATTCCCGAGTGTTACGTTAAATTAAGCCTACACAATAAGTATCTTCTAAATATTATTAATAAGAATCACTGAGAATTTAAAGAGAACAACTATTTATTTATGTATTTTGCTCATTTTGTTTCATAGGCAAATAGTATAATTTATGCCTTATAGGCTTATATGTATCTCTTGCTATTGAGTATTTAACTGTACTCCAACAACAAATTGTCTTGAAATTGTTAATGCACCGTAATTAATTAAAATTACATAAAATTTAATTAAATATATTGATGCCCACATTATTATCCCATATACTAGCATGGATCATTAACACCGTGTTATGTACATAATGGGTCAGTCTTGTTGAATGTTTTCATTGAATTATGAGGCATCTCATTCTTGGAGAAATTCCAAGTCAGCGCTTTTACTTTGTCTTTTCTTTATATTAATATTCATTATATACAATTTGCAATCTTAAACACCATTATTTTTTTTTTTTTGAGGAAGAAAGGCAATGATTTTCATTAATGAAAATTAAGGAGGGGCTTCCTGTATCACCAAGTTCAAAATGTGATGAGGAAGAGATCCCAATACAGACTCATTTGTACCCACAGAAAAAACATGACGGGCTAGATTGTGCGCAACACAATTCCCAGTCCTTTTGACCCAACTAAAATAAACAGAAACAAAGCGAGGGAGAAGCGATCTAATATCATCTATAATATTTCCCAGGTACGAAAAATCACCATTATGAATGCAATGCAATATTAGCGATAAGTGGGAAGAAGGTGCTCCCAATAATTCGATATAAACAATTATATTTTGGCACAATGAAGAATAATTAATATTAATGTTAATAGTGTACGTTAAGATAGATGGAAAAAGCACATGTATTGTAATTGAAATTTATTAATAACATGTGAAGATATCCATATATATATTTTATATTTACATAAATTTGAAGTCCACGCAAATTGGTTCTAAACTAAAAATTTACCAGACTTTTTGTTTGTTCTTTTTCTTGTTTCCCTGCGGTATTTAAGGAGTACTCTACATCTCTAAGTTGTTCTTATATTTTATTGTGTCATTTTACATTAATATAGTGATTATTTTGTATTTTATTGTTAATGCAAGTACTTTATTAATAAAATGTTTCGTTAATTATACCACAATTTTCAAATGAAACACTTTATTGTCTTTGACTAAATGCATGTAGACACACTTTTATTTTCTTTTAGAAAAAAAGAAGAATGTGAAAGGAGTGTCTTGCTCCAAAAGATTTATTGGAAATTTCTTATCTATACTAGTATTTTTACCCTATAAACTTTGGCATATGAAAAGAAAGAATATGCCTCTTCAAAAAAGAAGGGAGAATATGCATTTTACACGATCAGACTTGACTTTGAAAGCAAAAATATGGTAAAAAAATAAATAAGTGCATTAGTTTTTTTTATCACTTTCTAACTAATTAAAGAAGTAAAATTATTCTTATTGAGTGAAAAGTAAATGCTCACTTATCCTTCTTTCACGACTTTTTCTTTGTTTTTGTGACTGGGTGTTGGGTATTAGTGATTACGGTATTACATTTTATTCTTTTTTGGCTAAAACCATCAAGTTCCTTTTCCTCTTGAAATTTGTGGTTCAATTTAAAGAAATACAAAATTTATTAGTAATTGCTAGTAATTGGTAACATCAATTTCCACTCGTCCCATAGCTTTGACAAATGACAACCCTAGTGACTAGAATTATAATTATAAGCTAATTAATGGAAACAACTACGAGTTTATAGCTCAAGTGATATTATTCACCCTTTATAAGGGTGTTGACCAGGGTTCGAATCCGGTATCTTTCAGTTTCTTTGAAATTTATCCCTCACCTCTAACTATTACTCTCAACTTATTAAAAAAATGGAAATAAGTATTATTGTGCAAGTTTACCATAAAGACATTCATGTACAAAAATATATACTCCCCATTTCTAAAAATATTGATCATACACAATCATAAAATAATTGACTGAAGAAACTTTTTTATTTTAATTTGTCCACACTGATTTTACCAATTTTTTTATTGAGCATTCATGGTTTTGGTAGACCTCCATATAGGGTTCAGTTCCACCCACAACATATATATATATATATATATATATATTTCTATTAACACCGTTATATACTTAATGCAGGGCTTCAATTAATAGACATTTAAAAATAAGTTATTGGACTAGTATAGCATGTTAATTAAAGTCATATTCACACACACACACACACACATATATATATATATATAATAAAGAAAGAAATGAGAAAAAGTATATATATCCAAAAGAATGTTCATAGCTAGCTTTGTGTATATACATATATAATATATTTGAAAATAGTTAGATATAAAAGAATAAACATAGAGAGGGGTAACTAATAATATGGCCAAACAAGGGTCAATTTGCTACAATGTAAAATTGCTTCAAGATGGGGATGTAATAGTGGTCCGAGTGATCGTCTGGATTTCGATTATCATCACTTCTCCTCTCATATGTACTAAATAAAAAAGTGTTTATATCGTATCAAAAAAATAAAAATAAAAAATTGCTTAAATATTACCATGGCTTGACCTACTGAGGCAACTTGGACCACGACCCTCTTTTTTTTTAAAAAAAAATATTTAGTTTATTTATATAATTTTTCCTGGATTTTCTATTAAGTGCACCTCACTTCTATATGTATCGCCCTCGTCTTGGCTCTGCTATTGGACCTACACTTCTAGCTTGGCCTTCATATTAATGCCCAACAAGAAAAAAGATACACATGCACGTCGCCTATAAATTTTAATATCACTATCCTATTTTGCTTTTTTAGTTTTTCTTGAAGAAAACAAAAGGTCACTTTCTAACCTAATTTTTGTCTCCTAATTTTTCTTTCTTTAAAAAAATAATAAAAAATAAGATATTTCCAAACTTCTAAACTTAAAAATTAAAAAGCATATTTTTTAATATCATAAGGATGATATTAAAAGTTAGGCAATATAATATGTTTGCTTTGACGAGGGAAAGTCCCGATGACGAAACTCCCCACATCTACCAGAGTCCCTTTAATTTGGCCAAGCGGAAGCCCCGTAAGGGAACGAATCAACGGGACACGAACCCAGTAACACCACTTACAATATTTCAACATAAGAACTGTCACCACATGGATTCAAACACGCAACGTCAGAGTGTGTTCCACCCAATCATCTTGCCTGCTTGCCACTTAGCATGCCCCTAATCTGTTTGCTTATTTTAACAAAGTCAGGATTAATTCGTATTAGGAGGATATTTTCGAAAATATCAAAGTTAGGCAATAGACTGTTAGCTTATTAATTTATTAGAGAATACATCGAGAAAAATAAATAATCTCATCAAGTGTTTTTTCTTTATGAACAAAGGTTACTGTAATTATGAAAACAGTGTTTATATATATATATATATATATATATATGTATATATTTTTTTTCTTTTATTAACGGGAACCCGCAGCCGCTACTCTTTCAATGCGCACTGAATAAATCTTCGGGTTGGATGTGAAAACAGTGTCTATATTTATATCAAGGCGTCTTTTTTTTTTCTTTTATTAACGGGGAACCCGCAGCCGCTACTCTTCCAATGCGAACTGAATAAATCTTCGGGTTGGACGTGAAAACAGTGTCTATATTTATATCAAGGCGTGTAGACGTTTTGGTTCCTATGTTCTACTATATTTCGTCACTTATTCTAAATTTCTTGGACTGAACTATTCTTGTTTGGACTTTGGAATAAAAGTTATGAGATAATAATAATGTATGTTTATGAATTGTGATGAAGACTTGTCCAGCAACAAAATTGGACTGCAATTTGCTATTTTAAAAACACAAGATGTGTTTGTCATAAAGAAGAAAAAAGAAACACAATTGTGACATCTTTTTTCTGATTTCACCCAGAAATAACAATAAAAATCTGTATGATAGAATTAAACATATTCCATCACTTATAAATTAACAATAAGTGGGTTCCATGATTCATAAATTAACAATTATTTTGACCACAAAATCCGACAATGAAATAAGGTGGAGCAGTTGCAAAAACTAAACGAATGGTTGAAATAATTTATTTGTTAATGTTGGACCATATTACACTGAAAATTGTCTAGGCACTGTGTGGAAATCTTATTTATTGCGATGTCCTAGCCGCAGAAAGATTTGGATGCTATAAGATTAAAAATATATATTTGGTTTTTTCGAGATTTTTTATTCTTGGGTTTTCAAGCCCATCTTTTTTTTTCTTTTTTTTTTGTGAATAAACACCTAAGACTGCGATTGGACGTGAAAGAGATTTCATTTTCGTTCCGCCGGAGAATTATTTTTGATCAAATATGCGATTGTTTATGGAAATTTTCAGAAAATATACTATTATTTCACTTTTACTTTTTCTCAGTTTTTCTCTTACCAATCACATCTACACGTTTTTCACAAAAAAACTAATCATTATTACACATTCTCCCACAAATTTCACTATTCGCTCACTCACACATTTCTAACTACCAATCATTATTTTACTATTTTAAATCAAATCAATTTTCATCATTACTTTTTCATCTCATATCCAATCACATTCTTAAAATTCATCTTTTTCTTTCAAATTTTTTTCACCACTATTCTCTAATAAAAAAAATTTTCAAAATGAAAAAGCATATCCAATCGCGCCCTAAGTTCCGCCCATCTATTTTCTTTCTTTTTTTTTTGTGAATAACCACCCAAGCTCAGCCCATATTTTTAGTGGGCTAATTCTTCCAGACTTTCAGTCCATAAGGTCCCAAAATCAGCTTAACCCAAGAGTCATTGTAAGACAGGTTCACTGGGCTGGAAGGACCCAAGTCCAGGGACACTCTTTATATACCAACCAAGCATTATTTATGAATTTTTTTTCTAACTAAATAATTTTTAATGTGATGACGTGAACATTGGGCTCGGAATGGCTGGTGCTTAACTGCTTATCAAAGTTCACACGTCTAGTCAATCATTTAGTGGGCCATTTCTTCAGTCCATAAGATTTAGCCCAACCCCTAGATCATCGTAGACAGTACACAAGAACATGGTCACTCTTACATACCAACTATATCTAAGCTTTAAAAATGGGCCTAACCTTCTGCCAAAAAAAAAAAAATATAGGCCTAACCTCAAAGCCTAGTATATTTCAATCTTCATATCAGCTCAATTCTTACAAATATCGACAGCAGCAACATCGTTCATGTCTAATAGTTAAGGGTGGACACTGGCCAATGGCCATACCCAAAGATCTAGATTTATTTTCATAATAAATTTTATTGTGATACTTATTTGTTATTTAATCTCTCACGGCAAAGCTACAGAAAACAATAATTATCAATTTCAAACACGATAATTGACTTTTGAGCCCGATAGAAATCAATTAATTTATATATTATACTGTGTGTAAATGAAAGTGACTGACACGCGGTAAAAATGTACAATTCTAAAAGTTTGACTGAGTTCTGCTGCAACTTGCAAGAATGATACTTCGAAGAAAATATAAATATATTTTTTTAATAAAACAAGTACATGGCCGATCCTGACTTTTCAGGGGTCATTGGCAATAAGAGAAAAGAAGGCCCTTATAAAAAGTACAATTAAAAACTTCGTGCTCCAACAACAAACATCTTTTTTATCATGTAGAATATTCAACGAGTACAACACCTACAAAAACAAAACAAAAAAGTATTTACAAAAATTGGATCTTCTAGCATTTTGAGAAGCAAAATCATCAATAAAATCATCAAAATCAAGATTTTCCAACATTTATTTTCAATACATAAAATTGTTAACACATTTAATCTTTCTTGAGACATTGAACGCAAGTGTGATTTGATCAGTTTTAGTTTTGAAAAACTTATCTCAATTGATGCTACAGTAATTGGTATAATTAGCAAAACTTTATAAGCAATGAAAGTATTTGGAAAACAATCTAACGCTTTTATAATTTCATGTGTTGCTAAAAGATTCAGCCTCACTCCTAGACTCCTAGTTTTGGCATCTTCACTAACTCTTGATAATTCAAATAAAACTTCTCTTATCTCATTAGAATGAGTTATTATAGTTGTGATACTATTAACATGATTTTCTCATCTTGTTGTTGATAATGGATTTAATATCAAGTGATGAACAATATCTTAAAGAAAATGGTTATTTGGTATTTTTTAATATTTGACATTTGGTATTTTTTAATTTTTTGGGGGCTCTTATAAATATTTTTTTTAATAAAACATGTATACCTATATAAAGGCCTATGTAATATCGAGACCCCTCAAAACCAGGGGCCACCCTCAGGGCCAGCCGTGAACAAGTACTATCAACACTTTTCTCCATAGGCGAAGAGGAACTGAATGACCTAGAAGGAAGGGGATTCAACGAAAAACATGATTTGAATTTAAAAAGAAAAAAAAAGATAAAGAAAAAAATCAACCAGGACTGGAATTCAACGAAAAAAATGTAAAATTATTACCTGAATGATGAGACGCAACAACAGTCAATGTATTTTACAAGCTAACGCACATTTTTTCCCTCTTATTTAACTAACTATTATTCATCACAACAAAAGCACTATTCCAGTCGTCATGTCTGAAATATTTTTCAAAAGATATGTCATAAACTTGAAAAGCAATGCCCAATACATGGAATATAAATGTTAGGAATGGTAAAACGCGAAAAGTAAACTCCTAAAAGGCAAAAAAGAATTCTTTTTTTCCACTGAAACTTCTAAGAAGATGAATTAGTTTACCACTCAGACAAACAATATACACTTATGTATCCAAAATTCCAAATGCTAGTCCGTCTCTACAAACAAATATAGGTCAAAAGAGAAAAAAAGCATGAAAAAACTGCAACCATGAACACATTAAGCAAAGGCTTCTTATTACTTCTCCTGACAGCACTAATCATTCAGAAAATCTATGGAGCAACAGATACCATAAATGTCACTCAAAACATTACCGATGGGGAGTCCATCGTTTCATCTGGCGGAACATTCGAACTCGGATTTTTCAGCCCTGGAAACACCAACAACCGTTATGTCGGCATGTGGTACAAAAACATAGCAGCTGACAAAGTTGTTTGGGTTGCCAACAGAGAAGTTCCACTCACAACTAATTCTGGTGTCTTAACAGTCATGCATCCAGGAATATTAGTCCTTCTAAATGACACCAACAACATATTATGGTCATCCAATATTTCAAAATCAGTAGTCAACAATCCAATCGCACAATTGTTAGACAATGGGAATCTAGTCGTGAGAGATGCAAACAACGATAGACCAGAAAATTTCATCTGGCAGAGTTTCGATTATCCGACTGATACATTTTTACCAGGTATTAAATTTGGATGGAATTTCATAACAGGTGTAGAGACGTACCTTTCGTCATGGAAAAACGACGAAGATCCATCTCCCGGAGACTTTACGTACCACTTGGATCCAACAGGATATCCACAAATAGTCATGAGACAGAATAAAGTCGAAACGTACAGGATCGGCCCCTGGAATGGTCTTCGATTCAGTGGATTTCCTAACATGAGGGCAGATCCAACTTACACATTGACATTAACGATGAACAAGAATGAAGTTCACTATTTCGAACACACCATTGACAGGTCGGTTGTTTCGAGGTTTACGTTAACTCCGGGTGGTGTTGGGCAACGCACTACATGGGTTAATCAAACACAAGAATGGGTTCGTATTATGAACGTACCGGGAGATAATTGTGATAGTTACAGTATGTGTGGTGCTTATGGCAGTTGCCATATTGGAAATTCTCCGGCATGTGGATGTCTGAACAGATTTGTGCCAAAAGATCCGGAAGGTTGGAATAGATCAGATTGGTCGAATGGATGCGTTCGAAGGACAAACTTGAGTTGCCAAGGAGATGTGTTTTTGAGGTTTTCTGGGATCAAATTGCCAGACGCACGACATTCTTGGTTCAATGAGAGTATGAGTCTTAAAGAATGTGAAGCAGCATGCTTAAAGAATTGTTCTTGTATGGCATACACAGCATTAGATTTCAGCAGAGGAAGCGGATGCCTTCTTTGGTTTGACGACCTGGTAGACATTAGAACTCTGTCAGCAGATGGACAAGATATATACATTAGAATGGCCTCTTCTGAATTAGGTAAGAAATAATAGATTGCTCTTCTCTAGCTATGCTTGTACTCATATTACCTTTTGGATATTGGGAGTGTTTTCAAACCATTCTGACTTCATCTTTATGCTGGGCCTGGCAGTGATATTGAAACTGAAGATAATTCTGTAAAATAAAAATAACTGCGTTTTTCGGAGAAACTATATGATGCTGGTAATTTTGGTTTGATATGTTATATTACTGCTCAACAATTTCTTGTATGAATACAGGTTATAAATTTTAACTCATTACACTGGTAGCTGATAAACTTGTTTCTATAGGCATTTATACTACTGTGTTGAGAGAATTTAATGCATCTTCCCTTCCATTCTCTGTTAAAGGGTTAATAAGGGTGGATCAGTTAGGCTTACCCTCCTTTAGAACCACTAGAGTGCCTTGAGCATGAATTGTTTGTAATCTTTTGTACACTGAATAATTTTGTTATAATAAATAGGTTGGGGATGTGACCTTAATCCCCCATCCCTACACGGGATGTTTCATAAAAAAAATGGTAAAAATGATCACATATTTGAAAGAGACATTTCATAAATTGTGCTTATCTAAACTGAATGGGAAGTTTCATGATTAGCAAGTCGAATGAAATCACTAACACTTACAAAAATCCATCCCTGAATGTATGTTATTTGCGGACGATATAGTTTTAATTGATGAAACAAGGGAAGGAGTAAACGCAAAGTTGGAAGTTTGGAGAGAAGCACTCGAATCAAAAGGTTTTACTATAAATAGGGCTAAAACAGAATACATGGAATGCCACTTTAGTAAAAACAACAGGAACAATGAGACGAAGGTTAAAATTGATGGACATGAAGTGAGTATAACAAAGAGTTTTAAATACTTAGGATCTATAATTGAAGAGAACGGAGAAATCAATAAAGATGTCACACATAGGATCCAGGCGGGTTGGAATAAATGGAGGAGTGCATCTTCTATCCTTTGTGACCGTAAAATACCATAAAATTGAAAGGAAAATTTTATAAAACGGCCATAAGGCCCGCAATGCTTTATGGAGCAGAATGTTGGGCGACTAAATATGAACACGAACAAAAAATGAGGGTAGCAGAGATGAGAATGCTAAGATGGATGTGCGGACACACTAGATTAGATAGAATAAGAAATGAACACATTAGAAACAAAGTGGGGTAGCACCAATAGACGAGAAAATTAGAGAAACACGATTAAGATGGTTTGGACATGTTTATAGGAGACCTTTAGAGATGCACTGCGACGTTTAGAAGGTAGAGAATCACTCACACAAATCAAAAGAGGAAGAGGTAGACCTAAAAAGACTTGGAAAGAAGCTATTAAACATGACATGTTATACCTAGAAATAAACGAAAATATGGCTTATGACCGTAAACGATGGCGTGATATGATCCGTATAGCCGACCCCACGTAGGGATTAAAACTTAGTTTGTTGTTGTTGTTGTTGTTGTTGTTGTAATGTATGGTTCAAAATTGTTGCAGAGTAGTGTCTTTGTCCTTTGAGATCATTTCTCATCAGATACTATCTGAAACGCGTGATTCAATATTGTTGCAGTCTCAAGGAGAGAAGAGAGAAATACTCATAGCAAGTTTGACATCAGTGATGGTTATGGTTCTCATAGGCGTCAGCCTTATATATCTTAAGAGAAGGAAGAATGATTTGAAGATGAGAAAAGAAGGTAAGAAAATGTGCCATTTCTCACGCTGGATAAAATAGTGATGAGGAAGTAATGAAAAAAAGAAAAAAAAAACATAAAAAGATATAGACTAAACAGAAAAGTGTCGTTCCTCAGTCTTTCTATGATTAATTGTACGTTCACATTTTCCATGTTGCAGGAAAATACAGTGGAAGTGATCACAAAGACTCAGAGCTACCATTGTTCAAGCTATCTACTATATTAAAAGCAACTAACTATTTTTCAATTGATAACAAGCTTGGGGAGGGCGTAACATTGTTCAAGCTATCTACTATTTTAAAAGCTACTAACTTTACTTTCAATGTCGTAACATTATTCTCTTATCGACACCCTATCGCAGTGGCTACATGTCTCCAGAATACGCAGTGGATGGCCTATTCTCAGTAAAGTCAGATGTATTTAGCTTGCACGCTAGTGCTAGAAATTGTGAGTGGTAAGAGAAACAGAGGATTTTCACACAGTGACCACCATCTCAACCTTCTTGGGCATGTAAGTGCCATATCCTATAGTTAACAATTCCCAAATACAAGCCTGTAAAAGTGAATACCTTTAGCGTTGTCTAATCTTGTACAGGCATGGACTCTTTACAAAGAAGAAAGATCACCGGAAATAATTGATGCTACCTAGCTGACTCGATTGACTTATTGGAAGTACTAAGATCAATCCATGTTGGGCTTTTATGCGTGCAAAAAAAACCTGAAGACAGGCCTAGCATGTCTTCAGTGGTTCTAATGCTGGGCAATGAAGGTGTATTCCCTCCTGCCAATCAACCTGGATTTTTCACCGAAAGAGAGCCATTCATTGCTGAAAATTCAAGCAAGGCAAATGCAATAAGTTCAACAAATGAAGTCACCATTACACTGTTAGAGGCCAGATAAGAAACACTATTAGAGGACTAAAGAATTGCCGGCTCGAAATGGATCTGAGCTGTTCACCCAACATCCAAGGCTCAACCAAGAAAAGACCATAAAGGCCCGTCTCGTAGTAGTTCAAAAGAGTTTTCTTTATAGTGCTGCAAAATATGGGGGTCGTACCTGGCCCTATAACTAGTTCACGACTTGTATAATTGATCAATTCTCCATAATCATTTTCACAAACATCTAAAATGCATGGCTGTTACGAAGATTGACGGATGAAACTAACAATACAGTAAAACCCTCTTCAATCCAAAACAAGAAACATATAATGACAGAATGTTTGTAGAAAATAAAAGGTATATTAGGGTCATTTGTTAATTAAGCGAGAAATTTGTTTTCTTACCGCAATGATAAAAGAAGCCGGTGCTGATGTTACTGTAAAAGCAGAAAGCCCCTGTATAAATGTACCCAAATTAGTAACTTTGAGAATGTTTGATTAAATTATGATATAAAAAGAGAAAAAATGGAATGATCATTCTAATCCTATCTACAAATAGAAGGTCCCACCAGCTATATTAGACGGTTTCTTACTCCTAACCGACAATATCATAATCCAGGCGATTTCTGGTAATAGACGACACCATAAATAATAGCTATCTAACCATTTTATTGTAGGAAAATTACAAATACTATCCCTATAATTTAATTTAATTAAAACAAACAAACCAAACTATCTTTCAAAATAACAAACACCTCCTTGTCATATATTTCTCTTTTACAAATTGTGTCAATTAAAGGGTAATTTGCATAAGAAATACAAAGCTCAAAGGGGTATTTGTTATTTGTTATTTAAAATAATAATTGATATTTTTATAATTAGATAGCTTTTATAATTGTCTCTTTATTTCATGCAACTTTTTTCATGGCAACAAAAGCACGAGCTCAGTTGCTGTCCATGCAGATAGCAGGAGGATGGCCCCAGCCGTCTTTTCTGAAAATAAAAATTCAAAGCATATATCATACACTTGAAAAAATGCCAAAAACATAAAAATAAAAATATTACGAATGGAAGTTTGACTTCCCTAAAAATTAACACCCAAAATAAGGCTGAAACACGAAAGAGTAAATTCTTATGTAAAGTTTGTGCAAAAATTTTCCACAGAAACTTCCACGAAGATGAATTAGTCAGCCACTCAGACAAAACCATATATATTCCTGTATCCAAATTCAAGTCCATCTCTCCAAACAAATAAATAGGTCAAAACAGAAAAAACCACAAAAACTGCAACCATGAACACATTTAGCAAAGGATTTTCATTACTTCTCCTGACAGCCCTAATCATTCAGAAAAATTCTGGAGCAACAGATACCATAAATGTCACTCAAAACATTACAGATGGGGAGACCATGGTTTCGTCTGGCGGAACGCTTGAACTCGGATTTTTCAGACCTGGAAATAGCAACAACCGTTATGTCGGCATGTGGTACAAAAAAATAACAGTTAACAAAGTTGTTTGGGTTGCCAACAGAGAAGTTCCACTCACAACTAATTCTGGTGTCTTAGCAGTCATACAGCCAGGAATGTTAGTCCTTCTTAATGATACCAACGATATAATATGGTCATCAAATATTTCAAAATATGTAGTCAACAATCCAGTCGCACAATTGTTAGACAACGGAAATCTCGTCGTGCGAGAAGCAAATGACGATAGACCAGAAAACTTCATCTGGCAGAGTTTTGATTATCCAACTGATACATTTTTACCAGGTATGAAATTTGGATGGAATTTCATAACAGGTGTAGAGACATACCTATCGTCTTGGAGGACCAATGAGGATCCGGCACACGGAGACTTTGCGTACCACTTGGATTTAACTGGATATCCACAAATAGTAATGAGGCAGAATAACGCCGAAACGTACAGAATCGGCCCCTGGAATGGTCTTCGATTTAGTGGAGACATGAGGGCAGATCCAACCTACACATTGACATTTGTGATGAAGAAGAATGAAGTTCACTATTTTGAACACACCATTGACAGGTTGGTTGTTTCGAGGTTTACATTAACTCGGGGTGGTGTTGGACAATGCTTAACATGGGTTAATCGAACCCAAGAATGGGTTCGTATTCTGGACGTACCTGTAGATAATTGTGATAGTTATAAAATTTGTGGTGCTTATGGCAGTTGCCATATTGGAAATAGGCCGGCATGTGGATGTTTGGATAGATTTGTGCCGAAAGATCCAGAAAATTGGAATAGATCAGATTGGTCAAATGGATGTATTCGACGGACAAACTTGAGCTGCCAAGGAGATGTATTTTTGAAGTATTCTGGGATCAAGTTGCCAGACGCACGACATTCTTGGTCCAATGAGAGTATGAGTCTTAAAGAATGTGAAGCAGAATGCTTAAAGAATTGTTCTTGTATGGCATACACACAGTTGGATTTAAGCAAGGGAAGTGGATGTCTTCTTTGGTTTGATGACCTGGTTGATATTAGAACTCTGTCAGCAGATGGACAAGATATATACATCAGAATGGCTTCTTCTGAGTTTGGTAAGAAACAGATTATTCCTCTTATCTTGGTATTTTATTCTGGCAGTGAAGAATATTACATCAAGAACACATCTCTTTCTGCGAAAAATAAAATCATTGTGTTTTTCGGAGAAACTTCATGATGCTGGCTTGATATATTGTTATATTACCACTCAACAATTTTTGGATGAATACAGGTTATAATTTTTACTCGCTACGCTAGTAAAACTGACCATATATTTGAAAGAGACATTCTATAAATTGTGCTTATCTAAATTGAAAAGGAAGTTTCAAGATTAGCAATTCGAATGAAAAAGCGGATGCTGAGTAATGAAGTTATCAAATTATGTCTTTGTCCTTGGAGATCATTTCTCATCAGATACTCCTTTCAATTTTATGGATCAAAAATATTGCAGAGTCTCAAGGAAAGAAGAAAGAAATACTCATAGCAAGTTTGACATCGGTGATGGTTATGATTCTTTTAGGCCTCAGTCTCATCCTTTATCTTCAGAGAAGGAAGAACTATTTAAAGATAAGAAAAGAAGGTAATAAAATGTGCCATTTCACGGAATAAATTAGTGATGAGCAAAAAATGGAAAAAAAAATCATAAAAAGATATGGACTAAAAAGAAAATTGTCGTTTCTAAGTTTTTTTATAATTAATTGTACGTTCACATTTTTAATGTCGCAGAAAAATACAGTGGAAGTGAGCACAAAGACTCAGTGCTACCGTTGTTCAAGCTATCTACAATTTTAAAAGCTACTGATTACTTTTCAATTGATAACAAGCTTGGGGAGGGCGGATTTGGACCTGTTTATAAGGTAAATTTTGTTGGGAGCTTTATGTACTCAAAGTAAAACGAATCGTAAGAAGAACATGGCATAAGTATCACTTTAAATTGTCATGGTATGGAAGCATTTAAAAGGAGCAACGATCCAAAACAGACCTTCATTTGACCAAAGAATGCTGATAGTGAAATACTTGGCAGAAAAAAATAAATAAATTCAAACTGCAAACAATTCTTTAAGGGCATTTGTGAAACAGTGGAAAACTGAGTATCCCTCCTCTCGCCCACCCCACAACCCCAAGAAAAGAAAACAGAGAAAGAAAGGAAGAAACCTTTCAACCCAGGCCAGTTAAAGCTCGAGTATTATATGCAAAATCTTTGCAAAACATCAAAAGTAAATAAAGAAAATAAAACATTGTGGTGTTTGGTGAATGTTTCCTCAGATGTTTTGCTGAATATTATAAGCATTTTCTCTTTGAAAAAGAGATTTTGAAACATATCTGGAGTTAAACAAACTACTTTACATGTATTTGTATGTGAGATTAATGGCTTTACTAAGATGATAACAAAAGGAGATATACGGTACCACAACTGATGTATAATAAGTAAAAAATAAATGCAAGCAAGCTGGAATCTTCAGTTACTTCTATGTATATTAACTCTCAGCTTCACATGTACAAGTTCTGATTTTAGGGAATTCTGGAAGGGGGACAGGAAATTGCTGTTAAAAGATTATCAAGAACCTCCAGTCAAGGACTTGATGAATTTAAGAACGAAGCAATCTTTATTGCCAAACTTCAGCATCGGAATCTTGTAAGGCTTCTAGGATGCTGCATTCAAGGAAAGGAAAACATGTTGATCTACGAATACATGCCTAACAAAAGCCTAGATGTGATTTTATTTGGTAAGAATCATAACTTTGCTTACACAGTCACCCAAAATTCACATTTCATGACTTTTCTAACATAACCAAATTGTGAGCAGTAGGCAGAAGCTATGGATTACCAATACTAATGTTAGTCTAAGCTAATCCTCACCCAAAACAATTGCTACAAGAAAATGATCATTCATTGGAAGTTGCAAGCAGCATGTTACCACCACTGAACACTAGATATATAATTTGATTTCTAATCTGTATAGATTAAGGAGGGCTGTGGTTTCACCTAAAAATTATCAAATTATAATGCCACTTTAAACAAAAATTCTCCAACTAACATATAATTATGAATAAATGACAGTCATTAGGCACATGCACAGTTTCATGGTATATCAGTGGGGGATTCAAGAGAGTAAATTAATTATAGGCAACCCAAAGCTGATTAGTGACAAAATGGTCATCTTGACAGATCGATCAAGAAATGTGCTACTTGATTGGCCGACACGCTTCCACATCATCAATGGGATTGCTAGGGGACTTCTCTATCTTCATCAAGATTCTCGGTTGAGAATAATCCATCGTGACCTAAAAGCTAGCAACATTTTGCTAGATGCTGACATGAATCCAAAGATATCAGACTTTGGAACTGCAAGACGTTTTGGGGACAATGAGACAGAAGCTAGGACGCGCCGAATTGTTGGGACATAGTAAGAATCTTAACAACTCGACATATATAATTTACATTCATTGCTCGTAACATTATTCTCTTATCAACACCCTATTGCAGTGGCTACATGTCTCCAGAATACGCAGTGGATGGCCTATTCTCAGTAAAGTCAGATGTATTTAGCTTTGGCACGCTAGTGCTAGAAATTGTGAGTGGGAAAAGAAACAGAGGATTTTCACACAGAGACCACCATCTCAACCTTCTTGGGCATGTAAGTTCTATATCCTATAGCTAGCAATTCCCAAATACAAGCCTGTAAAAGTGAATAACCTTAGTGTTGTCTAATCTTGTACAGGCATGGACACTTTACAAAGAAGAAAGATCATTGGAAATAATTGACGCTACCCTAGCTGACTCGATTGACTTATCGGAAGTACTAAGATCAATCTATGTTGGGCTTCTATGCGTGCAAAAAAAACCTAGAGACAGGCCTAGCATGTCTTCAGTGGTTCTAATGCTGGGTAATGAAGGCGTATTCCCTCCTGCCAATCAGCCGGGATTTTTCACCGAAAGAGAGCCATTCATTGCTGAAAATTCAACAAGCACAAATGCAATAAGTTCAACAAATGAAGTCACCATTACACTGTTAGAGGGCAGATAAGAAACACTATTAAAGGCCTAAAGAAATGCCAGCTCGAAATGGATCTGAGCTGATCATCCAACATCCAAGGCTCAACCAAACAAAGGCCCATCTCGTAGTATCTCAAAAGAGTTTTGTTTATAGTACTGCAAAATAGGGGCGTACCTAGCCGATAGCTTGTTCATAACATGTATAATTCATCAATTCTCATAATCATTTTCACAAACACCTAAAATGCATGACTGTTACTGAGATTGACGGATGAAACTATAATACATTAAACCCATCTTCAATCCGAAATAAGAAACATATAATGACAGAATGATTGTAGAAAAGAAGAGGTAATGTAGGTTTTCTTACCGGCATGATAGAAGAAGTCGGCCTGCGGTCACTGTAAAAGCGGCACGCCCCTGTAGGGACTGTAGACACACACGCAAAGGTTTATATTAATTTTTTATATGAAATTGTTAAGTTTATATTTATTACAAGTACTAAGATCAATACATGTTGGTCTTTTATGCGTTCAACAATGTCCAGGGGATAGGCCAAACATGTCTTCAGTGGTTCTGATGCTGGGAAACGACGGCGTTTTGCCGCAAGCTAAACAGCGGATTTTTCACGGGGAGAGACATATCAAACGCTAAGACCTCAGTTAGCTCAAATACAGCAACTTCTTCAACAAATGAAATGTCCATTACACTTCTAGAGCCTCGTTAGATTATTTTAGTTGCCCTATTCATTTTCAAACTCATTTTCATATTTTTATCTTCTTTTCTAGGGGATAAATATATATTTATTATAAGATTTTTGTGAAATTAAAATACGTTTAAGTGAATTATGTTTATGTGTAATGGCGGGACCAACACACGATATTGGGGTGGGCCGGGTACCAGTATGCCCCTTAGTCCATTAGTGTTTATGTTAAGGAATTGGAATGGGCCAATCAGGTGGCTTAGTCCACCTGGCCACCACAAGCAATTGTGGGATGGAAGGTCGAGGGTTCAAATTTACGCTCCATCAAATTGTTTGTGGGGTGGAGGTCGAGGGTTCATATCCCTTCTCCATCAAATTGCTCCCTCGGCATCTTGTCGTCGTCAGACTCCCGTCGTCACTCGGTCGCTGCATGTACATCCCGCGGTTTACCTTGGCGGCAAAGAATGAGGAAATGGAAATTTGTTGTCTCCGATATGCGTAGTCGTGAAACCCTGGAGGCGGAAGAGTTAGTTATAAAAAAAAAAAAAAAAAAATGGGAATGGGCCGTCTTCAAAATTGCTACCTGCCTGAGGGCTGTGAATTATGCATGTGTTAAATACTTAAATGTAGAAAGGGGATAAAAAGGTGGAAGACAAAAGAAAGAGAAAAAGTTTGGGATAAGGAGAAAAGTAAAAGTGTTAAACAAAGAGGAAGAAGGGAGAGATGTAAAGTTTGAAAAGCCAAAATAAAAAGGTGAGAATATAGGGTGTTAATACTTGGGTATAGAAAGAATAAAATTTTAATATTGTGAGCTACAAATCGTGTGATGCGGTTTTAAACTTCAGGTGGGGCGTAATATTAATATTAAAAATAAAATATAACATATTAAGTCAATGTATTAATTCAATTATATCTTAATATTCAAAAAAAAAAATAACATAATAGAAATACATCAATATATCATAACATTTTGAAATTGTTACACAATAGCTTAATTGCTAATATTTATAAAAGAATATATTGTGGGAAGAAGTACTACAAAATTTATGGTGGGACAAAAAATAATGTACAAAATTTTCAAAAAGAGAAAAAAAATTACCAAGACTCAACAAATCACAAGATTAACAAATGAAAAGAAGAATGAATTTATTAAAGATTTGTTCCATTTTTTCATATTTTTTTCATATTTTTTAAGGTTATAAAATTAAGATACCAAAATACCCTTATTTTTTCTCAAAAATTGAGGGGGGCCCAATGACCCCCTTGGCCCCCCTCTAGCTTCGTCACTAAATTAACCAAATGATATGGTTTTAGAGAGGTAAAATTTGATTTAATAAGTTTATGAATGTTAAATAAAGTATTGCATTGAACCATTTCCATAAGTGATTTCGGAGAGACCCTTTTTGAGAAAAAAATAGGCTATCTTACAACTTTGAACATGAAAATTCGCTTAAAATATTGCTGGCCAAATACCCTTAAGCATAACTGAACATTTCTTGGTGAACAAAATTAAGCATATTTTTTTATCTATTTTCTTTTTTAAGAAAAGACTTCCAAGATAATTGAGATGGCATATTATCAGCACATGCATGGTTCTCCTTTGTAGAGGCGTGCCTTTTCCAAAGTCAAACACGTCCTATATATAAAGACACCCTCGTAACAAGATAACTTCTCTGTCTTGTCCCTTTCCCTAGTTTTCGTGTAAACTATTTTTTTTTTTTAGAGCATTAGTAAACTGATTTGTAACTATAAATAATTACAATATATGGTATATTATAATTACTGTAGAAATAGTTAAAAAAAACATACAAATTTGTTTGGGTTTGAAATTGAATTAATTCTATTAAGATATCAATTTTGCGATTTGAATCAGACATGAATACTTTTAATTGCTTGGCTTCTCATTTGAACTTCTTCTTTTGGACAGAAAATAGTGGAAATTTTTTTTTTAAGAAAAATAATAATTTTGAAAATGTGATTAAATTTAAGAAAAAAGTGTAATAGTTGGTCTGTTGGTGTGAATGTGTGATTTTAGTAAAATGTGATTGAATGTTATTGGTAAGTAGAAAAGTGAGAATGAGTGAAAAATATATATTGTTTGACCAAAATGTAATGATGATAGTGTTGTGAATTTTATTTAAGTGAAATTACTATAGTTGGGTGTGTTGAAAAAGCAGAGTGAATAAGCAATATATATTCCTGAAAATTTCAAAAAGAAATCTTAGGCTGATATGATTTCTTGTAATTGTTAGTTACATTTCTTTAATACACAAGTTAGAATCTTACCTCAATCTCTCATCCACGTTGTGTGTTTTACACACCAAAAGAAAATAATAATAACAAAAACAAATCTCTAAAGATATGAAAAACATAAAATTTAATTTAAAATGAAACTAAACAAGCTATTAACTCAATAAAAAAAAAGATTATTACAGAATAACAAGAAAGATATCTTATTTATTATATACAAGTTGCCATCTCCTTTTTCTTTTATTAACCATTGTAATGTTCTTGAATCCATGTCCAATAATTTTATCATTTTTTCTTTTTAAGTATATTAGGTATGGGGGCCCACGGCCCATTTGAGTGGACGTGATCCGCATTGGAACTTGGTATTTGGTAGTAAGAACATGCCCCCATTCTCATTTTTTTACACAAAATTGGTCTCTGTGCAGACAACCTTTTTAATTCATATCCGCCCAAAACCACTCATTCCTATCCACACATTTTTTTTTTTTTTTTGAGGAAACATTCCTATCCACACATTAATAATATCTTAAAGTGTCACTCTCTCTTTCTAGTTCTCTCTCACACACACACATAGAATCAATTTATGGTCTGTTGTGTGGCCATGTCATCAAGCCAGATTCTGAGGCAATCGATCAACAATGGGCTTTCAGAAAATTGCTCCAAGATTTTTAATTGTAAAACTTTATTCCTGGCGTGCTGTATCTTGTGGACAATAATAATTAGAGTTGTCAAACAGGTACAGTTCTGGATGGTGCTACAGTTCTGGATGGTGCTAGCTCGTCTGGTTAAATAGAAAATTGGATTGGATTGATCTAGACCGAAATTTTTATTGGGTCATCATTTTGGAGGCATCATATGCACGAAGGGATGTACCGTTGGGATTTCGGGTTTACAATATCACAGTCGGTCTACTCGAGACGAATTAGTTTTGATAGCTCTTCTAATAATTGACAGAAATTTCAATTTATAGAAAAAATAAAATAAAATACTTATAATATTCTAAACATTCAATGGGCAATTGGGCATACAAAGCGTTAGATATAAAACATATTAGACATATTGCCTTTATATATTGATCATGGATGATAGTTTTGAAATATGAAATGAAATAAATTTAAAGAATAGATTTAAATGATAGCCCCAACTTTCGTACACTGATTTATATTGTATATTACAATATTTCTATTCTAATTTTTGTCATGAGAATAAATTTATGATTTATTTTTAAAATTATCATCTTATTAACATATGATTCATATGTGTAGTCACTAATTATCACTTTTGAGGATGTTAATACAAAGACTAATTAATGGAAGTTTTAGTTTTACAATTATTTATAGCATAAAAGAATTGGTAAGTTATACCTTTTGTTTTACCTTCTACTTTTTTCCCACCAATTCTAATCACTTGAAGAAAGCAACTTCTGATCTTACAATTGTCATTTACACAACCACAACAACAACTACAATCACAGCCACAAGATATGTGTGAAAACACTAGCTAGTTGTTCTATACTTTTCTTTAAATATTTATAATAAAAAATAAAGACAATTACCTTTGAGAATCACTAATTGCTTTAAAACGAGGGATGTCAAAATGACCGCCTCCCTCAGTACCCGTCCCGTCCCGTTTGGACCGCCCCGTCCCATGACCCATGGCGGCATGCCGTGCAAATATCACCTCCTCCCCATGGGTACCCGTCCCGCCCCATGTGCTATTTTTTTTATTTTTTTAATATATTCAATGTATATTTTACATGTATATTATATAAAATAATATATTTTATGTATTTAATATTATATTTAACATATATAATGACAAATATTATAAACAATATGTATTTATAATACAAAATATAATATTAAAAAATTATTAATAATATAAATATAAGATAAAAATATTAAAAAAAATCAACACGGGGCGTCCCGCCTGCCCCGCCCCGCAACCTGTGGCGAGTCGTCCCGCCCCCGCCCCCGTGGAAAGGACGAGGCAGATCTGAATATTGAGATACCCGTCCCGTTCCATTTCCATCCCTATTTAAAACAATCACAAAGGAAAATTGGTGACAAAGTCACAAATATAATGTTGATTTATTAATCATGCTTTTGGCAAAAAAACATAATTTTTAAATTAAAAAATAATTCGATAGCTCTTAAAATTCATAAGCCTGGTTCGAGTTAATTTGAAAAGAATTGATAACATTTCGTTTACTTACCAAAATTTATTTTTGAACTCCCGATTTAGTTCGAGAATATTCAATGCCAAACACTATATTATTTCATTAAACATTATATTATGTAAAATTTCCAAAAATCATATCCAATAAAATTATTAAAAAAAAATCATTATTCTAAGTACATTAAAGTATGAATATATTTCAAGAATAAATCGATTTATTAAAGAAAAAAGCAAACAAATCTATCATATTATTATTTATGATAAATATATACGGGTTTTCAATGTTTGGTAAAAATATTATGCTTGGTATGAATTTTTTTAATATTTGTATGTATATATATTATGTTTTCTTTATTGAATATAATTTCAAACGTGATAGTTAAATTAAATAAATTTGTTTGGTGATAAATAGAATTGTAACATTGGATGCCAATTTGGATGCCACGTAGGAGTTGATCACATGGGGTTGCCATGTATTGAATAAATCAAATATATCACCCATACTTTGATGGGGTTTCAATATTTTAATAGGAAAAGGATAAAACAAACCCAAGAGATTGGGCTAAATTATTTGGGTATCGATATCCAAAACATTGAAATAATGGAAGGCGGGCCCAAAATCCAAGTCAAAAATAGTGCTCGTGGACCAGGTGACATTCACGTGGGTCAATCACTCGTATGGACCAGAAGCAGCCATGTAGGAAGCATTGGAGAATCTAATATAGCTATTGTAATGCGACACGTCATCTGGAACTTGATAACCCCATAAATTAAAATCCCCATCCTTTGAGATGTTACATGAAATACATCCGAGCATGCGAATGATAAAAAAGCTTTTTTTTTTTTCTGAAATATTATATAAATTATGAGATTGATAATTCAATTATTCCTTCAAAAAAGATGAGATTAAATTAAATTATTGAAATTTGACTCGGACTGACACACATATGTGAAAAAATAACTTACATGTCACCAGTGCAAATCGAACCTAAGACCTGTTAGTTTCAGGGCTTCACCCAATGGCGGAGATAGGGGGCCAACCCACCATCCACCTAGAACTGTCAAAAATGGTCCGATCCGGTAATAGGGCTAGACTGGGCTACGATTTTGTAGGCCCGAAAAGATCCGGGCCAGCCTGAAACAAACTGGACTAGGCTCCCCAAAATAACGGCCAAAAGAAATTTTGGCCTGACCCGATTTCCCCCCTTGGCCCGATGGGCCGACCACTTTGACAGCTCTACCTCCACCCCCTTTTTTTAAAAAAATTACTAGGTAAAAAAAATTAAAATATTTTTAGTTAATATTTATGTGTATCTTTTAGTTTTTTATCCTTTCACCCCAATTTTGTGTGTTAGCCCACTCCGTAATAATTTTTGGCTACGTCATTGCCTCCACTTTACCTACAAGTCTACAACAATGCTTAGTTTGATTGAGATTTATGTTCTATTTCTCTGTTTCATTCCATATTTCATTGCATCGGATGAATAATATATTATCAAAATAATATCATTGTATACTTTTCTTTCATCTAATATATGGAAAAGAGAATGGAGTGGAACATGGAGAGTTGATTAGAGATCTCATCGAGCTTAGTTGGCTAATTTGAACTAAATTGATTAAACAAATATAACTAAATTTATTTATATTCTACACAACTAACCAAAAAAGTCCACATAGAAATCAGCTTTATTGGGGATAAACCAGAAAAAGCATTAACTGGGGGCGGTTTCGAAACAGATATGTAAGGTGGTTTCAGAGTAAGTGGGTACAATACAACTTGCACTTTCCGTGTGGGCAGCATTTTTTACCATTTTCTTTTCTTCTTCTTCTTTTATAAGATCCCCACAAACACACACATTCCAAAGAAAACTTTAGAATTTTTTAAAGAATTGACGAGGAATTTGAGATCGAGGAAGAAGAAGAAGAAGAACAGAGTGAAAAATCAGGGGATATAGATCTGTACCTTATTATCAATGTCTAAAAAGGGGTGTGAGCTTTGCAGCAACCCAGCGAGAATGTTCTGCGAGTCCGATCAAGCCAGCCTATGCTGGGACTGCGACGAGAAGGTTCACTCCGCTAATTTTCTGGTGGCGAAACACTCTCGGACTCTCCTCTGCCACGTCTGCTGCTCGCCGACGCCGTGGAAGGCAGCCGGGCTGAAGCTGGGCCCTACTGTCTCCGTCTGCCGTGGTTGTGCCGATGATGCGGAGAATCGAGGAGCTTCGAGCAGTCGGCGGGAAGATGAAGATGGCTGTGATTCTCAGGAGAGTGAAAGTGACGATGGGGAGTATTATAGTGACAGTGATGACATTAGTGAGGAAGAAGAGGAAGAGGATGAGGAGGAGGAGGATGGAGAGAATCAAGTGGTTCCGTGGTCGGATTCTGGTTCAAATTTGCCGCCGGTCGCCACGGCGGCGGCGAGCTCTTCCGGCAGTGAAGAGGATTTTTCTCTTTCCTCCTCGAAGAGAACCCGCGATAACCCTAATTTTGAGTCCGAGGTAATCTGATGCCTCTCTCTCTTTTGAATTGTTCAGATTTACTCAAACAGAAGTAATTTTCTCTAAATTGGAAACAATAATGGTAGAATTTTCTCTAAATTGAAACTAATTTACATTTTGTATGTAGGATGAGGATGGATGCTCTTCCTCAGAGAATTTGGGCTTAAATTTTCAAGAATCCGACGAGAATTTAAGTTCTTCGTCGAGCTTGTTAAGACCATTGAAAATGCGGCGGCGGAGCAATGAGGGGCCGTCGGAACAGGCTCCGTCAGGGACAGCCGCCATTGTAGAGAAACTTCGAAGATTTCAACAAACAATTGTAACAGAAGAGGGAGAAGCATCTGCAATGATCTTAGGCCTTTGCAAACTCACCAGAGATTAATTCTTAAACCTTTCAACACTTATTGTTGTTAAAAAATTGTTACTAATTCTAATATTCCCAACCAAAATTCACAAAGCTATACTGATAAGTTGTTGATTTTTCCTTCTGTTCAATTGATCATCTCCCCCTCTAGAATACATATTAATTTTTTTTTTTTCAATTTTCTGCCTGTATGCTTAAAGTTGGTGGATTTGGATTATTTGTTATCTTTTCTTGGTTCCAACTTATTTGATATCATCAAATCAATTTAGTTTCTTTTAGCCCTTTTAAATATTATTGGTTTCGACCTCATCAACAAGAACTAATCAATAAGGAATGAACTTGGAATGTTACAAGTTAAACTGAATGTGGAGTCATTTTCTTGAATTTTGATGGGGGTGTCTTATTTACAGGCAAATTATTGGTTAAACAGCTTCCTATTTTCTTGCATACAACTCAAGATTATCTCCTTATGAATGCTTGAGATAATGTTTTTTTTTATAATTAGTTGGGAGTACTGATTTTTGGGGTGGGCAGGAGATAAATTTTAACGAAACTGAAAGATATAGAGTTCGAATCCTCAATCATAATGTTATTATTGTACAATGACATTCCTTTCATGTATTAATGTTAGGGTAGAAAAACGAATTAAACTACTTGATACCCGACTTGAAATTTCCGTTACCATAATGGACCAAGATTGAACAGATTTTTCCATTTGATGATTAGGATGTAAAACTCTGTCTTAAAGATTCGTGTTCAATTCGATTGAAGTTCGTTTAAGCTTGAATCAATTAATAACCAAACCAAATTAAACACAAGTTTTCAAACTCAAAAAAAATTCATACAAGATCGGTTTTTCTTATTTACACCGCAATTGATATGTCAAATTAAACATCTTAAAAGTAGGAAACTACTATATAGTATCATGATAACACGGTTTTTGCTACTTGCATCGATTAGTTGAATTTGAGTTGGCCCAAAAACGGAATAAAGTGGTTCTCAGTTCACCACTTGCTTTTAAAAAAAGATAGTTCCATGTGTTGGATACTTAGATTCGATAAAACGTGATAAAAAATTAGGTTTCGAGGAAATTGTATTAGACGAGTGGGAAATGGAATGTGGATGGTGATGTTGCAAGAAACAGTCCCCACCAAGGCTGTCCATAACCATGCCGTAATTCTTTCCCCACTAACTGGAAACATCTTCGTCATTGCGCAGTATTTGTGCCACTTGTTGCTCATTGGCAAAAGAAAAAAATTTCCAACCAAAGATCAATAAATGAAGGGACCAACTTCGGGACAGTGAAAGTGTGTGTGCCATATATCTCCTCCCTAAATTCCCAATACTAAAAAACAATTCAAAAAATGAACTTAGAACAAAAGACTAAGGCAAGTTCAACTAACCCATTGACCAAATCACTGACCAACACCTGTACCTAATCAATGAAATGTAACCAAGAAACGCAACCCATATCCTAAAATGTTGTCCCCCTTTTGATAAGGAAAGAGAATAAAAAGGAAAACTTGTAAGGTGCATATAGTAAACAGTGTAAATATTGTGAATATGTGATGTAAATGAGCTTTGTGATTATTTTTCTTGTGGTGCCAAAAAGTTTAGGTGAAGGGCATGGGGACCATTCAGAAGCCGAAAGCCTATGCTGTTTTATTTTTGCAGATTAAAACTTTGTGGCCCTCATTCTTCTGTACTGTTCATGTATTTGGGAGTTTGCACTAAGTTCTTTGAACCCTCTTAAAAGATAAGGACATACCTATCAATAAAATATCAACAAGATACCAACTCAATCAATTTCAATGACAGACCTCATCGATATCCTTACATTCATATCGATATAATAATAGACAAATAATAACTCTGATTTATACTAACTTGTAATGGTCTAAATTAGATCATAATATGGAATAAAAGTTGTTTTAGATCATAATATGGAATAAGAGTAACAACGGTCGATATATAGAAGCTGCAGTGATTCACATATTGCGGGTGGCATATGCAATTTATGGGACTCAGCACACGAAAACCCATTTAAGTTACAAGTTACAATGTTACAGAGCAAACACACAAAATATGGAAAAAAAAGTAACAACGGTCGATATACATGACATCACTCCACATATAAAGTAAATCTGAATATCTGATTAATTCCCATAAACCACTGCTTGTAAACTATGCCTTCAACATGCTGCAAAAAAATGGCCAAAAAAAAATATCATCGCTAAACAGGAAAAGCAACAAACTCTAAGGAAACGACATATTTATTATGGCTCAAGTTCAAGACTAGATGAACTGAAGCAGTATATGATGAAGGGGGTATGGGCTGACAGAAGCAAACAAACAAAAAAAATTACACACCTGCAGCCATGAAATGGAGCGATGAATCCGAGCATTAATTAGGAATCTGTTAGACATGTCAATTTTAGTAACCTTAAAAAGAGATGGTGTTGAGTTTCAGCATACTTAAAAGTGCATCAAAAGAGGAGCATCATAAGGAAAAAATCAATAATTAAGGCTTAAATTTTGACAATTTTAACTCCAAAGTTAATCAAACAGCAAATTCCTATTGCATTCAGCATTTAAGTCTTGCCAATTCTAGCCAGGTTCCAGCATGCAATTATTAGAACAAGCGAAAAGTATCCTGTCATCTAATTTTGAACAAGCCTGAAAACCAATTTCCTTTCTCCTATTGAAGCATCAATTATGTCGTTTCTTTTTTGCTTCAGTTCAAACGTTCTATTAATCTCATCAAAACAACTGAACCGACTACATCCAACTTGACGTGTTAGGAATATGTAGTTATGGACCATATCCAAAAGAAGATGAGACCCCTATTTTGAAAAGGATACGAGCCACACCTAACACAATTGAACCAATCAAAGACCATAAATGTATCTTCCAGTGATCATCATATATGATATATCACCAGCAACCAGATGTGATCAGCCAGGAGTTAAAACCCTAACAATCATATCGTAATTGATAAACGTTTCTTTTTCATATCCTTTCACTTTCTCTTCTCACTTACCAATTTGTCTGGCTGAGACATGCTGCCCCTTCAAGCCATCAGACACTATATAAAACACAATTCTTGTTCATATAGTAACAATGGGATTTCTCCTACTTCAATATATCAAGATACACCAGGCGCCATGAAATATTTTGTTTAGTCAAGACCTTTTTTCTGTTTCTTAACTAATTCAAAACAATTTGAGGAAAACCCATCATGTACATGCAATATCCAGAACAAGTGTAAATAATGCATGCAATAGAGCTAGGGCAAAACAAAAAGATTTGGTATATGGTGTCAGAATTTGCATATCATTAAGATAAATTCGCAACTCGAGTGGGGCATTATAGAGCATAATTTTTCTGTTTTCTTTGACAAGTCTATTGAACAGCACGAATGCAACTAGCACATGCAAACATGGAAGGGGCTCCATGAGGAAGGGTACTGTGCCCTCATAACCCCATATACACTCATAATCTACTACAATAGTTCCGACACCATACTTCTGCATGTTCACTTAAGGAAACTCGTTAAGAATTGTCCTCCCTTTAAATGAAAAGATTCAGTAGACTTGAAGCAAAAAAGTCGATAAAGAAGACATCAAGAGGAAAAATAACATTGACATGCATTAGCAAGCCTGTCAGAAGCTTCAACTAAATTAAGTATATGAAGACTTCCATCTTAATTGTGACACGAGATTATCAATAGTAAGCATGTAGACAGAATGGAAGGACTGGCTTCCTCTAATTTTAGCCACAAAGATGAGACGCGAAGACCATAACTTTACCAAAGGACAAAAACAATCTTCAATATATTCATTATCTAGTTCCCTAGTGATGCAACGTATCAAGGTATTCTCCACTTCCTACTTCCTAGAAATAGGACCATTTCAATTAGATTTAAGTTACCTTATATGTAATTTCCTTTTATTTTGTTTCGCTTTATTTTGTGATTTCGTTTTATTTTGTTTCCATTTTGGTTCTAATATGTTTACATTATATGCCTTGTGGCCTTTTCAGAGGAGGTGAAGATTAACGAAAATATAAAAGAGAGTCTTGGTTTGTTTATCCCAACCTCTTGGTATTCCAAGGAACAAGATTTGGGATGCCTATAACCTAGTGTTAGTGAGTGAATAAACAGATTATGAAAGATTATTTCATTCTCCCGCCCCAGTCTTTCTCATCAGGCGCTTCCGCTGCATCACCTAGTGATGGTTATGCCTAGTACGAAGTTACATATCCCTTAAAAAGGATGCAAATTCATGCTCATAATTCAAAAAATTGATTTGGAGAACATTCACCTAACTTTTTGGCATTGTCATACTGAATTATTGGTACTTGCAGTGTTCTAAAATCCCCTAAGTGCTAGGCACACAACATACTAGGGCCTAAAGCCTAGGTGGGGCTTAGAGGCGGGTTTAGGAGGGGCATAAATAGGAATAGACGGGGCCCCTGATAGAGAAAAAAATAAGCGTCCAAGGGAAGCCTAGCGGGTAGGCAGGGATCTTTAGAACAATGCATATTTGTAATAAATAAATAGCCTGAGTAGAATATTTTCAAAGCCCCACTGACAAACATGTCGATGATAATAATTGGCGGAAATAAAATTTAAGACTCAACAATCTAAGATCCTATACATGTGCCCTGTATCTAGTAGCTTATTCTCAGATATAAGCTTTGCTCTTCCTCAACAAACATGAGTTTGTTGGTAAGGAATCTTGAGCAGTTGAGCTAGGGATTAAACATGGAAATTAGTGTTAAAATATCTATACGTGAAATGGACCTATTCACACCACATCCACAGAGAACAACAAAGACATCATAAATTATACATATAAGATTTAGCTTACTGGTTAAAGTAAGACAACCAAAAATCAAGACAAAATTGGTAACAAAATTAATTTTTCAGATTCATTAGATTAATACTAACACAAGAAAGCGAAACAAACAGTGTCTATCTTTCGCAGTACACGTTAAAATAAAGTCAAGTACCCTAAGGATCTTCTCAACCTTCCGTACACTATCCAATTCAACCTAGCATTAAATTTTATTGTAGCAATATTAAGCAGCCAACTTTAACACACATTCGTAAACTACGCACATTAATAACAGTCCATGTCGGTAATAATTAATCCCTCACACGAGAAATCAGTTGCAAATTTAACTTTTCATATTCATCATATTAATACTCACACGAGAAAGGGCAACAAATTTTGCAGTACAAATTAAAATAAATTCAATACCCTAAGGATCTTGTCAACCTTCCGTACACTATCCATTTCAACCAAGCATTAAATTTATGTGTAGAAATATTAAGCAGCCAACTTTAACACACATTTATAAAGTATGTACATTTATAACACTTATCACTTCTCCACGTAAAAAAAAGGGTAAAAATTAATCCTCAAACAAGAAATTGGTTGCAAGAATTAAAATTTCAAATTCGCCAGATTAATACTACGACGAGACAGGGCAACACAAACAGCATCTATATTTTGCAGTACAAATTCAAGTACCCTAAGGATCATGTCAACCTTCTGTACACTATCCAGTTCAACCTAGCATTAAATTCATGTGTAGCATAATTAAGCAGCCAACTTTTTCACACATTTATAAACTATGCACATTTATAAAACTTTCCACTTCTCCATGTAGGGTAATAGTTAATTCCTCACAGATCAGGAAAATCTCAAGTATGAGGATCCCTCAAATTCATAATTCATAGTTAATCAACCACTTACAATTACAATTTACGATTTACGATTTAAATATGAGTGCAATTACAAACACATCAACAAAATCTGACAAGAAAGAAAGCAATGCGCATAAGCAAATTAATGAAATAACTTTCACATGGAAAATAAGTAAAGATACAAACCTTTTCTATCATCGGATGCATCATGAAATTCAGGCTCCTCCTCATCCTCTGCAGCTGAAGCCACGGACACCACTGGCTCGCCACTGTGCCCAGCAATATCCTTCTCATCAGGATATCTCACGACAACGACAGGACATACACAATGCCTCACGCAGTAATCGCTAACACTCCCAAGCCTCCCATCGCTACCTCTCTTCGTCGCTCCAAATCCCCGGCTCCCCATGATCACAGCACTCAATCCTAGCCTCTCAACCTCCAAACAGAGCCGCTCCTTCATATCATGATCCTTCACAATGTGGATTTTGAACGGGATTTGCGCCTCCACAAGCGGCTGCGCCAGATCCGCCGCCTTGGTAGAGGTGAAGGTGTCGAAATCATCTTCAAGCTTTCGTTGAGACTCCTCGTTCTCGGTGTCGACTATGGAGAGGTCGACGGAGCCCCAGTCAGCACCGTAGAGGACGGAGGTCGGACGGACATGCACCAAAATGACGGCGTCTCCGGGGCGGAGGTAGTGGTGGACGGACCACTTGACGGCAAAAGCGGATTCGTCGCTGAGATCGACGGCGATGCCGATCCTGCGCTGGGCGTTGGCGGTGGGAGTTTCGGTGGAGAGTGGGGTGGTTGGGGAGGGAAGCGCGGGGAGGAGGAGCGAACCTTGATGGCGGCGAGTGGTGGCAGGTCGGAGTCCGGCGATGGATGCTGCATTTCTATGGTAGGGTTTTTGATTGGTTTGACTTGTTGGCAGGGTTGACTGTGTTTGTGTAGTGGGGTGGGAGTAAATTGTAGGGAGTTTTAAAATGGTAGAAAAAGGTAGGTGGTGGGAAATGAAAATAGTCAAAAGTTTAGGGGAATTTTGGAATATGCTGGCAAGTAGGCTTGTTTTACTTGTGAACTACGTATGGAATACTTCTGTTTTGTGGGAATAAAATTAGAAACGTGAAACGAAAAGAACTTTTCGACAAACAAAGTGAGTGACGAAAATTCGGTTAGCGTTCGTTTATATTCGTTTATTAAGCTTAATGAACATAAATGAACAAATTTTTTGTTCGTTTATGTTCATGAATTGTTCACGAACATGTTCATTTAGTGTTCGTTTGATGTTCATTTATTATTTATTTTTTAATTATTAATTATACATTTAATGCTTAATATTCATTACTTTATTATGAAAAATAAGTTTATTTTAATTTACTATTACAGCCTATTTATATTTACAATCATCATAATGTTCATTTATTTTGAGTTGAGTGTTCATAAATAAGGTGTATTTAACTTTTTTATACACATGTTCATATAGTTGTTTATGAACAATTAATGGGTATGTTCGTGAACCGTTCATGAACCGTTCGTGAACATGTTCGAATATTAAACAAACGAACACAAATTCGTTCGGCTCGGTTCGTTTACAGCCATCTGAATAATAAACTGAGGGATTTCGAGTTTCGTATTTTTTGGTTTGGGTCTGTTTTAAAAGTAGCAGGGCTGACCAATTAGATAGAGTGGCCCAAATACGTTGTGGAGGTCCAATTAGTGTCCGCAAATAAAGAGATTTTAGGCCCAGACCTAATTATAGTAATCCACTGTCCATAAGTAGTAAATACTACTAATAGCAGTCGCCGACACCATTGAAGTATCAAGAACCCATCAAAACTTATTTTTGTTTAATACTCTCAAGTCTCAACAGACACAATTTGTAAAAGTAAAAATGTGTTATAGAACAACAATTTAAAAAAACAAGAGAATTATTTTAGAACTATCAAAATATTAAGAAATAAATATTAGAGAGAGATAATATTGTAGAGAGAAAGTAATTCTTTTTATTTCTCTTTGATATTATTGTGTGTAATTTACAAGTAAAACTATGGCATATTTATAGCCAAAATTCACCTACCAAATTTATGTAGTAGTTGCACATGTGAAAAGAATTTTCAACTTTAGACTACAAATATTGTGCTAAAGTCCATATTCTATAAATTTATTATAACACTCCCCCTTGGACGTAGCACTGTAGTAAGTTGGATGAGTATGCCTCGTTAAAAACCTCAAGCCGGAAAAACCCTGTGGGAAAAAATCCGACATAAGGGAAAAAGAGTACATTCTCAAATTCTGACTTGTGCATAAGCTGCCTCGTTAAAAACCTTAAGCTAGAAAAACCCAATGGGATAAAAAAAAAAAAACCGGACAAAAGGAAAAAGAGTCGGCGCACATTATATTTCGCTCCCCCGAAATGTAGGATATTAGTTGCATAACTTGATCCATTAATCTTGCTTCATATTGACTCTTCTCATTCCAATGCCGAAAACTAGTTTCTCAAATGTTGACGTCGGCAAGGATTTTGTAAATAAATCAGCAAGATTATGGCAGGAGCGAATCTGCTGAATATCCACCTCTCCATTTTTCTAGAGTTCATGTGTATGGAAAAACTTTGGTGAAATATGCTTGGTCCTATCACCTTTATGTAACCTCCTCTTACTTGTGCTATACATGTCTTTGCATTATCCTCATAAATAATAGTGGCGGTATCATCAGAACCGCTTCAATTGACAACTATTTCGAATATGAGATATAACAGATCTTAACCAAACGCATTCTTTGCCAGCTTCATGAAGAGCAATTATCTCGAGTGATTAGAAGAAGTAGCCACTAATGTTTGTTTGGTAGATCACCATGATATAGCTTTGTACCATTATAGCAAAATACATAACCAGATTGTGACCAGAGCTTTGTGTGGATCTCGATCTATATCCTGCGTCAAGATAACCAACTAATCCGGTTTAGTGGATTCATTTGAGTAGAATAACCCCAAATCTATAAACCACCGAGGTATCGAAAAATATGTTTAATACCATTCCGATGTCTTCTAGTTGGTTCAAATCAGTATCGCGCAAGTAGATTGACAAAGAAAAGCGATATCCGATGCAGTGCATTGTGCTAAATACATTAATGCTCCAATAGCATTTAGATAATGTACTTCAGGACCTAAAATCTCTTCATCGGATTTGCTTTGGTGAAATGGATCTTTATTTGGATCTAAACTTCGCGACCATAGGGGTACTCGAGGAATGAGTATTGTCCATATTAAACCGTTTGAGCAATCTTTTTGTATAAGCAGATTGGTGGACAAGTATTCCATTATCTTTATGATCTAGCTCGAAGACCAAGACGAGTTTGGTTTTCCCAAGATCTTTAACCTCAAACTCTTTCTTTAGATATTCAAAAACATTAGATAACTCTTTCGGGAGTGCCAATCAAATTCATGTCATCGACATATACAAATATGATAGCAAATCCGATTCTCGATCTTTTAATAAAAACGCATGGACAAATAGGATTATTTTTGTAACCTTCTCTAGAAAAGTATTCATTCAGCTATAATACCACATGCGACCATATTACTTTTTAACCCATACAACGATCTTTGCGGTTTGATCGAGTATATCTCACGAGGAGTATCGACTTTGGCATTTTATATCCATCGTGATTTTCATATAAATATTAGAATCCAAAGGAACCATATATATATGCCAAGTTACTCGCCCATTAGGCCCCGCGATATCCAAACTTTCATGGACAACCATACCAATGAGAAAACGGGCGTGATTGTATCCATCACGGTGAATATGTCTCATCATAATCTATCCTGTGTCTCTGAGAGAATCCTTGAGCTACGAGTCGGGCTTTATGTCTCACGATCTCATTTTTCTCATTTCTTTTTCGAACAAATACCCATTTGTATCCTATGGGCTTTACATTATCTGGAGTTCGAGTAATTTGTCCAAATACATTTCGTTTCTCTAGGGAAGCTAATTCGGATTTTATTGATTCCTCCCACATAGGCCAATCAGTCCTTTGACGGCATTCTATTATAGAATGTGGTTCACTATCATAATCATCATCAATAATTTCTTGAGCAACCGAAAATGCAAATTTATCATCAATGATTATTTCATTTCGATCCCATACCTCATTACAATAGCTCAAGGGTTCTCGGTCTTATCGAATTTTTAATCAATATTTTCTCGAGATATTAGGCTCTCTGATTCACCTGGAGCTTGCTCATTAGTATCAATTTTTCCTTTTCTTTTTTTTGAGAACAAGATCTTTTGAGCCAATAGTCTACCACGTTTTTGACGTGGGATATTATCATTCATTTTCTTATGTTCTTCAGGAACAATAATCCGGCCGAACATTCGCAAATTTAATATGAGACCTTGTAACTTTACTAGCATCATTAAATGCATCGGGAAGTTTATTGGCAATATTCGTAAATGAATGATTCTACTCACCTCACTTTCACATTTAGAGAGTGCGCGGGTCCAAATAGGATAAACTTTGTTCATTCCAGGAGAGATTCTCAACTGGCTTTTGCAACACATCTTTATCATTTCTCATTGACGGAAATGTTGTTTCATCAAAATGACAATCCGCAAAATGAGCGGTAAATAAATCTCCCGTTATTGGTTCCAAATATCGAATAATTGATGGAGAATCAAATCCAACGTATATACCAAGTCTACGTTGTGGACCCATTTTTGTCCTTTGAGGAGGTGGAATCGGCACCTGAACAGCACACCCAAAAGTACGTAGGTGTGAAATATCCGGCTCAAAACCAAGAGTTAATTGCATAGGGGAATGCATATGATAAGCGAGGTCGTCGTGTCGATAAGTCTTTGATGCATGCAATCTGCATGACCCCATGCTATACTAGTGAGCTTTGATCTCATTAATAATGTCTGAGCAATGACTGAACTCATTTAATCGAGGGATTCATCCATCCCATTCTCGAGTATGAACATGTCTTTCTTGGATGTTCAACATTAATTCCCAATCTTTGCGCAATATTCATCAAAACTTTTTGATATAAATTCTCGGCATTATCCATTCTTATATTCTTAATAGGATAATCAGGGAAATGTGCTCGGAGTTTAATAATTTGCGCTAATAATCGAGCAAATGCAACATTTCTAGTAGATAATAAGCATACGTGCGACCATCTGCATGATGCATCTATTAATACCATAAAATATCTAAATGGTCCACTTGCTGGATGTATTGGTCCACAAATATCACCATGAATACGTTGTAAAAATGATGGTGATTCATAACCAACCTTTTCCATTGAAGGTCTAGAAATGAGTTTTTCTTGTGAACACGATTCACGAAATAATCTTTCAAAATCAACATTTTGTACCTTTCAATGGATGTCCATTGGTATGCTCAATAATCCTACGCATCATAGTAGTTCCCCGGGTGTCTAGGCGATCATGCCATAACCCAAATATATCGGGATTTACCGACTTCCAAGGCATGGTGGCGTAGGATTCAAAGGCTTTAATTGGGATATAATACAATCCAAATTGTCGTTTCAAATTTCTCATGGACATTCTTCTTGCCCATTTTATATGATGTGATACATGACACTCTTTATCATGGTCATTTAGTGTCTCTAAATGATATCCATTATCACGCACATCTTTAAAACTTAGTAGATTTCTTTTTGATCTACTAGATAATAATGCATTTTCAATCTGCAGGATTGTACCATTAGGCAATATTAATGTTGCATTCCCGGAGCCATCAATAATCTCAATGGGACCAGATATAGTTGTAACTTGTGCCTTGCACAGTTTTACACTCGAGAAATATGATTTACTCGTTAATATTGAGTGCGTTGTTGCATCAAGTAACAATAATCTTTCTTCTCGTGTTTCCCATATACACCTAATATAACATTATTGAATTAATATTATACAATTATCTTTGTGATTTCATATATATAAAAAAAATTCGATCATCATGAAACAGTTAAATAATAACATCGAGGCATAATAAAAATTTAAATATAAAAGATTTTATTCGAAATCATAAATGAGATAGACATATATAATCATCTAACTATTACATGTTAAAAATAATTGCCCATGCTAACAAAGGAAAAACCATGAAGATATGAAGATTAATCATAAGCCAAAAATGCTCCGGAGGATATTCCCAAACAAAAAGTAAGATAATGTTCAAGAAGACCAATGTAATGAGATAAACTACAATTAAGTTAACCATTTTCTTGAAATGGAAGAAATGTGAAAATTTTTTTTAGAGAGATGGGATAATATGTATGAATTTGTTGAATGAAATGTTGGTATATTTATAGATAAAAAAATCACTGTTCATAGCCGTTAGTTAGCCGTTGGGGGGAGAAATTTTGAATTTGAAATTTGTGAATGATTTAGTGGAATTATAATGATATTTTGTGATTGAATAATAAACACAAATATTGTGATAAAAATATCATTCATATAAAAAGTTTAACCCGAAAATATATCTTTCCAGGAAAATACATATAAGCACAATCAAAATATTCTCACTTTTACAATACCAACAAAATTACTTGAAACTAATTTAAAGCATACATATTATTGATTAAACATTTCCATCACCAATTAAGTGATCAATCCTCCCTTCTGGATGCTCAAAGAAATCAGCCACATCCAGATGTGTAATATTCATATTCAAGTCATCAAAATTATCATCTTCAGGATGATCAGAAGTGAAATTTGCTTCGGCATTTTTATCTTTCTTGCGAATTGATGCTTGATAAAGCTCTACCAAATGTTTGGCCGTATGACAAGTACGTGACCAATGACCTTTTATTCCGCACCGGTAACATTTCTCTCCACCATTCTCTGGATTTATCACTTTTTCTTTTCCCTTCTTATCATTTCTGTTCCACTTCAGGTTGTTACTTGTATTTCCGTGATTTGAATTATTCTGATTGTCACGATTATATGGAGTAAATCTTCCACGACCACGACCGCGACCACGGCTGATAAGGGTCTTTTTATGCATGTTTTATGTGTATATTTGAGTAGAATTTGAGTTATTTTTGTTGTTACTTTCGTTAGTTTTTGATTGTATATTGTTTATACTACTGTGAGGTGCTTTTATTGGTGTAGATTGACCATTCGGGGCTAATTTTGGTGAATTTCGGACCATGGATTCATGTCAAAACATACCGGGGAGTTCAAGGATGCAAATATGCTCGAAATTACAAGCCAAGCGCGTCATTTTGGGGCCTTTTTGGTCCAACACGGCCAGGGGGTGTCGGGCAACACGACCATGTTCAAACAGGCGAAAAATCACAATTTTTAAAGCTTGGGCCAGACTTGAACACGGCCTGGCCGTGTCGCATAACACGGCCATGTTATGCGACATGGCCTGGCCGCGGTCGTCATCTGACATGGCCATGTCGGACCAATTTTCAAAGAAATTTCAAGCGGCCACGGCCGGGCGTGTCGGGCGACATGGCCGTGTTCTGGGACTTTTTACAACTTTTCCATGCGAAAATTATGGAAAACTCACCAACCAAGCTTTTTGACCACTTTTGTACACCTTTAACACCCTATTTTGCTACAACATGTCCCCATATTCCTCAATTATCATTTGAATACAAGAATTCACCAACCCAACAATGAATTGGAGCATTTGTTTAACAAAGGATGGCATTATTAATGTGTTCTTGCACAAAAATAATGTCTATAAAAGCCAAGAGTATGAGTTGGGGGAATCATTCCATTCATTGTATATTCATTGATTCATTCTCTCTAAGTTACAAAGCAAAATACATTGAGAGAAAAAAAGAGAGGTAGAGAGTTGGAAGTTGAAGAGCATTAAAGGAGAAGGCTTGAGCTCAACATCATCAATCAAGGAAGTCTTGTATTGGTCTTGAATAAGAGCTAAGTACACCATGTCCATTTTATTCAAATCATCTTGTGTAGTATACTCTTTTATCAAAGCCATGTGTAGCTAAACTCCTAGTGCTTGAATGTAATGAACTCTAGAATGGATTTGTGATTAAGGTGTGTATGTTTTTTAATAAAATCTTCATATTTTGTGTGATTCACTTATATTATGCTTCGTTCATTCGAATTGATATATGCGCAATATTGATTTGAAGTTTATTTTTCATCCGGAAATCGAAAGATTCATGGTGAAATAGAACTATATAAGTGAAAAGAGTTGCATGCAATCCTAGATATAGGACGACATAAATCTTCCGGATTAGGGTCAAACCTAATATGGGAATTCACAAATCGTTATAATCTTTGTCTTGGGGTTTTAACTAGAAAGAGATTTCATTAATCAACTTGAGATTAGAAGTTTTTCGCCTTGAGGAAGGGTTTAACTTAAATTGGGAATTTCTACGGTCCACAAGACATGAGATTTTATTAAAAGAGGTTGGTTTTTACTTAAGGGCTTATGGTTGAATCTTTTAACTCACAAATCACAAAAACATTCTAGAGGATTTACATTCAAACACACTTCTATCTCTTGATTTCTTATTCTACAAATTTTACTTCATTTTTACAATTTATAATCTGCTTTTTCCTTTTTCATCAAACACAAAACTCTGAAAAATTGTTAGATTAAATAACAAAAAGACGGTAATTATTGGTACTTACAATCCTCGTGGGAATGACACTCGGTACTCAATAATCTATACTATAAAACGATAGGTGCACTTGCCTACGGTTTTAAAGGTAGCTTTTGAGCCATCAAGTTTTGGCGCCGTTCTTGTTTCGGGAATGTAATATTAAGAACGCTTTATTTTTGTTAATTTAATCATTTTTTTTTTATTTTATTTTTTATTTTTTACCATTATCTTTCTTTTTATCTATCTTTGTAAGTCTTGGTTTATACTTATCCTCTTTGTTTACCGCAGTGTATGCCTACTTCGTCGCCGAATTTGGAAGCGCGACACCGCCGCAGAAGAACACGGAGGAAAGTACTAACACGAACCACGAAGAGGATACTAACGAAAGTAAAGATTTCATGGAGGATGAACAAAGAACTATGTATGAATATGCCAAACCATCCATGGATGGCACGTCATCTAGCATTGTAAGGACCGTTGCCGCCAATAATTTTGAAATCAAACCGAATGTCATTCAAATGGTGCAACAATTCGTTCAATTCGACGGCTACCATTTAAGATCCGAATAATCATATCGCAAATTTCCTCGAAATTTGCGATACATTCAAAATCAATGGGGTCTCGATGATGCCATCCGTTTACGCTATTCCCATTTACTCTTGGGGCGGGCTAAACAATGGCTAAATACTTTGCCAAAGGAACGATTACAACGTGGAACATCATGGCGAAAAGTTCCTTTTGAAATATTTTCCACCGCCAAAATCGCACGATTGAGGAATGAAATCTCTTCATTCACTCAAGAAGACGACGAGACCTTGTACGACACTGGGAGAGATTCAAAGAATTGTTGCGGAAATGCCCACATCATGGTCTTCCTATTTGGATGCAAGTCCAAACATTTTACAACGGGCTACTCGTCAACAAGGCAAATGATTGATGCGGGCCGGGGAACTTTGAACAATAAAACACCGTGGAAGCGCCAAGATCGATAGAGGAATGGCCATGAATGGCTATCAATGGCAATCTGCACGAGGTAAACCTACCCAAAGCAGTGGGTGTTTATAATGCGGATCAAAGTGGTTACACTAGCCGCACATGTCGAAGCTTTGACCCAAAAAGATCGACGATCTAGCGGCTCTAAACCACCACCACCACATGTTTTGTCTTGTGAAACTTGCGGAGGATTGCATAATCATCGGGGATCGCCCACACACAATACCTCAACCTCGAACAAGCTAATACGTTGGGAATCAAGGCGAAATTACCCAAGTAATCCTTACAAAGAACACATATAATATTGGGTGGAGACAACATCCTAATTTCGGTTGGGAAACCAAGGCCAACCACGACCTAATCCCAATCTTGATCTACACACGTCTCCGGATTTCGACCAAATCAAGGTAAGCCTAACTTGGAAGATCTTATAACAAAGTTTGTGCAATCAACAGATACCCGATTCGATTCGGTGGAAACATCCTTGAGAAATCAAGAGGCATCTATCCATAATCTGGAAAATCAAATTGGCCAGTTAAGAAGATGATTTCCGAAAGGCCACAAGGTAGTTTGCTTGGGTAATACCGAGCCAAACCTAAGGGGAGCACGTAAAGGCAATCACCATCATTTTTCCACATGAGCATGATTATGCCAATGCCGCTATGCGTAAATACGTGGAGGATGACATGCCCAGAGAAAATCTCATGAAAAAGGAGGTTGCGAGAATACAAGCCCAAGATCCCTTACTGAGTCTAACCGAAGAAGATAGAAGGGAGGACAAATTTGGTAAGACCTTGATTCTTTCAAACAATTACATGCCAATATTCCATTTGTTGATCCTCATTCAAAGCATGTTAGGGATCTTAATGACATCATTCCTAGTGAAAATAAGCTTAATAAATTATCAAATGTGCAATTGAATGATAAATGTCCTTCCAATGAACTACCACAAAAATTTAATGATCCGAGGAAGCTTTATTATCCCTTGCACAATTGATGGTTTACCTCATGATGATAGAACTAGCCGACTTGGGAGCTAGTATCAACGTGATGTCTTATGAAACATTCAAACATGCGAAATTAAGTGAACTTAAACCTATTAGGATGGACATTCAATTAGCCGATAAATCGATTAAACATCCTAGAGGTATTGTTAAAGATGTGCTAGTTAAGATTGATAAATTCATATTCCCATTGATTTTATTATTCTTGACATGAATGATGATATAGAAGTTCCCTTAATTCTAGGCGTTCCTTTTTGGCTACCGCTAAATCTCTCATTGATGTGCATGATGGAAAGCTTACTTTGAGAGTAGGGGGTGAACAAGTTATCTTTAAAATTCCTTTGAGAAAACCTATAAATGATACTTGTTTTCCTATAAACTTGATTGAGACAAGGATAAATGATTCTTTGCTTGATATGTCTTCTAATAAATCCTTGAAAGTATGTGATGTTCAATGTGCAAAAGTTTCCACAGATAAATCCCATTTTGAGAATAACATGCGAAAAAATAGGACCATGAAGGTCAATTGTTCGAAAATCGATCGGTGTGGCGATTTTGTTCAAAGAGATAAAATTTTCCATAAGTTCAAGGCTCCGCCCGATTAAATCTTCACATTCAATTGAAATGGTCCAAATATCTGACGTTAAAGAAGCGTACCCGGAGGCAACCCGATGTTTGTGTGCAATTGTTTTCATTCATTTTTTTTATTTTATTTTCTTTCAAAATAATCACAAGTCCTTAGAGTCATTTTCAAATAAAAAAAAAACTTTTGAACATCTTCTTGGTTGTCCTAATTGGGAATATTTGAGATTTCACGGTATTCGAGTTGTGTGTTGCTTAACTTTGATTAGGTATGAAGATGCGCTTGAGGGTCCGTGCAAAACAACCCAATGATCGCCCAACACCGATTCCACTATTTTAGTAAGGTCGTATTTTTCTTTTTCCACCTCTTTTATATCATTCTAATTTTTTTAGTGTGTTGTGTGTTTTTGTCCATTTCTTTCTTTCACATTGAGGACAATGTGAATCCTAAAGTTGAGGTGGGTACAATAACATTTTCGAATGCTTGCAATAACATTTTCGGAATGCTTGTGTGTTTGGTTTCAAAAGATGTGATTTTTTTAACAAATTAAATGTTTGCTAGTCAATAACTTGCCCAATTATACCTATATTAACTTGTTAATTTGTGTTTTGATGTGAAACAATTGATTGTCTAGGATAGATTAACATGGATGCGGGCTAAATTTTGACGAGATTTCCAACACCATAAATATTTGATGTGTTAAGGCATATACTGATACTTAGTGCTATGAACTTCCGAGAACTCATGATTTAGTAGTGGTTAACTAGTTGTTAAACCAAGCTTGTGAATAAATAAAAAAAAGAGAAAAAAAACAAAAAAAAACGGACCAATCGAGGTTATACTCCTCTATTTGTTGTTGCTTAATAACTAGGAGCATTCATGAGCCCCATGTTTGTCTTTTACGTAAAACGGCGACACGAATATGAGTATGGAAAACCACCTAGGAGTGTTTGAACAAAATTCAAAATATAAACCTAGTGGAAGCATGTCTCGAAAGGTCCCAAAAAAAAAAAAAAAAAAAAAAAAAAAGAGGAGAATGAATAGAATGAATACTCCTTGACTTCTCATTCCAATAAAGTTCAAGAAGCTTGGTTATATGACTAGTAAGCTAACTACTATGATCCATTGAATTCTTGTATTTTCATGGCGTTATTGAATTGAAGTTGTTCATAACTATCGATTTTGTGGAGTGATGATTTCAAGTCTGAATAATGCCTAATATTACTGATCTTTCTTGACAATGATCGCTTTACAAAACTATGTTTTTACTTAATGGTTAATTCAGGTTGAGAAGGCCAAGAACTTGACTGCTTATGTTCAATATGTTGAAAAAAAAATCATCTTTGTATGTTGTGATTTATTGAATCCCTCTTTTTGATATAATGTTTTGCTTGAGGACAAGCAAAGTTCGAAGTTGGAGGTGGTTTGATAAGGGTCTTTTTATGCATGTTTTATGTGTATATTTGAGTAGAATTTGAGTTATTTTGTTGTTACTTTCGTTAGTTTTTGATTGTATATTGTTTATACTACTGTGAGGTGCTTTTATTGGTGTAGATTGACCATTCGGGGCTAATTTTGGTGAATTTCGGACCATGGATTCATGTCAAAACATACCGGGGAGTTCAAGGATGCAAATATGCTCGAAATTACAAGCCAAGCGCGTCATTTTGGGGCCTTTTTGGTCCAACACGGCCAGGGGGTGTCGGGCAACACGGCCATGTTCAAACAGGGCGAAAAATCACAATTTTTAGGCTTGGACAGACTTGAACACGGCCTGGCCGTGTCGTATAACACGGCTGGCCGCATTTTTACATGGCCATGTCGCACCAATTTTCAAGAAATTTCAAGCAAAGACGGCCAGGGCGTGTCGGGCGACATGACCGTGTTCGGGGGACTTTTTACAACTTTTCCATGCGAAAATTATGGAAAACTCACCAACCAAGCTTTTTGACCACTTTTGTACACCTTTAACACCCTATTTTGCTACAACATGTCCCCATATTCCCTCAATTATCATTTGAATACAAGAATTCACCAACCCAACAATGAATTGGAGCATTTGTTTAACAAAGGATGGCATTATTAATGTGTTCTTGCACAAAAATAATGTCTATAAAAGCCAAGAGTATGAGTTGGGGGAATCATTCCATTCATTGTATATTCATTGATTCATTCTCTCTAAGTTACAAAGCAAAATACATTGAGAGAAAAAGAGAGAGGTAGAGTTGGAAGTTGAAGAGCATTAAAGGAGAGAAGGCTTGAGCTCAACATCATCAATCAAGGAGGAAGTCTTGTATTGGTCTTGAATAAGAGCTAAGTACACCATTGTTAGATAAATGTTTTTATCATGATTTTGATGATTTTGTTCAAATGGTTTTTATACCAAAACAATGTCCCTAAATGTTGTCCCAATACTTCCGATCGTTCTAAAATGTTTTTACTATTTTTCGGAGTATTTCTTGGAGTTTATTTTCGATTTAAAATTGGACAACACTTTGTTTCAGTTCGACCGGTCGCCCCATAGGGCAACCCGCACTGAGTTGAGTTTTGAAACAGAAAATGGGACGTAAGAAAAAATGGGCGGGCGACCGATTTACCGGTGTGGCGGCCGGTGGTCGGCCGGTCGACCGATGAGCGACCTGGCTGCACTGCAAGTTGGATTTTGTTCCGGACTTCTCTGTTTCGTAAAAACGCCAAGGGCAACCGGTCATAACGGTGAGGGCGGCGTGCCGCACCCCCTTCGACCGGTCCCCCAAAAAAAAATTCGCAGAATTCAATTTCAATCTTATCTCTGCTGACGACCGAACGAACCCATGTTTGACAAAGAAACTATCCGTTGCGTTTTTCAGATGACTTTTCCCTATTTTGTGGGATTGATTTCTAAACAGCTATATTGATGATTTTAAATGGTTTCTTTTTGCAGAAATCACTCCCCGAGGAGGAGCCAATGTCTGAAATCAAAGCCAAGACCTCTCCTATAAATAGAGGCTTCATTCAAGCAACAAGACACAACACAATATACAAGCAAAGAGCATACAAAGCAAACACTTTCATATATCTTGTTGTATTAGCTAAGCACTTTCACTTGCACAAATTTGAGGTCTAGGCTTTCAATTCTTGATTACACTTGTACTCATATTGTATCAATCATTATTGAGTTGTAATCTTGATTTTGGTCATCATTCAACACAAGACATCCTTGTGAGTATTCTTGTGGTAAGAATACACTTGGGTGATCTAGGTGATAGGTGTTTGAAGATTGTGGTAATCTTCAAAGGTGTTGTAAGAGGGTTGTGGTAATCCTCGAGGTGTTGTAAGAGGGTTGTGGTAATCCTCAAGGTGGTGTAAGAGGATTGTGGTAATCCTCAAAGTGGTGAAGGAGGGTTGTGGTAATCCTCAAGGTGTTGTATTAATTTTTGGTAAATTAATAAAATCTTTTCTTTCTTTTTAAAATCCATCCTTGAGATCTTGGGGTGGTAGAGGATTAGGCCCTAGGTGGGTTGAACCTCTTTAAATCGACGAGTGTTGTTTTATTTCCGCATTTACATTCTCGTCTTTGGTTGATTATTCAAAAAGAGGGCAAAATCAAAAAACCGAGATAATCTATTCACCCCCTCAGATTATCGTAGCCACTTGGACTAACAAGTGGTATCGAGCCAAACTCTTTGGCTAGCTCGTTCCGAGTAAAGAGGAAAGATCCATGGCTACGAATGACGCTTATCTCACCACCGGCGCTCCACCAACAAGCCACCATTGTTCGACGCCAACAACTACGCATTTTGGAAAGACCGTATGGAGTGCTTTCTAAAGTGCTGGTTTGACATATGGAATGTGGTTGTTGAAGGAGTTGATCAACCAACCAAGAAAATGGAGGATGGCACCTTGGCTCCTAAACCTTTCAAGGAGTTCGATGAAAATGACAAGAAGGCTTTCTCTCTCAAACGGTAAGGCCTTAAATATTTTGCATTGCTCACTTACCGCCACCGAGTACAATCGCATACGAGGCATAAGGTCGGCACATGAGGTTTGGGAAAAATTGGAGACTATATACGAAGGGACAAAGAAGGTCAAGCAAGCTAGAAAGACCATGCTTGTTAAAGACTTTGAAAACTTTAACATGTATGATGGTGAAAGCATTTCCAAGATGGTGGAAAGGCTTGACAACATTGTCAATCCTCTTGTGGCCCTCGGTAAAGTCATATCCGAAGAAGACAAGGTGACTAAGGTATTGAATGCTCTTCCCGGCTCATGGTCCGAAAAGGTGACGGCAATCACGGAAGCACAAAATCTTGAGACACTCAAGTTTGACGAGCTCATCGGGAACCTCCTCATCTATGAAGTCTATCTCAAGGAGAGGAAAAATACCAAACCATCCATCAATCAATCGGGTATGCAAAATATTCCTAAAGGTCTTGCTTCCTCTTCTAATAATGCATACTATGATAATGATGATGATGATGAGGAGACGGCGCACTTGTTCGAAAATTTGCAAAATTTGTGAATAAAAATAAAGCAAGAAAACCAAGAGATAATGCTTGCTTTAAATCACGGAAAACCCGGCACTTCATTGCCGATTGCCCAAAGCTCGATGAAGAGGAGCAAAAGAAAAGGAAGCCTTTTACAAAAAAGAAGGCTCTAAATGCGGAAGTCAAAACATGGGATGAACTACTCAAAACAACCGATGAGGAAGGAGAAACCGAGCACGGTCTCATGGCTATAGACAATGAAAACAATGAGGTACACTCAAATTCTTCTACTTCTCCATAGTTGATGACTTGCAATGTGATTTTGATGAATTGCAAATTGAGTTTCAAAATTTAATCGTTAAATACAAAAATTTGAAAAAGGAGCATAAGGAGATTAAGATTGAAAAGGAAAAATTATTTACCTCTTATGAATCTTTAGACAAAGCTCATGCTCTTACTCTTACTAGAATTCATTCTCTTGAAACCGAAAAGGAATCGCTCACAAAAGATATTGAATGTTTGAAAAATGACGTGCATCGTTTCAACATAAGTACGGATAAAGTCACAAAAATTTTAGATGCACAAAGAGGTGAGCATTCCAAATCGGGACTTGGTTATAAGCCATTTCAAAGTGTTTTTAAGAAAAATAACCAAGGTCCGACTTTTGTACGCGCCAAATTATAATACTCCTACTTGTTTTTATTGTGGCAAAGTTGGACATTATGCTAATAATTGCAAATTGAGAAATAGCTCAAGACATGTTTGGAGACCCAAAGGTCTCAAGACTAACCCCCATGGACCCCAAAATTATAGGTACCTAAAAGAAATGATTTTGTAGGTAATAGGGGCTATAACAACCATGGAGGATTCGAAATGGCTCGTGGACAGCGGATGTTCACGCCATATGACCGGGAGGAGAGAGCTTTTTACCAACATCAAGCTCCAAGAAGAGGTATGGTCATGTTCGGCAATGGCAAAGGAAAAATTCTTGGAAATGGAGAAATTGGTAACTCTTCCTTCTCTCTTTGTAATGTTCTTTTAGTAGAAGGGCTTAAGTTTAATTTGATAAGTGTTAGCCAACTTTGTGATTCAAATTATGATGTTTCTTTTAATAAAGAAAAATGCCTTATTCTTAAAAATGGTAATATTATTTGTGAAGCAAATAGAAAAGGCAATCTTTACAAAATTTGTACTAGTGATTTGGTTAGTCAAAATGTTTCTTGTCTTGTCGCCAATAATGATTTAACGAGTTTATGGCATAGGCGACTCGGACATGTTGGATACAAAAATTTGAAAAATATTTACAAAAACCAACATGTAAAAGACTACCCAAATTGAATTTTGAAAATCTTGGCTTATGTGACACTTGTCAAAAGAACAAATTAGTTAAGAGTAGTTTTAAGCCCAAAAATGAAATTTCCACTACCAAACCCCTACAATTGCTTCACCTTGATTTGTATGGGGATATTGGTACTGACTAGTCTAAGTGGAAAACATTACACCTTTGTTATTGTCGATGATTTCTCTAGATATACTTGGGCACTTTTTCTTGCTAATAAAAGTGATGCCGTTAATGAGTTTGTTAAGTTGTGTAGACTTATTGAGAATGAAAAGGAAGATACTATTAAGTCTATTCAAGTGATCGAGGTGGAGAATTTGATGGTGAATTTAGAGTCTTTTGTGAAACCAAGGGATATGCACATAATTTTTCGGCTCCAAGGACACCTCAACAAAATGGTGTAGCCAAAAAGGAAGAATCGGACGTTACAAGAAATGAGTGGTCCATGCTCAATGAATTTTCTCTTCCAAAATATTTTTGGGCCGAAGCCGTAAGTCTGCTTGCCATGTCATTAATCGAGTTTATATTCGTCTAAAATGAATAAAACTCCATATGAGCTTTGGAAAGGAAGAACTCCAAATATTAGTTATTTCAAAATATTTGGATGTAAGTGCTTTATTTTGAATACTAAGGATCAATTGGACAAACTTGATCCTAAGGCCGATGAAGGGATATTTATGGGATATTCAACAAAAGCAAAGCATATCGGGTTTACAATAAGACTAGTGGAGTTGTTGAAGAATCCATCCATGTTAAATTCAATGAAGCTTCGGGAGTTGAAAGAATTCCTAATGATGAAAGTGATGAGGAAGATATTATTGAACAAATTGTTCAAATTGATAATCAACCGTCTACATCAAATGATCAACCGTCCACTTCAAATGGTCCTCAAGAAGATAGAGGTGATATCTCGGATCTTTCCGTTGCATTGAAATTTAAGGAGATCACCCAAAAGATCTTATTATTGGTGATCCTCTTGATAAAGTAATGACTCGAAGGAATTTTGCCGAGAAAGCTCTTATATCTCAAAAAGAGCCTAAAAATGCTAAGGAAGCTATTGAGGATGAAGATTGGTTTTTGGAAATGCAAGAGGAGTTGAATCAATTTGAAAGAAATGATGTATGGGAATTAGTACCTTGTCCTCCATCTCAAACAATTATTGGTACTAAATGGGTATTCCGAACAAACTTGATGATCAAGGCAACATTGTTCGAAATAAGGCAAGGTTAGTAGCTCAAGGGTATTGTCAAGAAGAAGGTATTGACTATGATGAAACTTTTGCACCCGTAGACGTTTAGAAGCTATTCGTATTTTACTTGCCTATTCTTGTTTCAAAAATTTCAAACTTTACCAAATGGATGTTAAATCCGCTTTCTTAAATGGTATTATTCAAGAAGAAGTCTATGTAAAACAACCTCCGGGGTTTGAAAATTTTTCTAGGCCTAATGATGTTTATAAACTTAAAAAGGCTTTGTATGGTTTAAAACAAGCACCCCGTGCATGGTATGATGAAACTTAGCTCTTTTCTTTTGCAAAATGGTTTTACAAGAGGTAAAGTTGATACTACACTCTTTGTTTTTGAAAAAGGGCAAGATTGTTTACTTGTGCAAATTTATGTTGATGATATTATCTTTGGTGCCACTAATGAATCTTTGTGCAAGAAATTCTCCAAGTTAATGCAAGTGAATTCGAGATGAGTATGATGGGGAGCTAAACTTCTTCCTTGGACTTCAAATTAAGCAATGCCAAGAAGGTATTTATATTTCGCAATCTAAGTATACAAAAGAACTTTTGAAGAAGTTCGGCATTGAAGAAGGAAGAACCGTCTCAACTTAATGGCAACCAATGTCAAAATTGACAAAGATGAAAAAGGCAAGACGGTTGATGAATCCAAGTATCGAGGTATGATTGGTAGTTTACTTTATTTAACCGCTAGTAGACCGGACATTCTTCATGCCGTATGCCTATGTGCTCGTTTTCAAAGCAATCCAAAAGAATCTCATATGAGTGCCGTTAAACGGATTTTTCGATATTTGAAAGGCACTATTCAATATGGTTTATTTTATCCAAAGAATGAAATCTTTTCTCTTAAAGGTTATAGTGATTCGGACTATGCGGGTAATATTGATGATCGGAAAAGTACTTCTTAGGATCATGTCAATTTTTAGCGATTGCCTAGTTTCTTGGTTTTCAAAGAAGCAAATCGTGTTTCTTCTTTCAACGGCCGCGAATATATTTCCGCCGCATTTTGTTGTACTCAACTTCTTTGGATGAAACAAACCTTAGCGGATTACAAATGCTCTTTGAAAACGTGCCTATCTTTTGTGATAATGTATCCGCTATAAATATTGCTCAAAACCCGGTTCATCATAACCGTCTTAAACATATTGAGATTCGACATCATTTTCTAAGGGATTGTGTTTCAAAACGAAAAATTGAGATATCGTTTGTGCCATCTCAAGATCAATTAGCGGACATTTTTACAAAACCGCTAACTTCCGAGACTTTTGCATCAATACGAGCTCGGTTAGGCATAATGCATATTGAATGAGGTCTACGTTTGCATTTTGCATGTTTTTAAAACTTAGGGGCGAAAAATCGGATTTTTGGTTGAAAATTCGGATTTTGAAAATTTTGTCAAACAAATGGTGAAGAGGTTGAGGGCAACCGTCGCCCTCAACGTCGACCGGTCGCCCTCAACCACGACCGGTCGCCCTAAGCCATTTTTGGTTTAAAATCTTTCTGTCTTGAAAGATTAGACATATTCACTCATTTTGGCCATTTTTCGTTCCTTTTGCCAAATGCACACTATTGTCACTCAAAATTGATTTTTATGCATTCCATTTATTTCTTGGACCTTATATAGCATGTTTATCATCATCATTGCTCATCTTTTCCGATCAAATGGTAAGAATTTTCCTTACTTTGCTCAATTGGGTTGAACCCTCGAGTTTATGGCCTTTCTTGTATATTACTTGATGAAATTATTTTATGATCATGATGAGCTTAGTTGATATCTTTGTATTGGTATAATTTGGTGATAAAATTTTTGGCTTGATTTATTTACAAGGGCTTTATACAACTCTTTTTATTTTTCACGCCCACAATGTGTTCGATGCAATGTTTCAATGAAAATTTCAACTTCTACATGATTCTTTCGCCTAAAAAAGTCTTCTATACTCATTGAGATCATGTTTTGGAAAATAAAACGAGCGTATGAACTCTTTATGATACATTTCTCCCATTTTCCTTGGTTTTTAAGCCTAAAATTGCTCAATGGTTGATAAATCGTCTCTTTGGCGCACTTTGATATATTTGTATGATGTTTTTATTGTCCTCACATTCTTTTGATGATTCCAAAGGGGGAGAAACAGGAAAATGGCTCGTTAGCTCAAAGAAGCTAATAAAAGCTCGAAATAGAAGCTATAAGCTATGGCTTGTTTAGGCCATAAGTTGTGAAGAAAACTTAGTCCAATAGTTGTTTTATGGACTTGTTTGCATGGACATTAAGTATTTGTGACAGGGGGAGCTTCTAAGCTCATGAAGTTATTGTTTATTTTGTAAAAGCTTGTGCTTCTAGCTTATGCAATATTTCTTCTTAATGTGCTTGTTGATAGGGGGAGCTTTTGTAAAATGTTTTTAAAACGGATAGTTTACTCTTAAACCGGAAAATTATTTTGTTTTTCGAAATCGTCCTCTTGAAAATTGTTTTGGTTTGTAATCATCAAAAAGGGGAGTTTGTTAGATAAATGTTTTTATCATGATTTTGATGATTTTGTTCAAATGGTTTTTATACCAAAACAATGTCCCTAAATGTTGTCCCAATACTTCCGATCGATCTAAAATGTTTTTACTATTTTTCGGAGTATTTCTTGGAGTTTATTTTCGATTTAAAATTGGACAACACTTTTGTTTCAGTTTCGACCTGGCCGCCCTATAGGGCAACCCGTACTGAGTTGAGTTTTGAAACAAAAATGGGACGTAAGAAAAAATGGGCGGGCGACCGGCGACCGTGGTGGGCGGCTGGTGTGGTCGGCCGATTCGGACCGTGAGCGACCTGCACTGCAAGTTGGATTTTTGTTCCGACTTCTCTGTTTCGTAAAAACGCTCCAAGGGCAACCGGTCACAACGAGGCACGGCCGCACCCCTTCGACCGGTCCCCTGTGTAAAAATTCGCGAAATTCAATTTCAATCTTATCTCTGCGCGACCGGTCGAACCCCATGTTTGATGAAAAAACTATCCGTGCGTTTTGATGACTTTTCCCTATTTTGTGGGATTGATTTCTAAACAGCTATATTGATGATTTTAAATGGTTTCTTTTGCGAAAAATCACTCCCCGAGGAGGAGCGAATGTCCGGAAATCAAAGCCAAGACCTCTCCTATAAATAGAGGCTTCATTCAAGCAACAAGACACAACACAATATACAAGCAAAGAGCATACAAAGCAAACACTTTCATATATCTTGTTGTATTAGCTAAGCACTTTCACTTGCACAAATTTGAGGTCTAGGCTTTCAATTCTTGATTACACTTGTACTCATATTGTATCAATCATTATTGAGTTGTAATCTTGATTTTTGTCATCATTCAACACAAGACATCCTTGTGAGTATTCTTGTGGTAAGAATACACTTGGGTGATCTAGGTGATAGGTGTTTGAAGATTGTGGTAATCTTCAAAGGTGTTGTAAGAGGTTGTGGTAATCCCGAGGTGTTGTAAGAGGGTTGTGGTAATCCTCAAGGTGGTGTAAGAGGATTGTGGTAATCCTCAAAGTGGTGAAGGAGGGTTGTGGTAATCCTCAAGGTGTTGTATTAATTTTTGGTAAATTAATAAAATCTTTTCTTTCTTTTTAAAATCCATCCCGAGATATCGAGGTGGTAGAGGATTAGGCCCTGGTGGGTTGAACCTCTTTAAATCGACGAGTGTTGTTTTATTTCCGCATTTACATTCTCGTCTTTGGTTGATTATTCAAAAGAGGGCAAAATCAAAACCGAGATAATCTATTCACCCCTCTAGATTATCGTAGCCACTGGACTAACAACCATGTCCATTTTATTCAAATCATCTTGTGTAGTATACTCTTTTATCAAAGCCATGTGTAGCTAAACTCCTAGTGCTTGAATGTAATGAACTCTAGAATGGATTTGTGATTAAGGTGTGTATGTTTTTTAATAAAATCTTCATATTTTGTGTGATTCACTTATATTATGCTTCGTTCATTCAATTGATATATCGCAATATTGATTTGAAGTTTATTTTTCATCCGGAAATCGAAAGATTCATGGTGAAATAGAACCTATATAAGTGAAAAGAGTTGCATGCAATCCTAGATATAGGGACGACATAAATCTTCCGGATTAGGTCAAACCTAATATGGGAATTCACAAATCGTTATAATCTTTGTCTTGGGGTTTTAACTAGAAAGATATTTCAGTTAATCAACTTGAGATTAAAGTTTTTCGCCTTGAGGAAGGGTTTAACTTAAATTGGGAATTTCTACGGTCCACAAGACATGAGATTTTATTAAAAGAGGTTGGTTTTTACTTAAGGGCTTATGGTTGAATCTTTTAACTCGTCAAATCACAAAAACATTCTAGAGGGATTTACATTCAAACACACTTCTATCTCTTGATTTCTTATTCTACAAATTTTACTTCATTTTTACAATTTATAATCTGCTTTTCCTTTTTCATCAAACACAAAACTCAAAATTGTTAGATTAAATAACAAAAAGACGGTAATTATTGGTACTTACAATCCTCGTGGGAATGACACTCGACTAATAATCTATACTATAAAACGATAGGTGCACTTGCTACGGTTTTAAAGGTAGCTTTTGAGCCATCAAGTTTTTGGCGCCGTTCGGGGAATGTAATATTAAGAACGCTTTATTTTTGTTAATTTAATCATTTTTTTTTATTTTATTTTTTTTTTTTTACCATTATCTTTCTTTTTATCTATCTTTGTAAGTCTTGGTTTATACTTATCCTCTTTGTTTACCGCAGTGTATACGCCTACTCGTCGCCGAATTTGGAAGCGCGACACCGCCGGTAGCAACACACAGAGAAAGTACTAACACGACACGAAGAGGATACTAACGAAAGTAAAGATTTCATGGAGGATGAACAAAGAACTATGTATGAATATGCCAAACCATCCATGGATGGCACGCCATCTAGCATTGTAAGGCCCATTTGTTGCCGCCAATAATTTTGAAATCAAACCGAATGTCATTCAAATGGTGCAACAATTGCTTCAATTCGACGACTACCGCATTTAAGATCCGAATAATCATATCGCAAATTTCCTCGAAATTTGCGATACATTCAAAATCAATGGGGTTCTCGATGATGCCATCCGTTTACGCCTATTCCCATTTACTCTTCGGGGGATCGGGCTAAACAATGGCTAAATACTTTGCCAAAGGAACGATTACAACGTGGAACATCATGGCCGAAAAGTTCCTTTTGAAATATTTTCCACCGCCAAAATCGCACGATTGAGGAATGAAATCTCTTCATTCACTCAAGAAGACGACGAGACCTTGTACGACACTTGAGAGAGATTCAAAGAATTGTTGCGAAATGCCCACATCATGGTCTTCCTATTTGGATGCAAGTCCAAACATTTTACAACGGGCTACTCTCGACAAAGGCAAATGATTGATGCGGCGCGGGGAACTTTGAACAATAAAACACCGAGAAGCCAAGATCCGATAGAGGAATGGCCATGAATGGCTATCAATGGCAATCTGTATGCAGGTAAACCTACTGAGCGGTGGGTGTTTATAATGCGGATGCGGTGGTTACACTAGCCGCACATGTCGAAGCTTTGACCCAAAAGATCGACGATCTAGCGGCTCCTAAACCACCACCACCACATGTTTTGTCTTGTGAAACTTGCGGAGGATTGCATAATCATCAGGATCGCCCACACACAATACCTCAAAGTGAGCAGGCTAATTCGTTGGGAATCAAGGCGAAATTACCCAAGTAATCCTTACAAAGAACACATATAATATTGGGTGGAGACAACATCCTAATTTCGGTTGGGGAAACCAAGGCCAACCACGACCTAATCCCAATCTTGATCTACACACGTCTCCGGATTTGAAATCAAGGTAAGCCTAACTTGGAAGATCTTATAACAAAGTTTGTGCAATCAACATAATACGATTCCGGCGGTGGAAACATCCCCGAGAAATCAAGAGGCATCTATCCATAATCCGGAAAATCAAATTGGCCGATTGCGAAGATGATTTCGAAAGGCCACAAGGTAGTTTGCCGGGTAATACCGAGCCAAACCCAAGGGAGCACGTAAAGGCAATCACCATCATTTTTCCACATGAGCATGATTATGCCACATGAGCATAAAATAAAAAAATATAAACATAAATAACATTAATAATACATAAATAATATATATATATTTTGGTGAACAGAGACGGCGACGGAGAATTCCCGTTTCATCTAATTGGGGATAGAGATGAGACGGGGGATATAACCCATCCCCGGTTTCAGAAAAGTGGGGAATCCCCATCCCCGCTCCCATCCCGAAATTAATCGGTGATTCCCCGTCCCAATTTATTCGGGTACCAATGGGGATGGTTCCCCGCGGGAATTTTGTTATCCCTACTTTTAGATGGACTAATGACTATATATTGATCTATTACATATCAATACTGTAACAACTAACTGACAGAAGCTTCTCATCAACAGGTGGACGTGCCGGAGTGGTTATCGGGCATGACTAGAAATCATGTGGGCTCTGCCCGCGCAGGTTCGAATCCTGCCGTCCACGATTTTTTTAATCTCATTTTTAAAACCTTTGCACTTTATTCGGCCTGAAGCATAAATCCTCCAAAAATGTATTTTTTTTGAGGGAAATCTTCCAAAAATGTTACTTATACAGCTCAAGTCTTTTTCTGTAATTAAATTTTACTCTTTTATACTATTATATTTTTTTCATCAGAAAAGAAATTAAATTTTATTTCATTGCACTGTAAGTAATACAAGGGGTACTCCACATTACAAATACTCCATTCCTATCGCTACAAGATACTGATGTACAATTTCTTCAAATGCAATGGGAAACTAAAACCAATAAGAAGTACTATAGTTAAAATCCTTATGGTCCACAGCCACAATAACTGTCTGAAAGCTTTTAAAACCCCCTAGGTAAATTCGTTTTTTCTTCCCTAGGTAAATTCGTTTTTTCTTGTAGTGATATAGTGTAACAATTATTTAAAAACCGAACTAATGATGAAGAATATTTACTTTAACCTTTTGTTACGTGCAATGGCGGAGGGATGGGGGCCACTCCAAGCCCCCCTGCCCCCTTTTTTTTAAAAAAAAAATTACACTATAATTTTTTTTAAAAAAAAATAATTATAATTTATATGATTTTCGTGTATCGGCTCATCTCGTTTTCGTTTATCGGCTCACCCTATTTTTATTCCTAACTCCGCCCTTTGTTACGTGCGTCTAGGTTCTGTACTTACAGTAGTATTAATTATTAATTTTAATCACAAGTAAATTAAGAGGGCTAATACAAAAAAAAATTTACTCACAGCTTTATTGGTTTTACTGAGAGTCTTTCTGCATAAATTTATAGTCATTACAGAAGATGTACTTGCTGCACCTTGCTCATATTGCCTGCCCTTAGCCTGTACTGATACTAACTACTTGCTACTTTTTTCTGTTTTTAGCTTTCCATTTTCAATCTTTCTCATTTTTTTTAAATATTAATAATAATAATAAAAAAATAAAAAAGGGACATGCAGTAGTACTGTTTAAAGTGGTTTTGTTAACTCCCACATAGAGAAAGTCCTGAGACATAATCCTTGTGTCTCAGCTCTTACAAGACAGAAATAAACTGTGAAGAGGTAATGCCTCTCTTAAATTGGTTCAGAACAACAGAATTTCTGGGGTTCTGATATATATAGATTGCAGAAGTAAATAATAATAATAACAATAATATAGAAACTAAAAGTTTTCTGGGATGGATATCAAGTCAAAATTGAAAAATGTAACTTCAAAATATATGAACCCTAATATATTACATAAGTATTTTCTGAGCTAAACATATAAGGCACCTTTGTTTATAGACGTGTGTAATTCCATTTTGGCCTTCAAATTACCAACTTTTGAGAATTTCAAGAGCATACAATCCAATTAAACCCTTCCATATATAATATTAATTTAACTATCTCAAACCCGGGTAAGTAGATGCTACCCAAGTGGGTAGTGCCCAACTTCCGTAGGATTGTGACATGTGTCCCATTTTAATTTTCTTTTTTTGAAAAAAAATACATGCATATGTCATAGTAGAACACTTGGTAAAATCACAGAGGGGTTGGGCACAACTCACTTGGGTAGCATCAAACACCCCCTCAAACCCCTAAAAATAAAATAAAATAAAATAAATATATACATATATATATTAATAAGATAAGGGTTGTGATTTATTTCCACAATGCTGTTAGTTACCGGTAGTTTAAATTGTTTATTATGCATATATAGCTGATCTTTTCTAGATTAAGTAATGCATGTCTAGTGATATTATAGTGTCATTATAATTCTTATGTATAATTTTAGGGGTGGCAACTCAAGTAATTAGGTCGGATTTGTGTCTGGCTTTGGGTTAATTTCAGATTATGCTTAAATACATCAAAAAATAATTAAAAATAACAATTACGTTTTAGACAAATTGGTAACATCGACTCAGATTCGTGTTTTAGACAAATTTTAGGGTTGGTAACATCGATTTCTCGTGTTCGTGTTTGAGTTTCTCTCTTTGGGTCGGGTTTTATTGTTAGAGATTGTCGGTTCGTGTTTGGCTTCGGATTGATTTCGGGTTATACATAAAAATACATCAAAAAGTAATTAAAATATAAAATAATTATATTTTAGACAAATTGGTAACATCGTGTCAGATTCGTGTAAGTCGTGTTCGTGTTCGGGTTTCTCTCAATAACTTTGGGTCGGAATTATCGTGTCGTGTCAGGGATTATCACTCCTATATAATTTGCATTACTACTGCATCAAATCTCCATTTTTTTGACCCATAAATCAATTCATCAACTTAAGCTCTCCCCCTACATTTTAATTAAGAATTGCCATACAAGACTGCATATGCATCACTCATATACTACAACAACCCTTGCAAGTAAAACATGAGATCCAAATGAGAGCCATCAGTAAGATCACAACAGAGAGAGAGAGAGAGAGAGAGAGAGAGAGAGAGAGAGAGAGAGAGAGAGAGAGATTGTGGACCCTAAAAAAACTGATCAGAAAATGTATTGCCCCCATTGTGGAGATAATGAAAGTAGTTTGACAAGCAAAAAAGGTAAACAAAAGCCTGCTATGTTTTTAGTGTTGTTGACAACATCCATTTCATAGAAATGTAATTTAAAAGACAAAAAAAACTAAAAACTCATACTACCCCCTCATCTACTTTCCCTCTAATAATAAGACAACTTCAGAGATAGATCAACACATGAACTGGATCCATTAATATCATCAAATCCAAGCTCCATTGCTGAAGAAGATAAAAAAATTTCTGAATCATCATCACTTGATCTGCAGTAACTTTTTCCTGATGGAAAAAATTCATATTCCATCATCACACCATCTGAACTAGAAGATCCTTTCCTGTGAACTGCCACTAACTCCACACCCTACAAAATTAATCAAATTAAATATTTCATCCTTCCAAAAAAAAATTAATTAAATAAATAAATAATCCATGATTTCACTGTTTACAGTAACAGGAAAAAAATTAGCAGGATCAGTCTTGGAGTGTGGGATGTATGAAATTAATTTATCTACTTTTACTGAAACCAAATCTCAAGAAATTTCACATATAAGTGAAAACAAATCTCCACAAAATGTTCACACATTAAAACCCTTTTAAATAATCATAACAGAAAGCTCTAGAAAGTCCATAACTAAGAAGTATAATATAAACTAATGTAACAGTAAACAGTTACATGTTAATAAAATAGGTTTTTGTTTGGTTACAGGGATTAATGAAGAAATTACCTGTTTGCCATTTCCAACAGCTTTTGTTCCAATATTCAGGCCCTGATTTTCTTGGCTGATTTTATTTTGATATTCACCAATGTTTAACCCCAAAAATCCACAGTCACCAACATTAACTTTCTTTTTCTGCAAAGATCAATAAAATTAAACAAAACCCATATAAACATTGAATAATAATAAACTCAATTTAATTCAATTCAAAATTTTAGGGTTACCTTGTGACAAGCATTACAGTGGTGAGAACACTTGACACCAATTGGGTTTGAAGAAAGCTCTAATTTAGAAATCCCACTCACATTCTTATTACCAACAAAAACCGGGTTATTGAAACACCCGTTCCCAAACAGATCCGTTTGAAGCTGTTCAGAAACCGTTAAACCCATTTGTCCATGAAAACCCAGATGGCCAACAATCGGGGGCCCATTAAACCCGCCCAACTTAGAAATCGGATCCGAAAACGAAACAGCAGGTGGAATAATATTATTATTAGTATTAATTTCAGTCATCTTTTTCCACCTCTCTTGCAACCTTAATCGCTCGAGCTTTTCGACACCCATGCCTCTCTGCGGTGTTTTGTTCTTCTTTTTATTCAGCTCGGATGATGACGTGTCGCAGCCCTTGGGCTTTCTTCTCCCCGAACTACGTCGTATTGGGTGGTTAAGGTGGTTATTATCGTGTTCGTGGTGATTTTGGGGAAACGGCAAGGGCGTGTTTGGGTTTGCGGTTTGGTGATCGGCGGCCATTAGAACAGAAGTAGCCATTGTTTTTTTGATAGAGTGTGTGTGTTTGTGTGTGAGAGAGAAAAGGTAGAAAACAGAAGTAGAAGTACAGCTGAGAAATGCAAAATGTGGGGGAGTTTAATTTCATGCAAGTTTTTGGATATATATGTATACAGAAAAGCTAGCTGGTTGATATGAGCACCTCATTTTTTACTACTGCCAGAGTTACTGGCATTTGTCTTTACTTATTTTTTTTATTTCTCTTTTATGTTTTTTTTTTTTGAAGGAGTGAGATTTCGTACCTATTTTTGGTTTGTGGGAAGCTTTTCAGAGAAATGATTAATGGAGATTCAGACAACAAAAGATGAACGCTAAAGTGGTTGTTAGTTTTAGGCGAATGTTTGGCACTTTGGATTAAATGAGTGTTAAAATATTTTCCACCATTTTAAAAAACAAATCCGAATAAGATATCTGTACAAATATTAAAGGGTTTATCCATTTATATTTTATTTACTTTTTTTATGATAATAATCAATTAAGTTTATTTTTATGGTGAATACAAAATGTGGGGCAAAAACTTGCGTGAGACGGTCTCACGGATTTAGATCCGTGAGACGGAGCCTTAACACAAAGTTTTAAAGATTTTTTTTTTCAGATTTTATTTTTCTTAGGGTTTATATTTGTTTTTTTAGGGTTTATTTTTAATTGATTTGGGTTTTTAGAATTTTTAGTTTTTTTTAGGGTTTATTTTTTATTTTTTGGGTTTATTCTTCATGGTTCATGTTTTTAGGGTTTATTTTTGTTTCTTCATGGTTCATTATTATTTTTAAATTTATTTTCATGGTTCATGTTCTCAAGACGGAGCCCTTAGGAGGTTCGTCTCACGGATTTAGATCCGTGAGACCGTCTCACAAGAGACTTGCTCAAAATGTGGAAATGGCTCTTCCAAAATGTAAAAATGAAACTAGTCATCTTTTGTAAACACATATTTTTTAGCCATTTTGGCCAAGCAAATGACATTCACACCCTTCTAGCATTTTTGTTTGATATTTGGTTTATTTATATCTCATTCACTTATCTCTATGTATTCTCTTACTCTTTCTTTCAAGCTTTTTTAAAAAACGAATCTGCATTTTCCGTTCTTGAATATGCAATATGGATGTTGAATTATAGATATCGAAAAGATGATTAATTTGATATATCAAAACGGGATTAAAACAAAAAAGATATTTGAATTCAAAGTTTGTTGGAGAAAAACAAAATAACTGGGCTATAATAAGTGAGAGAACTGGACGTCGAGTTATTGTAACTCGGCGTCGAGTTACAATACAATGTCAAGTTACAATACAGTGTCGAGTTATAGTAATTCGATGCCAAGTTATATGGATGCGTATCTTTGTGCAGTTAAATTGACTCAAGGGCAAATTGGGTTTTTCACACCCAAAATGGCTAAAAAACACGTGTTTGAAAAAAATGGCCGGAAAACATTTTGGTTTGATAGGAATGACAAAAAAAAACCCACCCAAAAAAAATAAACATGAGACTAAAAAGTAAATACATGTATGTATGTTAGTACCACATCTTTTGGGATGTCCCATAATCCATATATGTATCATATATTATACGATTATATTACACTTTAGGCCATTTTCACCTTACACAAAGTTCTACAACCATCCAAAAAGAGAAAAAAAAAAAGAATTAGAAGAAAAAACTTTTGCCAACATTTAGGAATGTCACAAGTTAATTTAGATTTGGGTTTTGAATTTAATTATACAGGTGTCTTGAGATATGTTTGGGGTTGTAACTTTTGGATTCGGACTCAACCCGTCAAATATTATCCATGTTCTTTATTTATAGTAATGTATTCATGTGACGTTATTTATGCGAGTGTATATATATATTTGTAAGTTACATGTGTATATATATATATATATATATATATTTTATTTGGTTAAGTCCCAAATTTTTATATTCTATATCATTCAAACTTCTGCATTTTGTACCATATTGGAACTGTCAAAAAAAATCAAAGTATTTGACTCCCAACTTAGATCAATTGTTAGAAACTCGTTTGTTAGCAAGTTAAAGTATTTTCAAATACCTTTTATCTCATTTGATAAGATTTATTCTATTAGTAAGACATAACAACATATGTGTGTATGTATATAACAAGTTAGTCAAGTTCTGTTCGTAGTTAACTCGATTCAATTGACAATCAAATCAAATTTAAACACAAAATTTTTAAGCTCGCTAAATGTTCAAACAAACAAGATCAGTTCGACTCGATTTGCATGTATACTAACAAAAGTCTTCCATTTTTTTTTAACTTTTTCTTTTCTATCTTTTCATTTTTTTGGAGGGGGTTGGTTTTGGACAATGGCGGAGGGGGGCCAACCCCCCACACACACATTTTTGAAAAACAAAATTTTTTACACTATAAAATTTAAAAAAAAATTATTTTAAGTATATTTTATATGATTTTCTTATTCGGCCCACCCTATTTTCGCGTATCAACTCATCCCGAAATATTTCCTGACTCCGCCCTTGGTTTTGGATCCTAAAGTGGCTCAGAGAAGTGGAAAAAAGGTGCTACCCTGTAGCGTGGGGCTGGACCTGCACAAGTTTACTAGTTTTGTTGGTTAGTATTCATGTTTTTGGTGTTAGTAGGGATGGCCATTTATAGCAAAATATAAAAGCAATCATAGACACTGAGATTTGGTAATATATGTTGTGAGATACTAATCAATTACTCTACAATAATTTATAACCGGAAATTCCCTAAAGTCTTTAAATTAACTTTTTGGTTTTTAATAGTCCATATATGCCCTAAAAATATCATTTCTTGGACAATAATTCCATCTCTTCCCATTAGTTTGACTAAAAAGTTAATCTGTCCAATCAATCTTTTTCTATGTGAATTTTTGGGATGTTTGTTTTGTTCAAGTCAGACAACTTCCAATATGGTCTTTTTTCTTTCTTTTTTCTTTTTTGACATTTGCAGAATTCGATAACATGAAAATAAATATGTTTTTATGCAACTGCTAATATTTTCAACGATACTTTTAAAAATGTTCGTCATGTTTTGCAAATATATATACTCGTATTCATTAATAACGGCATATATCCATATTGTACAATGTATTTATCGATGAAATGAAAAATAAAATACTTTTTTATAGTAACAATAACTTTTTTATCAGATAACTCAACAAGAAAAAACTACAAAAAAGTCCGTTGGTAAGTACTTAGATAAATGTAAAGTATAGGCAAAAAAATCGTTGTTGACAAAGTCATTGAAAGGAAATATTTACCACCAAAATTTAAAACTGTTGGTAAATACCTACAATAATTTTGTCGGTAAATTTAACAACTATTAGTGATTTATCAGTACCTGGTCGGTATAGGTAGGCGGAAAATAACTATTTTTTTATTATATCGGTATTATGTAGGTAATTATAAAATTTTTGTATCAGTAAATTGTGTCGGTAATTGGATGTTTTTTAAGTGTAAACTCTCCAGTGAAGTGAATTTATTACATGATGTGATTGTCTATAATGTTTGTTCAATTATGCTTAGACCTCATCTATTTTGCTTTGGAACAATATTTTGATAATAATAATACAAAGAGAGGAAAAAGAAAGAAAAGAAAAAAAGCCCTAATATTTCCCTAAGGTTCCATATTGAGTTCAACCTTTTCAATGTATTTACTCTTTAGAAGGTTAGCTAGCAATATTCAGCTTAGAGCCTTAGGCAGCATTTGGTGTTTGCGCAGATCCCAATAATTCTATGCAGAGCCCTCTGTTCCCTCCAGGAACCCCTAAAATCCGTCGTGTCTCCCCAAAACCAGCACAAATCGGAACAACCAAACACACCCCTAAAACCCTAATACGTGCCATCCAATTTCCCCTCCCACGTGCCAGATCACACCCCATCCACCATCCTCCACGTCGCTTTTCCTCAGCCGCCTTCTGTCCGTACAACCGAGTAAAAGATTCTCTACTGTGACACCCCACACTACGTGATCCAGCACAATAGCTATAGGGGGACCATCTCAAATCCCCGGGCCCCACCGGAAAGTGGAAAGCTCAATTCCAAAGATTCTCACCGTTAACTGTTAAGCTCATGATCATCTTATCTTTTTCTTTATTCTTGAATATCTACAAAAGCGTGGAGGCCCTAATTGGAAAGTGGGGTCCGCAACGCCACGTGGCTGTGTATTATTGGTTTGGGTGTTCATAGTTAGAGTAGCGTGGAGCTCATCCGATGATTCTCACCGTAGTTTCTGGTTGGTCACGCGGTTTGGATTTTAAACTCCCAATCCTACGAGAGAGACAATCGGTGATTAAGTGCGAAAATTGCTCATTATATGATTTAACAAATTATGGATTCAAAAATCATTCTTAAATTCTTTAAATTTTGTATCTCGAATTAATTTTATAATAATTCGATAAAATCTCGACCATACGATATAAAAAATGATACATTTATATCAAGAGATTTTTATAAATTGCCCATAAATTTTTATAAAACTATATATATATATTTTTTTGAATGACCAAAATAATATAAATTTAGTTGAATCTGCCAAACAAGTCTTCCACAAGGCAAAAAGGAAAAAGTGATTATTCTTTATGGTCAATCTTGAAAACTTCTTATTGGTTCAGAAAAAGCTATAACTAGAATTAGTGTTCTGAAATCTGAAACTGCTTTGAGCTCTACCTCAAAAATGGTAGGATATGGGGAAGAAAAAATGCATGCTAAAGATGATTTTTCCTGCTATGATTTAGGTTGTTTAAGAGCTATTAACTATGGTCTAGAAAACTAAACTTAAATGCCAAGATTTCATGATATTATCACCCCTTTGGCATGCTGCTGCCAGGTTCTTTCTACTATATGTCTATACGGATACATGCCCTTTGAGATATGCTAGTTGCTACATTACTTCTTTAGTACCCATGAAAATAACTGATGACAGTAATCTCTTCTTCCAGAGAAAAATAATCATGAGCTTGGGATGGTGATTCTTTAGGACAACTAGAACAATAATCTCATGTCATTAATCTATATTAATAAGACTATAACTATTGACACTGGGGTGGCAATGGGTTCACGACCAGCCATGACCCGTCCCATGGCCCACGGCGGGACAGGGCCGCAGAGCGTGGTACCCGTCCCGCCTAGTATTTTTAGTTTTTATGAAAATATTTAATATATGTTCTACATATATATTATATACGATAATGTAATTCTTATGTGTATCTAACATATATACATTATCATGACAATTGTCATAAATTATATAAATTAATAATACAAAATATAAGATAATAAAACTTATAATAATAAAATTTTATTATAAAATTTGAAACAAGAAAATTAAATGGTACGCGTTTGTCAAGTTAGAAAATGAAAATCCAAACTCAAACCCAAACTAATTTAAACTATTAAAATTTGCCCCAAAAGAAGTGGGTTCGGATCTTACTCAAACCATTGTCATCCCTATTTGACACAAGGTAATACTTGGCATGGGCATCCCCTCGCCCTCAACTACACCGAATTTTTTAAAATAGTACAAATTTTAAATTTCAATTTTCTGTTATTCTTGAAAAAAAAATTAAATCTCGTCTATCCAATCTGAAATCTCTGGTCTTGTATTCAAATCCTTTAGTAGGGATTTTTTTAATTAATAGTCTGTTTTGAATAAAAAGCTTGGTATTCAATGTTGTTCACTGAGGAGTTTGCCAAAAGGATTGCTGAGATTTAGAGTAACTGTTAGTTGTGGCTTTATACAACTTCTGTGAAACCCTAACTACTCCTGGCAAACTTGCCAAATGTCAGTTCTTTTCTCATCAGTTTTTTTTTTTTTTTTTTTTTTTTTGTTGCTATTACTCTTACACACTCTATAGAGAGAGGAAATCTCAGTTCAGATTTTTTTTTTTTTTTTTTTTGTTGCTATTAACTCACTCTCTCACACACACACACAGTCATTACAGTTTTTGGCATACAGAATTGTACAGTACTGTAAAAGCCCATCTGAGCTATATAGACAGTAGTGAAGTGTGAGAGGCCCAGATCTGGTACTACATTGCCCCTTTCAATCAAAGATTTTTTGGATGTGGGATGGAAACAAACTTTGGGCATAAATCTGAACCGTCCGTATGTGTTTGTATATCATCATATCAAATGTGTGCATTGTACTGGAAGTAAAAAAATAAATAAAAATAAAGGTACAGTTTTTTTCCAAATGCTAAAGAAACAAAAGTCCCTGTCACCTGTTCGTTGTGTTTGTGCCTTGAGACAGAAAATAACAAAACCCCCTACTAAGACCACAACCAATGAAAAAACAAAGCCGATTATGTCCGGAAGATGTCTGCTCTATTGTTTTGTGGTCCTCAAGGTCCCATTTTTGTGCTGCAATTTGTACTTTGGCAATCTCAAAAATTTAGTCTTGGCTTTATACTACTAATACTTGTCACTGTGAGTAAAATATGAAGAGGGAATTAATTTATAGAGTTCTTAATTCTTTTTGATGTGATTGTCTACTTAGGACAGATACCTAGAAACTAGATTGAAAAGATTTTGATCATTCCTCGTACGATCAACCTTAAGGTTTAATATATGAAGTCACAAGATACTAAAAACATCATTTCCTTACTATGTAGATGTTCTATTCCAACTTTGCTAAATCTTGTATGTGATGATAAAGGGATAATTACAAAAAGTACCTCAGAGGTTTAGCCTAATTCAGAACAAAAAAAATTTATCTTTCCATATTACAAATAATCCGTCGATATTTATTTCTATATCAGAAATTGCACCTTCGGGAATGGAGTATTTATTAGGTAAATACGTATAAACCTTAAGGGGATGTTTGTAACACATTTAAGACTGTATTTGAAAGTTTGAGAGATTAATTGATTTTTTTTGTAATTAGACTAAACCTCAATGGTAGTTTCTGTAATTATCTCTTTGATACAACACATGCTATACAACGCAACACAGAACTACCCAAGAACCTTACGTATTGATATGCATTCCCAAGAGGTTAAAAACAGCATTATCATTAACCCTTGATACAGTTTAGATTTTCTGTTAGTTTTATTAAATCTTATATTTCATAAACATATACTAGACGTACGGACAAGACCCAAGACTACCCAGTACAAAATACCATCACGGAATAGAAGGTTAATCGCGAGTCAGGCTGGTAAAAGAAAGTAAGTGTTTATGCAGCCTTACATGGAATTTTACACAGAAATCGGATAGTAGTATAGTAGTTAAGACCTTCATGCCCAGACCAGAGGTCAGGGTTCGATTCCCACCCATCTCCTCCCTTCCAGGATATGTACTTTAAAAAAAAAAAGAATTGTACACTATTACCCTCAGATTGAACTCTTTTCCAGTACTTTTATCCAATAAAACCATTGTAACTTATGTGGATCAGTTTATCCTAGTAATCCATAAAAAGTAGGGATAATTACAAAACTACCCGAGACTAAGCTTAATTACAAAACAACTCCAATTATGTTTCAAGATTTACAAATACTCCCTTGAGGTTTATATTTACCTAACAAATACCCTCATCTTGAGGCCTCTTGAGGTAAATACCCTGATCTTGAGGCCTCTTGAGGATGCAATTTTGTAAAGCTAAAAACACGTCAGGGGATCTTTGTAATTTTAAAAAATAATTGGGCTTTTGCAATTAGCTAAACTTCAGCAGTAGCGTTTGTATTTAACACTAAAAACTAGCTTAAAGTGCACATCATTTTCTAGATTATTTCGGTAGTCAAGTGAAGTGTCCACTGACAGGAGAATTTCTGAAACAGAGGCAAATATCCGAGAAACATAGACTTAATAATATGATAAACATAAAAAATGAGTCTGCCAAAGAATTAGTACATCAAAATTTAAACTTAGCAACTAAGGGTTTTTACAGACAACTACAAATAACAAATAGGACTCAAGTAGATCTTGCCAAAAATTAAGACCAATTAGGTGAATTGAAGAAACTTAAGCACATTTTCACAAACGTTTTAATGAATATGGGCATAGCATAATATGTCGGGAAATCTTATAAATTTAATATTCAATGATAATGAGGAAATTGTGAATATTATTTACTACACCGTATATATGTACACACACTTGCATGGGTCCTATTTACAAGTTTCTACCTGATTTTGAGTACGCCACTCTCTCAGGCAAGACGAATGATGCACACAACATCCATTTTCCGGGTGCGACAACGCGAACTCTGTGCATATCTACATCAAAAGCTACCTCCGAAAGTGCAATTCTTATTCGCTGGTTAAAGATAAAACAGAGACAATGTTACCTCAACTATTCAATGATATGCACGGTAATTAGCATGGCTAACTAAATTTTACCTCATGTGATATCACAAAAACAATTGTACCTCGTGAAATTCAAATTCTGGATCTTCGGCTTTTGAGAACCCATAAACATGAATTCTTGGCATCGTATATTCTTTACTCGGGCCATGCCCTTGAAAAACTCCCCTAAAAGCATCTGCGTTCAAAAGGAAAGCATTTAGTGCAGATATATAAATACATCATATATTTGTATTATCAAACTCCTCATGGTACACAGCAGCTTTTAAGCGAAATTTGAGATGATGTACTAAAGTCAACTAAGTCCACTATCGAATTTTAAGTGACCTCACTTTATGAGTGGAAAGAATTATATCCCCTATCAAGAGAATTATACGCCAAAGGTAAAGTTAGGAAGTAAAATTACTATCAGAATAATGAAACAACAGAACAGTTGCAACAGTTGACAAACGTGGAATAAAAGTAGTAATCTTATGCAGCTTTGTGTACCAAGAAACTCAGCTGCATCCTTTGGCAAATTCATGACTACTTGAGTAATGGATCGAGTTCTTTGACTAGCGAAAACGGTTTCGATAAATCTCCTCCCGTCCATGTTATATACCTGCAAATTGACAGAATGTCAGGATGATAAACTGCTATTTGACAGACTTAAAAATAGATTATGCTAAGCAGTAAGAATGCAACGCCAAACAGAATAGCAGGCGGTTTATATATCCGACGAGTGATGTGTTTGCCATTATTATTTTGATTATTCTAGAACAAGAGCAATAGAACAATATGGCACAATTATAAGTATCTATACCTCAATTTTTCTCTCAAGTTTATTGAGGACACAGTTTCTTTCAAGGTATTCAACGGCACAAGGGTTCAAATCATTAGCATACACATACTTGACTTTCTTTGCTGCAGATATGGCAATTGGACCAACCCCAGAAAACACATCACCTGTATATAGGGGAAAAAAGCAGTAGGCAACAACATTAACATTTATAATAGGGAGGGCTAAAAAGTTGCACAAGGTAACAGAGAACTCCATCTTTTCTTTACAAGGGAACGTATGATATTGTCAGCACATATAGGATGGCATCAGCCATCAGGATGCATAATTACAGGAGATTTATAAATCTAGATTTGGAAGACATGCATCGGAATTTTCAAATATTCCACTATCAGTCTACAATCATGTATTCTGATTTTTAAAAAATAAAAGTATAAATGGTTTGTGATTCTTCTATCTTCCATTTTTGTGGAAATATCTGAGACTTGAAGGGGAAAAAATGTAACAGTTATTCCAATTTTAGTACGCAGCTACCATGGATTGTCTTTATTCTTGCATGTTCTCCTATATCTATGTGAGGGCATAAAGACTTCACTTAGTGAGAGCAAAGAGGATGTTTTAATCAGGAGAACAAAAATTCTAGCACCAATATACTTTCTGTAATCTTCACCGTGATTTAAGAAACCAGTGATACTAAAACCCTTCTATATGTTTGCTGCAACATACTGAAGTTCATAGTGGAAAAGATGCATGGTAGATTGGTATTACCTTCCCACTGTACCTTTTCCATATTAACTACTCGAGCTAAATATTAGCAGTAGTGGTGCTTTTGGCTTATTGCCATCTGATCCTACTGAACACCATGATAGCACTGATAAGATGATAATAACGCCATTTTTTGTGATTACACAACCAAGTCAAGCCACAAATGATATTCATGTTCCAATTGAATAATTCACAAGATAAGGAAAAATATAACTCCTGAATATATAATCAGAATATCAACATACAGACAACATCTCTGTGTGTGAAGCAACTTAGAAGCCTCTGCCTTTCAGTTGCAAGCCTTGAGTTCCAATATCTACAGAAAGGTATAACAACATTAGATTCAAGTACTACTTTCTATTGCATCTACGCTTATATTTTGGTCCTTTCTAGACTTACACTGCTGCTAAATCAACATGGAAACGCAGTCCATTTTCCACTACTGTTGTCACGAGGGAATTATTTCCTGCCAAAACTTCAAGCTGCATTGTTCTGAAGTCATTGTGAATGGCATCGACTTTGTTTACAACTGTTTGTATCTTTGGCCTATTCTTATCCAAAACTACCTGATGCGAACACAAGTAAGAAGAAAAAAAACCCAAATTAAAATGTTAAGTAAACCTTAGAAAGCAAGGCTAAACTCCTATAAAAGTTTTACAACATGAAAAACAAGTACCTTTGCGATAAGCTTCTTATATTGAAGATGCTCGTCTCTCAGATTCAGGTGAGCAATATGTCCAACCGTTTCAAAAGCTGAAGGAGTGATCATACCTTTTGGAAGCAAAGCCTCCAAGACCTGCAAACAATGCCTGATGTCTTCATATACTACAATACACAATTACAACCCCAACTAGCACTTATTGATAGACAGACATACTACAATTCCATTGCCCAAGAGACATCACTATCTTTTTCCTTTTTCTTACAACTCTGGGTAGCAGTAGGGGAGATGGTTTCAAGAAGGAAAACAGAAGAATCACAGGAAAGGTGCGAAGTTTGAGAATTTCACTTCAAAGCACATATCTTATTTCCATGGAAACCTAATATCACGAAAAAGAAAGTAAACAGATAATTCTACTATCCCAAAGCTATAAAGGAAAAGGAAAAGGAAAACATTAATCAGTTTTCTAACGGAACATGGCATCATCAAAAGAAAATACTAAAAAGAAAAGGAGAGAAATTAACTGAATTGCTCAAGTGAAATACCTCGTTCAGTTGCCAATAATCATAAAACAGAGTCAACTTGCATTTCACAAGTTCAAAAGCTGACCTCCAACACTCATCACCATGTTCTTGAAAAACTACCTGAATATTACAATTGAAACATAAGATATGATACCCGAATGTAGTATGTATCAACTCCAAGAAGACAACAGAAATTGTCATCCAGATACACAAAGCTATACGAATAGGGGGTATTATCCCTTATTCTTTGAACAATAGGTTTCTCATCAGTAAATAGTCCATGAGATGTATGCACAAGAAAAATTCTATAACCAGGTTATGCAAAACACAGACTACAACATAAGTTATTTTCTTTTTCCTTTCAATCATCTCAAACTACCTTCCTAAAGTATTAAAATCGGAAATTCAACTCTATGAGTTATCATAACAATCTACGAAAGCTCTTGGTTCATAATATGACCAATGTAATCCATTTATACTAGTGTGAACTGGCCAACGTCTTTTAACTCAAACAGGAAGCACTCAAATCAAGAAAGAAAAATAAAATAAATAAATAACAAATAAATTGCCATTACCATATGTCACCAACAGAATTCAAAATGATTTTAAGTAGTCGTTCGCTTATAACCTTCCACACAACAACCAAAATCAGAACCTAATTGTAAATCTACACTAATAATGCACGAATTCCCAATATGACGAAACCAATCAAATTCAAGCATAGTATCCACAATTTGAAATAGCAGCAAACAAAATGAGCACACGTCCACCATTCACACTACTTGCAACAAAATAACCATTCATATAAACAAATACTGAGTATCACAATGCTGTAGAACATAAACCTTGATCGCCTCAGGCAATTCCTCAATCTTTTTATTTGCATACTGCTCATCCAAGAGCAGCAGCCTTGTCGAGCCTCTCCACTTCGGACGCCGCCCAAACTCCTCCCCCAACAACCGACTGAAATCTTCACCATCACTCTCATCCTCATCTTCAATAACCTCAACCAACGCCACCTCATTCCTCCCAACCCCTTTCACCCCTCTTTTTTCCCCACCATCCCTCTTTTTCTTCATCTTAGGTCTAGAAATTTTCGCCAAATTCCTAAACCTAGCGTACCCTCGCGAATTAAAAGTTCTCGCGAGCTTATCCCGATACAAAACCTCATTCAGCGGCTCCCCGTCCTGTTGGATTTTGGTGTCAAAATAGAAGAAGGCTTTTGTCCCCACATTGCTTGTGGAACAAAGGGATGGGAGAGCTAAGGTTATTTAAGGAACCCATGTGGTGGTGTTTTGATTCTTGTGACTCAAATACACTTTAACCTTTTTTGGTTTGACTTAGTTAAATTCCTCTCTTGTATTCTCAAGTATGGAGAGTTGGGAGAGAGGTGTGAGTTAATCAAAGATTTGTAAGAGTGTGGGGTTCTTGCCTGGGAGAGAGAATGTCTGTGTGATTGTAAAAATGTTCACATAGTGGAATTTCTTTCTCCTGGGGCCGTGGTTTTTCTCCCGTTTTTGGAGTTTCCACGTAAATTCTTGTGTTGTGGATTGTTGTTATTTTTCATGTTATTTCTGGTTATTTCTCGCTTGTCCTCCTGGGGATGAATGTGGGATCCGATTTTTCCCAACAAGTGGTATCAGAGCCGGGTTGGGTCTCTTGAATTCTGAGTATGCTCTGTGGTCGCAGCGATGTCTGACCTTCCACATCAGAAAAGATTTCTTGAGCGGTGTCCGGGGGTCTCATTTGGAGGCGGTTGTTCATCAGGCTAGGGTGGTTCAAGCAGGTGGAGAAATTTAATGGAAGGGTCGAGTTTGGCTTATGGCTAGTATAAGTAAAGGATGTGTTGGTACAATCCGGGTTACACAAGGCTTTGAAGGTTAACTGTCAAAGTGGAGGTGGAGTTGATCTGGCAAATAGCTCTAATCCAGGGCTAACATTGTGGCAGTGAGGATTTTCTCTGATGAGAAAATGTATGTCCTTTTGGCATGTGAGTTGTCATGAAAGAGGATGTGGTTATGTTAGCGGGTCCACGAATTTGCGCACGGGCATTGGCTTGTCATGGAAAGATGCAGGGTGTGGTGGAATTTCACACGGGCATTGGTTTGACATGGATGCAAGGTGTGTGGTGGAATTTACACACGGGTATCGGTTTGGCATAGATACAAGGTGTGTGTTTATGTCGATGGCTGAAGGACTTCCAGGAGGGCCAAAAGCTGGGAGTTGCACCATAAATTTCAGCGGGTTTTTCGACATGTGCCGAGGAAATTCTTAGAATGGTGTATTCTAAGTGGTCTACTCATATGGTGGAGTAGGATTCTCTGGTTTGAGAATGATGGTTCTCTGATTTGAGAATCGTGATTGTCGGTGAAGACAATGGTGGAGCTTCTTTTATTTTGCCAAGGTGGAGTTTGTTGGATTTTGGTGTCAAAATAGAAGAAGGCTTTTGTCCCACATTGCTTGTGGAACAAAAGGGATGGGAGGCTTAAGGTTATTTAAGGAACCCATGTGGTGGTGTTTCAATTGCACCAGTCAAATACACTTTAACCTTTGTGGTTTGACTCTAGTTAAATTCCTCTCTTGTATTCTCAAGTATGGAGAGTTGGGAGAGAGGTGTGAGTTAGTCAAAGATTTGTAAGAGTGTGGGGTTACTGGGGTCGGGAGAGAGAATGTCTGTGTGATTGTAAAAATGTTCACATAGTGGAATTTCTTTCTCTGGGGGCCGTGGTTTTTCTCCGGTTTTGGAGTTTCCACGTAAATTCTTGTGTTGTGGATTGTTGTTATTTTTCATGTTATTTCTCGGTTATTTCTGCTTGTCCCTAGGGGATGAATGTGGGATCCGATTTTTCCCAACACGTCCCCCTCCGCTTTTCCGTAAATCCTCCGGTTTAATGCCACTAGCTCTTCTTGATTTTCACTTGACCCCCACTCCATGATCGAACTGGGCAAAATGGTTTTCAATTGGTCATCAATTTCATCGCCGGGGACTCGCGCGATGTTCTTAACGCGAGGCCGATTGAGGAGGTGACCGCGAGGCGATTTTCGAGGTGGCACATTTGGGAGGGACTCGAGGGCGAAAATGTCAAATACTCGAGTGAATGCGGCTTCAAAAGGATTCGACATTCTCACCGGTTTGGTATTTTAGTGATTCGAGGGGAAAAGGGGAGTGGCCTTTTTGGAGGGGAGGGACCGTGCGGGAGAGTTGAGAAGGAAAAGAGCGGTGGTGGTGGCGTAAGAGAGAAGAGGGGTCAAGATGCGTTTGGCGGCGTGCGCGTGAGGAGAGTAGAATGTGAAAACGGGAGAGTGAGAGGCGGAAGAGGGAAAATTTTGTAGCCATCTTTTTCGAATTTGGGGGTTTACCCCCGCATGGAAGTAAATAGTAAATACCAATCAATATAACAAAGAAAGTAGTATTACCCTGTATCATTAACCATATCCCATCTTGTGTGAACGACTCGACTTCGAGTCGAACTGAACATAGAACTGTTCAAATTTTTATGAATCTTAATCGAGTTTCGAAAATTATGTTTAAGTTTGGTTTGATTATTAATCGAATCGAGCTCGAATGAGTTTTTGTCAAGCCGGACACGAATCGAGCTCAAGTAGCTTTATATGTTTATAATAATTTTGTTTTTTTTCTAATTAAGTTGAGCTCGAGCGTGCTTTACATTATATCGAACGGAAAATATATATTCAAAGTTTGGTTCGTTATGTTAACGAACTGAGCTCAAAAGAATTTTTAACGATCGGTCTCGAATTGAGTATCAAGTACATTGATTCATTTTTCAGCCCTATCCATAGTTTATGTGTTTGAAAAACAAATGTTGATTTTTAATTTTGTATGAAAATTGAAATCATATTTAGATGAATTGAGTAAAAAAGTTTAGAAATGAAATATATTTGGTGTTTTTCTAGCAGTGGTCTTGAGATGGGTGAAACGGGTGGAAATCAAGTGTATGATACAATTGTGATACAAATTGATTCCCAAAATGAAATATGTTTGTTGATATCCTCTATTTTGTTAAAAATAAATACATATTACCCCTCATGGGATGACCTAATATAGTAAGGTAATTTCTCGAGGACAAAAGTCTCAAAGTATGAATCTCGATATTTATATTCTTTGATCGAGCTTATTGTACATGATTTGTCTATTGTAGTTGGATAGCTTGGTCTGTAAGTTATTGCGTTCAATCCTGTGCACTAAAAATTGCTAATGGCTGCAGTCCACATATTCTTGAATTTGGTCCATAATTACGTGAAAGTGTGCACGCTAAAAATAGATAATTACTTGAATTTGGTCCATAATTTATTATTGCAATACAAGAGATGATGCATATAGTATTAGTATATTCCTTAAAAAAAGATGGGATTAGTATATATTTTGAGCTTTCTCCTTAAGTGGAAAGTAAAAAACCAACAGAACAACTCTTTGAATATATAAACTATAAAGAGATTACTGAGCACAATATTTTCATTTTGTACAATGTTGGCATCTTGCTAAAGCCATTATACAACAATTAACCTAGGGGGCTCAAACATGGCTTATCCCCTTAGTGAAGCAAAATTTGCCACAAAAAAAAGGATAAAAACAACAATCCCTCAAACAATATATTTCAGTTCCTAATGAGAAAATTACCAAGAAAAAAAAAAAAAAAGAGCCCTACAAGACAAAGTACAGACACACCCCAAAAACATTGACTACAATAGTACTAAATCAAAAATGAATTTCTTACAAATTTTCACTCTTTAGCACAAGAAACTAATGTCTATTGTACCACCCTAGACCGATTCCTATCCAAGAACCCTTCCATAACTACCCTTTTCTTGTTCTCCTCCGAGCCCACAACGTTGTGCTTGTCGGACCACCGCCGAGGCCCGGCCCGAGAAGGAGCCCAAAACAGCCATGCCGAAGTGCAAGTAACTATGGCAAAAGCCTTTCCCCAAAAAACCAAAGCTACTTGTTAGGTATCGACCCATCGAAGCCCCGCGGTTATCATATTCGAAGAATATCGAGACAAGCCCGGGCTGTTAGTGTATTAATCCCTATCAAACAAAACCCCGAAAAACAAAGGGATTAAAGCGATGATAATAAACGGTAAAACACGAAAATACCGAGTCTTGAATCGAATCGAAACACCGCGAATCCGCTCGGATATCTGATTTTTGGCCCTCGATATCACCGAACCGGAGAGGAACACGAAGGTGTGGCCACAAACCCAAGCCAAAAAACCCGTCGGAAACCGGTCACAAAGTCCTAGTAGAACCACGACCAAACGACCCTCACACGTCTCGCACACACAATGGAAAAGAAAGAGAGAGCGGCGCTATTTTCTCACAAAGCAGAAGAATAGGTTTTCATCACCACTTACCTTAAGTCACTGCCGAGGGTTAAGTAGATTAGGTGAATAAGGGAAAATGGGCCAAGGTGGGATGAAGAGGGTTTTGGGCTATAGGAATGGGCATGGGAAATTAGTTGGGCCAAAACCAACATTTCTCCACCTTTTGCCCAACACCGCCTCGTCTCATGGGTAGCCTCAGGATTTCATCATTGCCTTGCCACACCTGCAAAATACACAAAGTCAGTACAGGTGAGATTATAGCAAACACAAAGTAAGCTATATCAAAATGAACATAACACACAATCTAGTCACACGAATCAAATTTCAAAGTTTTCAGACAAGACCTAAACTTTTCAACCGGCAAACACTTTGTTCCCATATCAGCAGGATTAAATTCAGAAGGGATTTTTTCAAGATAAACTATACCTTTAGCAACCACGTCACGAATGTAGTGGAATCTAACATCAATGTGTTTAGTTCTATCATGAAAAACTGGATTCTTACACAGTTGAATACCTGATTGACTATCTGAAAATACTACTACTTCACCTTCAAGAAGACCAATTTCTGAAAGTAAACCTCTCAGCCAAATAGCCTCTTTCAAGGCTTCAGTTACAGCAACATACTCAGATTCAGTAGTAGATAAAGCAACAATATGTTGTAACTGAGATTTCCAACTTATGCAAGATCCACACAGAGTAAACACATAAGAAGTAGTAGATTTTCTATTGTCTCTATCATTAGCATAATTAGAATCCACGAATCCTTTCAATTTAACACCATTTTCAAACTTGGAAAATTTCAAACCAAGATTGACAGAACCTTTCAAATACCTAAGTAACCACTTAACAGCTTCCCAATGTGGCATGCGATCGGACATATATCTACTCAAACAACTCACAGAATATGCAATATCAGGCCTTGTACTAACCATCAAATACATCACAGATCCAATAGCATTAGAATAAGGCACTTTTTTCATGCATTCAATTTCATACTCATTTTTGGGAGATTGTTCTTTACTAAGCACAAAATGACCAGCAAGAGGAACATTAACAGGTTTTGAATTGAACATAGAAAATTTACTCAAAATCTTCTCAATATAAGAAATCGATTTAGAAAAATCACCGAGTTTTTTCTATCTCTATTAATGTTCATTCCTAAAATCCTTTTAGCATCTCCCAAGTATTTCATGTCAAACTTGGCACTAAGACGCTTTTAACATGTTCAACAAACTTTAACACAAGGGCTAATTAACAACATGTCATCAACATAAATCAACAAGAAAAAACAGGCACTTTAGCATCTTCTTTAAAAATACAAACAATGATCATAAGAACTTCGTTTAAATTTCAAAGACAACATACAATCATCAAATTTCTTGTTCCAACATCTAGAGACTGTTTTTCAAGCCATACAAGGATTTTTAAGCAAACAAACAAAATCGAATTATTTTTATCAACAAAACCAATAGTCGCCGATATAGATTTTTTCATCTAAATCACCATGCAAAAATGCGGTTTTGACATCCATTTGTTTTAATTCCCAATTAAATTGAGCACATAAAGCAAGCATAATTCGACAAGAGTGAATTTCACAACATGAGCAAAGATTTCTCGTATAATCTATCCCCTCTTTTGAGTAAATCCTTTAGCCACTAACCTAGCTTTAAATCTAACAGATTCACATTCATTCTTGACCTTAAACAACCACTTACAGTCCACACAATGAGAACAATTTTCAGGTTTAGGCACAAGAATCCAAGTATTATTAACATGCAAAGAGTTCATTTCCTCATTCATAGCATTTAACCACTCAAATGCAAATTTGCGATTTCAAAGCATCTTCATAGGACTTGGGCTCAAAATTATCAATAGATTCAAACATACTAAAAGCATAAGAAGTCATATGAAAATCATCAAACTTAAGTGGTTGCCTAGTATTTCTTCTAGTTCTATCTCTAGCAAGTTGATAATCACTCAAATTATCATTTTCGGGCATATTTTCAACTTCGGGCGATTTTCAACATATTCATCATGCACATTAGCATTTTCTTGATTTCTAGTCTCATTTACGCTTTCATCATGCAAGTTTTCGATTCACCTAAATGACTCAAACCAGGCAATTGCTCCACCTTATTTGGAGCGGAGTTGATTCGAGCAAAGACACGAGAATGACAAACAAGGAAAATCGATTCATTAAAAATGACATCTCTACTAGTTATAGCTTTAAATCCTGGTTCACCCCTAAGCCATAATCTATATCCTTTAACACCTTCAGGATATCCTAAAAACACATTTTTAGATCTTGGTTCAAGTTTATCACCTTTTTGATGAACAAATGCAGCACAACCAAACACCTTCAAGTTTGAAAAATCAATTTCTTTACCAGAAAATATAGATTCAGGACATTTTCCTTTCAAAGACACAGATGGAGACCTATTTATCAAATAAGCAAATTGTATGAACAGCTTTTTCACCCTTTAACCTTTTTGAAAGTCCCGAGGAAGCAAGCATGCTCCGGACCCTTTCAAGTAAGGTTCTATTCATACGCTCGGCAACACCATTCTGTTGAGGCGTATAAGGCACAGTTTTATGCCTTCGAATACCAAATTCAGCACATAAGTTGTCAAACAAATTATTGCAAAATTCAAGACCATTATCTGTCCTAAGAGTTCTAATCCTTTTTCCAGTTTGATTCTCAATCAAAGTTTTCCAATTTTTGAATTTTTCAAACACATCAGATTTGTTCTTCATTAAGAAAACCCACACTTTTCTTGAAAAATCATCAATGATAGACAAAAAATACCTATTTCCACCTTGAGTAGGTTCACTAGACGGACCCCACACATCAGCATGTAAATATTCAAGAACATCAGTGCAAACAGATTGATTAGGAAATGGAGATACAGGAAATTTTACTTTATGTTGTTTGCCTAAAACACACGAATCACAAAATGGCATACATGATAGTACATCACCACCAAAACAACCAGCTTTGTGCAAAATTTCAAGACCTTTGCTACTCATGTGACCTAGTCTTTTATGCCACAAATCAGTTTTATCCTCTTGGACAACATTTACAGAATTTTGAGCAAAAGACACAGGTTTACCAACGCAAACATACAAATTATTCCTTTTGACAGCTTTGAAAATCACTAAAGAACCTTTCAAAATTTTCATTAATCCATTTCCAAACCTACCTTCTAATCCATCATCTTCTAATGCAGCACACGACATCAAATTATTGCATAAATCAGGCACATGTCTAACATTTTTCAAAGTATAAGCATAACTTAATCAAATTTCAAGCAAATATCACCAATTCCAAAAACATTACATTTTTTCTCATTGGCCATAGAAACAAAACTATTTTTCATTTCTTTATAGTTCGAAACAGATTTTTAAATGGGGACATATGAAAAGTACACGAGAATCAATTAGCCATTCATTTTCACACACAAGACTTGAATGAACAGAATTCACTATAGGCACATCACATATACCGAGTCACCATAAAAATATCACCCGCGTTTTCACTAGTAGAAGCCAAATTTGCTTGATCATTAGGGACCGATTTTGGTTTCCTTTTTATTAGGGCACTCCCTAATATAATGACCTACCTCACCACAATTATAACACTTTCTTCCCTTAGGTCTAGACTTAGACCTAGTCTTGCTTTTTTCCTTTTTTCTTGTTAGAATTCTGATTTTGGTGATTATCAAATTTTTGTTGGTTATCAAACCTATATTGAGATCTACCACGAACATGCATAACCTCACCCGACTCCGCCCGCCACCCTTATTAACTTTTAAATCAAGTTCCTTGCTTTTTAAGCCATTAACAACAATGTCAAGAGAGTAATAGAATCTCTACCATACTTAATAAGCGGTTTAACATCACCATGCGATTCTGTGAATTGCATTTAAAAGCACAATAGAGTGTAATCATCAATATTTTTATCACCATCGACTTTATATCTTGAATTAACTTGGTAAACACATCAAGATTTTCATCAACATCTTTGTTTAAATCCAATTTAAACCTAAAGAATTTTTCAAGTAAAAACAACTTACTAGGGAGGAAGTTTCAAGATATAACTCTTTGCAATTTATCCCACAATTCTTTAGCGACTTTTGTTTACCAACTTTTCTTAACACAGAGTCGATAAATTCAAGATAATAGAGGAATAAGCATACTCATCGTTTGACTTTGATTTCTTTAGTATCGTTGTCAACATAAGTGTTAGTAATAGCTTTATACACCTTTTGTTGAATTAAAATACCTTTCATTTTTTGTTGCCAAATAGAGAAATCAGTTTTGCCATTAAACGGTTCAAGATTATAACCAGACATAGCCATTTTCAAAAAACACAACAGTTTAAGAAAACAACACCACACAAAGTAGGTTATATCACAAAACCAGCAAAACACACAAATTCAGAGAATACAACGGAAGCAATCCTCAAGGCCACAAAAAATGCGAAAAATAAGCAAACGGACAGCAAGCACTACAACAGAATAAAAGGCTCACACAACGCAACCTAAAATTCTACAGCAAGCAAATCCCAACAAATAAACCGCGGCAAGCGGTATTTAAGCTACACAAGCAATAAACCCGCTACAAGCGGTATTTAAGCTAACAAGTAATAAACCCGCTACAAGCGGTATTTAAGCTACACAAGCAATAAACCCGCGGCAAGCGGTTACGCTACGAATAACAGTAAAAGAGGAGTTCAAGCCGCTTTACCAGAGCGAAACCCTATGGTAAGGATTTCGAAAAAACACCGGAAAAAAATTTACCGAAAGCGTACGCACCAAAGTCTGACCCCAAGTTCGGTCGATCCTGACAAGCGGTAACGGGCGTGGCTCTGATACCACTGTTAGGTATCGACCCATCGAAGCCCCGCGGTTATCATATTCGAAGAATATCGAGACAAGCCCGGGCTGTTAGTGTATTAATCCCTGTCAAACAAAACCAGAAAAACAAAGGGATTAAAGGCGATGATAATAAACGGTAAAACACGAAAATACCGAAGTCTTGAATCGAATCGAAACACCCTTCGAATCCGGCTCAGATATCCTGATTTTTGGCCCCTCGATATCACCGAGAACTGGAGAGGAACACGAAGGTGTGGCCACAAACCCAAGCCAGCAAAACCCGTCGGAAACCGGTCACAAAGTCCGGTAGAACCACGACCGAATGTACCTCACACGTCTCGCACACACAATGGAAAAGAAAGAGAGAGCGGCGCTATTTTCTCACAAAGCAGAAGAATAGGTTTTCATCACCACTTACCTTAAGTCACTGCCGAGGGTTAAGTAGATTAGGTGAATAAGGGAAAATGGGCCAAGGTGGGATGAAGAGGGTTTTGGGCTATAGGAATGGGCCTGGGAAATTAGTTGGGCCAAAACCAACATTTTCAGTTGTTGGACCTCTAGCGCTACTCGGATTGACGATCGTCCCCACAAAACCAACACGAGTCTTTTCTAGCGCTTTTGTCCTCACTCACGCGCACCACTCGAAAACTTCCTGGGGGTCACCCATCCCATGTCTACCCGGCCAAGACGCTTAACCCGGAGTTTCTATGTAATGAGCACCGGAAAAGAAGATCATCTGTTGGTATAGGTAGTCCAAATCATATCCTTTAAGCTATCCTTTAACTATGCAATCCAGCGCTCACGAGTTCGAATCGCGGGCCGCGCCTCGCGCCTCTTTTAAAGCCCATTGCAGGCAGGATGCTGGACCAAATCCCAACACTACTAAACAAACCAGAATAATCAACATTAATTTGGCAGAGGTATAGTCGCATTTGCTACCAATTACCGTTTTCATGGCGCGTGGGTTACTGTTTGTGTTATTCGTCTGTTTCGAATCGAGACAATCTGTTGTCGATGTTTTGATCCTTTCGGATCCTGATCTAGAGTTGGATGAAATCGAAGAAGCACGTGAAGAAGATGTCGATGAGAATAATGATGAACGGTCTGAATTATCTTGAAAAATTTCTTCCTGGTCTGAATATTTCTCGCGGGATTGTTTCTTTTTTAAGCTTTTTGATTAATTTGGATGATGATATGTTGCTGCTTGATCTGAACGAGTCTCGTTTTGATCTTTTGCTTCAAGTTTCTTCAACTGTAAATTCAAAAATAATAATGTTAATCGTTAATCCCATTACGGTTATCTTTCTAAATCCGAAATATTATGGTTTGCTCGTTGAAATATTAGTGTTCTAAAAAGCAATTGGCACGCATAGACAATAGATTGAAACCTAACACTTAGGTGGAGTTAGGCACAACCAAACCAAGAGGAAGCGAAAATAATAATGGGGTGGATACACAAAAGTCATGTAAATTATAATTAATTTTTTTCTCAAAAATTTGTAGTGTACTTTTTTTTTTCCAAAAATGGGGGGCGCGCGGGGGCCCAGAATAGCCTCCCCTACATCCGCCCTTGGGCACAACCTAATAAGAAAAATAATGTAGAAACTAATCGGTTCTAGAAAACATTAGGTACGCACAAACAATGGATTGAAACCTAGTATTTAAGCGGAATTAGGTACAACCTAATAAAAAAATAACGCAGAAACTAATCTCACTATACGGAAACTTCTAAAACAATTGTAATTTGAGAATGAGGGGTTAATAGTAGGTTGGACTTAAACCAAAAAAAGAAAAAAAATCCCAAAATGAAAATCAAACGCAAATAGACAAAAAAAGTAAAAAACCAAAAGAAACAAGAGAGCAATCAAAAACTCTGACCGCATGAAGTTGACCAAAAAGGAGAAACACTTATCACTCAATTATGAAATCAAATTAAATTAAAACAAATGTTGACCAGAAAAATAAATGGAACTGTTAAGTTTAAGTCCGAAGAAATTTCTCACCAACGGTGTTTTGAAGAAAACGGCCTTCACCAAACCGGAAAACCTACCGTGGCCGGTTTTCTCTCTCCGGCGGCTCTCATCGACGTCGGGAGACGGCGGCGAGTGAGAGCACGACTTATCCTCGTCGACCACGTCGACGATAGGGTTAAAACAGGGGAAAAACTTGATCCTCCCACGGTTCTTCACGGAATCCATTATACCATGCAAAGTTTGTGAAAAAAAAAAGAGAGATTAAAATAAAAACAGTTATTATAATTAGAGAGAGAAGAGGGGAGCAAACTGTAAATGTGGAAATATGAAAAGTGGGGTTAATGTCTGAGAGAAGAAAGGAACGTGTTTGATAGTGTGTGTATTGTGTGACGTTTTTAGAGAGAGAAAGGCCGGCTTTGCCGCTCTTCAATTGAATTTTAGTATCTGATACGGCGTCACAAAAATAATAAAACAAAAAAAGGGCAGTTATTAATAGGATTGGAGTGAATAAATAATATTCTTTTTATCTCCTGTGGATATTAAGGTAAAGACTAGCCGTGATGGTAGTTTTATTGTGTTATGTATGGAATAGGATTTATCAATTTTATTTTAAAAAGGATAATAATTAATTTTATTTTTATCTTTTCGATAACCCAATTGGAGATTTTGTATTGAGTGGTTTTAAATTTACGGCATATTAGCATAAGACATGTCTTCTAATTGAAATCCAATTGATTTTTTATAAGGTGGGAACTACGGTCGCTACTATTTGAGTGAGCAATAGCGCAAATCAAGTCTCATGCAAATTAGCCGCCGTCTAGGCAAGTCATTTACGATAAACTCGACTAAGTAGTTGGATGTGAATTTTTTGTTTAATTTTTTTTAAACAAAACAAAGAGAGATAGAGAGAACATGCATCAAGCAGAGTATCAACAAAAACAGAAATGGCTAGAATGTCCCATAAAATCGAAAATTCATTATAACCCAAGAGGAAAAATCGGAAATATTAGGACTTAGTTGATTAAACCTTTATCAGTGCATATGTGAATATTTGAATTTGAAACCTTTCGACCTCAAAGAGCCTGTCCTACTCTACTAGATCACCCTATGAGGGCAAAACTTAATTTATTTTTAATTTTATAAGAAATGATCTTAATGCATACGGACGTGTTTTCTGTCGATTTGGGTCAATAAGACTTTAGAATAACTAATTCATACAACTTCTGAAAAAAGGAAAAAACAAACAGTTCAGAATTCTTTAGGATGTTAGTGTTGTGTTATATATATACTTTGATTCAAAAATAAATTTTAATGTAGATAATCTAAAACAATTGCAGGTATAAGTGTAACATAGTAGATTCATAATGAAAGAATCAACATGATATTGAAATAATGAGACCCATACATCTGAGAAAAAATGTTTTAGTAGTTATAAATTTATTTTACCGTCTTAGAATATTTGATGTACCCCAGCTCACTAACATCTAGAAAACCCGTTGTACTAGGGAAGTTTACAACAAACTAGTTCAATGGTGTTTTTTTACCAAAAAGAAGAAGAAAAATCCAAGTTTTTGCATTTTCTGGAACATGAAAAGTTTGAAATAACTTACTAAACTAAGATATCAATGAAAATTCTTTCATGGTATCCTTTTGTAAACATTATGCAGGAGCAGAAAATTTCAGATTGAAAAAGAGTAGTAGAGCACGCAGATGAATGAACATTGCATTATTGCTTACTACTTGAGTTCAATCAAGGTTATTACCAGTACATAGCATTATTATTGAATCTGTGTAAGGGAAAATAGCAGCATCCCAGGCTATGTAAACAAAAAATCTCTATTGGCTTCTCAGACAGAAAAAGAGGTAAGCTCACAGAATGTTGTAGACATTGGAGCAGCAGTCCTTTAGTTATGCACAAAGTAGGTACTGGACCAATCATCTGCCGTCGCTTCTATCCATCCCAGCTCGAAATCCATCAGCTCATCATCATCATCATCATCAACATCATCGTCATCATCATCTTGTAGTTCTTGTTGACTCTCATGACTAGTGGAAGGCGAACTTGGCCGCCAGAATGGGTGATCAAATGGCAAACTTGCCAACCGATGTGGGAAATATCCCCGAAATTGGGGCCTGGCAGGAATTGGTATTGGGTCGCTTCGGAAATATCCCAGAAGTTGGTGTTAGAGTAGAATGCCCGGCGTTCCAATTAGATTGGATTTTATTCTACTTGTAAAACAATTTTATTGGAAATTATAATAATATAAAGGCATTTCTTTATCTTATGTTCTTTTGCATTTATCACATATTTGCACATATGATAAAGTCCTTAGATCAATTTCAGCTATGACGCATGGTCGCGCATTTGATGGCGATCATGGAATATGTCTCTAAGGCTTTGATCTTAAATTTGTTCCAAGTCGATGGGTTTTTCAAGATAGGACATTAAACAACCCCGTAAGACTTGTACATATGGTGCATGCTCATGAGACGAGGATGTTGCATTCCATTAACATCGGTGTTGAGACACAAATGCACATATGTGGGTGCTTGTTAGCGAACAAGTTCACATCAAACATGACCCAATGAAAATTCTTAGATAGAAGTTTTGATTGTCGAATAAAATTTTCATATTGCAATAGTACATGATTAATCCTCGTACTTGAGGCACAACTATACCTTGTGCATATCCTACAATACTTTGATTTACCTTTTGATTGCTTGACAATCACAAAGAGGTATTTTGGGTATTGTAGTGATATACATGGAGGTTTGTGTGTGGCCAACATAGAATTCGACACTTGTCATTTAATAAGGGGAATTTCTGTGTTTTCATAGTTTGTGGTTCAAAGACCTTGGCCAAGGCACGATGAATTTGATTCATAAGAGAATCACAAGTACTTGAAATGGAATCACGATTATTAAATCAATTGGGTTCGACTTATAAATCTATGCCCAAAATTTAATCGGGAAATTAGTTGTCGAAAGGATCGTACATGTATGCAATTGCAATTGAAATAGGTTTACTCGCTATTTCACCTAATACTAGGTAATCATGCTACTTGCTAGGTGTTACCATGATTTGTAGGTTCTTGAAATTAAAGAGTTAACTTCAAGTATATTTATTAATTGGATTAATAAATAAAATAAGTTATTATTATTATTCGAAAGTTACAAAAGTTGTAAGCCTACTACTAGTGTTAGTCGTGAACCTAAAAGGGTCACACATAATTTTGGATGTTGACATTTTGAGATTGAAAGATCCAATGGTTGGATGCAATTAATTGATATAGATTAATTAATTGGGTTTTTAATTTAATTCAATTGTGGAATTAAATATTTAATTATATAATTTGATTATTTAATTAAATCTAATTTGATTAGAGAATCAAATAATTGGAATAGAATGAGTTAATCAATATTTGAATTGATTAATTGGGATTTAATTAATTAATTAGTAGAATTAATTAATTGGACTTTAAAGTCCAATCCCATACCCTAATCTAGTAGGTCTAATTGTAGAAGCCCATTAGATAATTGAAGAGAAATAAAATAAATAAGATTTATTTATATATATATATATTAGGATATACATATATGATTAAAAAAAAATAAAGAAAAAAAAAATCACATTACTCATACATGCATGTGACCATGTGGGTTTGTGGTATTTTTTTTCTTTACTTTTATTTAAGCCACACAAACAAATGTTTTTAATTAAAAAGGGTGGCTTTAACTTTTTATTTTTTAATAAAAGGTTGAGTTGTTAGAATGATTATGTTTTTAATTGTGATTAAAAGCATGTGTCTTCAATTTGGTGCAAGTGAGAATAGAGGGCAGACGGTTTTTCTTGAAAAAAATGAAGATGGGAAATTGATCTCAATGCTCTCTATCACAAGTGTACTAAATCATCTCTCTCTCTCTCTCAATCTCTTACTCAAAATACATTCTTCTCTTCAAAATTTATGTAGAGAATAATTAATCAATAATTATTCATCTACAAAATTTTAACAATAGTTGATTGTTGGAATTAAATTCTATTCCATTTTCAATTTCGAACGTGGTAAATTCTACTAGCGAAGAATTTATCCCTGTCACAACCAAGAGGTGGACTCAATTAGAGGGAGGCGCTTGAATCTCTATTGGCGAGTTTGCGAGGATTTACCCTGCTGTGAGGAATTTGGATTCCTTCTACATCATCTTCAAAAGGAAGCAATTTTAGGTAAGATCCTAAATCTTATTTTACCACTTGTATAAACGCACGATCGTTAAATCGCTACGAGAATCGGGGCTTTATTTTATGTATAATTGTATGCATGATTTAAATTTTAAATTTCATTGCGTTTAGCCCGATATAAATAAACCCAACAAATTGGGGCCTGGCAGCAGAATTCGTATTGGGTCGCTTCGGGAATATCCCAGAAATTGGGGCCTGGCAGGAATTGGTATTGGGTCGCCGCTTTTTCTTCTCAACCGAGACAGAGGCATCTCTAGACGTCCCCGCCTTTGTTGCGGCTGGCTTGTCCCCTGCTGGAGGCTCGTTGATTGGGATGGTGATATCCCTTGGCGCGATAATCGATGGATTATCTTTTAGTACCAAGTAGAGCTTCCACTTGCATTGGTGGATCTGGTCCTATACATATTATTTCGCTCACCAAATTAATTGACAATTAACTGTGTGCAGATTAAGAATTACAGACTCATTCAAGCAGTTTATGTAATTATTACATCTAGCGGCTTCAAGCATTCGACCTCGGTAATCCACACTGCAAAAATGTATTGTTCAAGGCTAAACATCTCTGACGAAACAGCCCACACGGCGGAGGCAGCAATGACCGAGGGCCTATATTGTGTATATGCTATGTCTAGGTAACACATGGAAAAGAAAAAACGAGAAACGACAAGAAATCAACTAAAAAATTTCAGGACATTTTTGTCAAGCAAAGAATAAAGAGAGACGAGTAAAATAGGGAATTATTTAAATAGAAAGAGCGGGAATTTAATGACATTGCGATGTTACTCCAAATACCGAATTGGGATTTGACGATCAGCTCGAAACAGGACGGATAGGTGACGGAGTGTTAGGCGGAAGCTCGAGGATTGGAATGTAAAATTTAATAAAGCTAAATGGCGTTGGAGTTCGCAGCCGCCCCTCCAAACGACTGCGGATTTGGGACTCCATTTGTTCCACAGTTTGTGTTGAATACTCAAGTTTCCTGTCCTTCTGTAGCAACGTGAAAGCAAATCATCACACACATATACACACTGTATTGCACAGTGCAAATTGATTTGAAAATTGTTCACCATGTCCATACATATCGCTTAAAAAATGTCTATTTCCCGAAACGAAAAGAACTTTAACTAACACGCATACAAACACGTACTTTGAAGCTTAAAATCGAGAATTTTAGTGGTAAATTACCAGAAATGTTGCCAGAACGAAGGATTTGCCTCGGACCTTCCAAGCAAGGGTGAGGCAACAGATGACAAATAGGTGCTTGTTTTCCTCCTCGGTGGATTCAATTACAGGCTGGTCAGATATATAATATTATGATTAAGAATTATATTAACTAGTAAAATACGTTCAAAACCACAAAAACATTCAAATGAAAAAAGAAGATTTTGTATATTAATGAAACTGATTTGCCACTTGAAATTGAAGACGAAATCAGAAGCAAGTGACAATTCACTCCATGCTTTCTTCCCTAGTTCTTTCATATTATCGCAATCAACAAAGAGTAGAGAGATTTGAATTCAAATGTAAATACAGGAAGATCATCGTATCGGGAAACGCATCGATCAAAGTAGGTCATCGCCGTGTAAGGAATCCGAGCATCACAACGGTTACTGCCAATCTTTGAAGCCTTCATATGTCAACAAAACAATGCAAAAAATTCATCATTAATCCGTTTCGATTTATACATTAATCAGATCGTAAAGTTATATGCACTTGAACATGCAAACACACAGCACATATCGAATGAATAACTGCAACTTACAGTTTCAATAATCACAAGTGCAAATTTGCGCAATCTTTCTTTGTTCTCATCGAAGCGGTAGTTTTCAGGCAACGTGGAGTCTTCCTTGTTGAAGAGTTTGGTAAACGCCTCTTTTCCAGGGCTCATAAACAAATCGAAATCGAAATAATGATCGTCGTATGGATCGTCGATAGGACCTCGTGCCATAGTTATTGATTTCTTCTCCCTTTCTCTGATCGATCTTATCTTGACTAATTCTGCTGAATTCTATAGAGAGAGGAAGTATGAAGAGTTTCAGAAAAACAGAGAGAGAGAGAGAGAGAGAGAGAGAGAGAGAGAGAGAGAGAGAGAGAGAGAGAGAGAGAGAGAGAGCTAAGCTAACAGTGAGGTATATATTTCAATTTTCAATTTGCTTGATGGTTTTGGCGGTTAATTTGTTTTTGAGGCTCTGAGTGATAATTATTGTTCGATGCCGTTAAGATAGACGGATAATTGGGCGGTGGAGTTAACGGCGGGTTCGACCGACAACGGCAACCGCAACCGAGTCGACTCACGAGTCAATGCAATTTGGCGGATGGAGAAACAGAATTTGATTGCATAGAGAGATTAATGCAGATAGATATATTTTTAAGTATTTTATTTTATTTACAGGAGCTTATATTTCATATTCATTTTGTGTTCCACTATAAATGACATGTATAAATACATTAAAAAAATCAACAGTCCATGTTCATCTTAATGAAACATGCTATTCATTTAGTTAAGTGAAACAAGAAGTTGAATAGGGAAGTAAAATAATAAATACGAGATGTGTCAAGAAAAAATTTTGAATTCTCTCTCTAGAAACCCTAGAATTCTCTCTCTAGGGTTTTCTCTCTCCTTCTTCCCCACGGCCGTCCATCGGAGTTAAGGCCTCTTTTCCGGTGGCTCCATGGCGGAGCCACTCTTCCATGGACTAACATCCAATTTCGTACCTCATGTGCGATACAAATCGAAGCCTCCATCGCCCTCCAACGTTGCTCACGTGTCAGCCGGATTGATCCCACCGGAATTTTACCTGACGCCATCATCGTCGAACCCAGCCGCTGATACTTCCTCTCCACCATGCAACCAGCACATGCCCATCGCTGCACATCATGCTGCGTTGCAGCCCCACGCGCAGCCCATCCCTCCGCATAACATGATGCCCACCGCCCAGCCCTCCGCGCAGTCCGATGCCCAGCGCCCAACCCTCCACGCGCGCCGCTGCAACCAGCAACCTTGAGCGCCGACCCTCCGTCTTTGCCGCTCTTCGATGATGCATGGTGTCCAGCCCTTCGCGCCCTCCTCGTCCCAAATTGCTGGAATCTCTCCCCCACAGACATTAGTTTATGAATCGAACCCTCGACATTCGGCTCATAATGCTAATGCTCAATCCAATTTTGGCCATTCTTTTGCTAAAGTTGTTTCAGGTACTCACCACGATATGGATTCAACTACGCAGGCCCTAGGTAATTTTACACAATTTTCGCATGTTGTTGCTGGTAAACCCCATTCTATCCCTAAACCTGTTAGAAAGGGAGATTATTATTCTGTTACGATTGATGAAAACGTTTATCAACAACGCCTCGCTGAATTTTCTTATTCTTTGATTGGAAGGGTGATTTTGAGCAAGGGTAACAAATCATGGGCGACTATGCTTCTGCATAAATGCCTATCAAATTTATGGGGAATTAAAAATGATTGGAAACTAATCCCCCTGAGTAAGGGATTCTTTTGTGTCAAGTTCTTGAATGCGCAGGATAGAGCTCGAGCTCAAACACATATTAATTGGGCACTTAATCCGGGAACTATTAGGCTCTCTCCATGGGTCCCGGATTTCAATCCGTACAAGGTACACACGTCGGTGGCAAGTATTTGGGTCCGAATCTTCGAGCTTGGTTTGGAGTACTGGGATCCTAATACGATCTTGGGGATCGCCAGTGCGATTGGAAATCCGATACAGATTGATCAACGATCGCTTGACGGCTCTCTGGGGCATTTCATTCGGGTGTTAGTGGATATTGATCTGTCGAAGCCGTTGGAGGAACATATCATGGTAGAACGGGTTGGCCAGTGTTCATTTGTGTCAGTTACTTATGAGAAATTACCCGAATTTTGTTCAAAATGCAGGATAACGGGACATTCGGCGGTTTCTTGACGTATTACTCCCGCAGGGAACTCAACCACTGAAAGACGTGCCTCTCCTGACCAGGGACGTCTCAGGACTTCAGCGGCACGTCCGAATTCTATGCAACGGGGTCGCTCCAAGGTCCGTAAAGTTTACTGTTCGGTGCAGCAGGACAAGGGCAAGGCCGTTGATGACGCCATGGGAAATACGGGTCATCAAGGTCGTGTTATGGAGGGTGGACCTTCTTCTTCACGTATTCACATTAAGAATTCTTTCGATGTTCTGGGTGCTGATTCAGATGATGTGGCATGTGATAATACGAATTTGGAGCACAAATCTGATAATGAGAATCGGATTATGGCTCCAGAATATAATACTAGCAACACAGATAGAGCCATGGTTCCTTATCAACCGCATGCAACAAATTTGGATGAACATGGATAGGGTAATTTGCAATGTGGAATGAAAATAGTTTCAAATAGCCTTCATTTTAATGATTACGTCCTTAGCTCCAATGATCCTTCCGAGAGGTTCAAGGATATGGCCGTTGCTGCCCGGAAACGTTGGTCAGATATGGCGGATAAAGATGATCAAGATGATGCAGACAAATTGGAAGCTTTAAAGGTCAAGTTAGGCGATTCAAATGCTCCGATTGCCCTTCACTCAAGAGATTCGTTAGAAGCTATGAACGCTCTGGCAATTGTGGCTGGAGGATCCTGGGCCGATATTCCACAGAATACATCAGACCATCGGGAGGATACTCAAGCACGTGCAAACCAAACACATGCCAATGTCCTTCGAAAATCCTCTAGAAATAAACGTCCATCATTTCGATTGAAATTTTAAGTTATTTCTGTTGTTTCTTTTACGATGTACTCTTTTTTCTATCAAAGGTTTTTCCCAATGGATTTTACTTTAATAGGTTTTAACGAGACCCCTTTTTTAAAGCTAGCTGCTTGGCTTGTAAGCAGTACACTATATTTTCTTTTTTAATAATATTTTGCATTTATTAAAAAAAAATAAATACGAGATGTTCTATCATGGATATAATTCATGAGAGTGATATTATATTTAAATAAAATTTCAATCTGAACCCAAAACTCGAACAAGTGAAAAAAAATCCATATTTTGTTGTTCGTATAATGAATTTAGATCCATGATACGTTCTCATATAATACCTCCTTAATATATATTTATTTAGATTCTTACCTAGATTGTGTTTTTACAATGAAGTTAAGTTGTGTTGTTACAGTGGTTTATTATGACAAGAAAAAAAGTTATTTGAAAAGGCAAAAACTCATATGAGACGGTCTCACGGGTCTAATCCATGAGATGGATCCTAAATTGACCCATATTAGTTGACCCATATAGATTTGGATCTAACTTGCTTTGATTTGTGAATGGGTTGGATCTATCTTATGTACTTAAATCCGTGAGACGGTCTCACTAGACGGACCCCACACATCAGCATGTAAATATTCAAGAACATCAGTGCAAACAGATTGATTAGGAAATGGAGATACAGGAAATTTTACTTTATGTTGTTTGCCTAAAACACACGAATCACAAAATGGCATACATGATAGTACATCACCACCAAAACAACCAGCTTTGTGCAAAATTTCAAGACCTTTGCTACTCATGTGACCTAGTCTTTTATGCCACAAATCAGTTTTATCCTCTTGGACAACATTTACAGAATTTTGAGCAAAAGACACAGGTTTACCAACGCAAACATACAAATTATTCCTTTTGACAGCTTTGAAAATCACTAAAGAACCTTTCAAAATTTTCATTAATCCATTTCCAAACCTACCTTCTAATCCATCATCTTCTAATGCAGCACACGACATCAAATTATTGCATAAATCGTGGCACATGTCTAACTAACATTTTTCAAAGTATAAGCATAACCAGAATCAAATTTCAAGCAAATATCACCAATTCCAAAAACATTACATTTTTTCTCATTGGCCATAGAAACAAAACTATTTTTCATTTCTTTATAGTTCGAAAACAGATTTTTAAATGGGGACATATGAAAAGTACACGCAGAATCAATTAGCCATTCATTTTCACACACAGTACTTGAATGAACAGAATTCACTATAGGCACATCACATATACCAGTCACCATAAAAATATCACCCGCGTTTTCACTAGTAGAAGCCAAATTTGCTTGATCATTAGACTGATTTTGGTTTCCTTTTTTATTAGGGCACTCCCTAATATAATGACCTACCTCACCACAATTATAACACTTTCTTCCCTTAGGTCTCAGACTTAGACCTAGTCTTTGCTTTTTTCCTTTTTCTTGTTAGAATTCTGATTTTGGTGATTATCAAATTTTTGTTGGTTATCAAACCTATATTGAGATCTACCACGAACATGCATAACCTCACCCGAATTCTGCCTGCCACCCTTATTAACTTTTAAATCAAGTTCCTTGCTTTTTAAGCCATTAACAACAGTGTCAAGAGTAATAGAATCTCTACCATACTTAATAAAGCGATTTAACATCACTTTATGCGATTCAGAATTGCATTTAAAAGCACAATAGAGTGTAATCATCAATATTTTTATCACCAATCGGCTTTATATCTTGAATTAACTTGGTAAACACATCAAGATTTTCATCAACATCTTTGTTTAAATCCAATTTAAACCTAAAGAATTTTTCAAGTAAAAACAACTTACTAGGGAGGGAAGTTTCAAGATATAACTCTTGCAATTTATCCCACAATTCTTTAGCAGCGGACTTTTGTTTACCAACTTTTCTTAACACAGTGAGTCGATAAATTCAAGATAATAGAGGAATAAGCATACTCATCGGTTTCACTTTGATTTCTTTAGTATCGATGTCAACATAAGTGTTAGTAATAGCTTTATACACCTTTTGTTGAATTAAAATACCTTTCATTTTTTGTTGCCAAATAGAAAATCGGTTTTGCCATTAAACGGTTCAAGATTATAACCAGACATAGCCATTTTCAAAAAACACAACGATTTAAGAAAACAACACCACACAAAGTAGGTTATATCACAAAACCAAAGAAAACACACAAATTCGAGAATACAACGGAAGCAATCCTCAAGGCCACAAAAATGCGAAAAATAAGCAAACGGACAAAGAAGCACTACAACAGAATAAAAGGCTCACACAGCAACCTAAAATTCTACAGCAAGCAAATCCCAACAAATAAACCGCGGCAAGCGGTATTTAAGCTACACAAGCAATAAACCCGCTACAAGCGGTATTTAAGCTAACAAGTAATAAACCCGCTACAAGCGGTATTTAAGCTACACAAGCAATAAACCCGCGGCAAGCGGTTACGCTACGAATAACAATAAAAGAGGAGTTCAAGCCGCTTTACCAGAGCGAAACCCTATGGTAAGGATTTCGAAAAACACCGAGAAAATTTACCGAAGGCGTACGCACCAAAGTCATGCCCCAAGTTCGGTCGATCCAATGCGGAAACGGGCGTGGCTCGATACCACCTTGTTAGGTATCGACCCATCGAAGCCCGCGGTTATCATATTCGAAGAATATCGAGACAAGCCCGGTCATTAGTGTATTAATCCCTCACAAACAAAACCCGGAAAAACAAAGGGATTAAAGGCGATGATAATAAACGGTAAAACACGAAAATACCGAGTCTTGAATCGAATCGAAACACCCTTCGAATCCGCTCGGATATCCGATTTTGGCCCCTCGATATCACCGAACTGGAGAGGAACACGAAGGTGTGGCCACAAACCCAAGCCAAGAAACCAGTCGGAACCGGTCACAAAGTCCTGGTAGAACCACGACCAATTCGAATGTACCTCACACGCGTCTCGCACACACAATGGAAAAGAAAGAGAGAGCGGCGCTATTTTCTCAAAAGCGAAAGAATAGGTTTTCATCACCACTTACCTTAAGTCACTGCCCAGGGTTAAGTAGATTAGGTGAATAAGGAAAATGGGCCAAGGTGGGATGAAGAGGGTTTTGGGCTATAGGAATGGGCCAGGAAATTAGTTGGGCCAAAACCAACATTTTCGGTTGTTGGACCTCTAGCGCTACTCGGATTATGTTGTCATCCCCACAAACCAACACGAGTCTTTTCTAGCGCTTTGTCCTCACTCACGCGCACCCTCGAAAACTTCCCGGGGGTCACCCATCCCATGTCTACTCCCGGCGCCAAGACGCTTAACCCGGAGTTTCATGTAATGAACGAAAAAGAAGATGCATCTGTTGGTATAGGTAGTCAAATCATATCCTTTAAGCTATCCTTTAACTATGCAATCCAGCGCTCACGAGTTCGAATCGCGGGGCCAGCGCTCTTTTCTTTTAAAGCGTTGCGGGCAGGATCTTTGGGCCAAATCCCAACACTACTAAACAAACCAGAATAATCAACATTAATTTGGCAGAGGTATAGTCGCATTTGCTACCAATTACCGTTTTCATGGCGCGTGGGTTACTGTTTGTGTTATTCGTCTGTTTCGAATCGAGACAATCTGTTGTCGATGTTTTGATCCTTTCGGATCCTGATCTAGAGTTGGATGAAATCGAAGAAGCACGTGAAGAAGATGTCGATGAGAATAATGATGAACGGTCTGAATTATCTTGAAAAATTTCTTCCTGGTCTGAATATTTCTCGCGGGATTGTTTCTTTTTTTTAAGCTTTTTGATTAATTTGGATGATGATATGTTGCTGCTTGATCTGAACGAGTCTCGTTTTGATCTTTTGCTTCGAAGTTTCTTCAACTGTAAATTCAAAAATAATAATGTTAATCAGTTAATCCCATTACGGTTATCTTTCTAAATCCGAAATATTATGGTTTGCTCGTTGAAATATTAGTGTTCTAAAAAGCAATTGGCACGCATAGACAATAGATTGAAACCTAACACTTAGGTGGAGTTAGGCACAACCAAGAGGGAAGCCAGAAATAATAATGGGGTGGATACACAAAAGTCATGTAAATTATAATTAATTTTTTTTTCTCAAAAATTTGTAGTGTACTTTTTTTTTTCCAAAAATGGGGGGCGCGCGGGGGCCCAGAATAGCCTCCCCTACATCCGCCCTTGGGCACAACCTAATAAGAAAAATAATGTAGAAACTAATCGGTTCTAGAAAACATTAGGTACGCACAAACAATGGATTGAAACCTAGTATTTAAGCGGAATTAGGTACAACCTAATAAAAAAATAACGCAGAAACTAATCTCACTATACGGAAACTTCTAAAACAATTGTAATTTGAGAATGAGGGGTTAATAGTAGGTTGGACTTAAACCAAAAAAAGAAAAAAAATCCCAAAATGAAAATCAAACGCAAATAGACAAAAAAAGTAAAAAACCAAAAGAAACAAGAGAGCAATCAAAAACTCTGACCGCATGAAGTTGACCAAAAAGGAGAAACACTTATCACTCAATTATGAAATCAAATTAAATTAAAACAAATGTTGACCAGAAAAATAAATGGAACTGTTAAGTTTAAGTCCGAAGAAATTTCTCACCAACGGTGTTTTGAAGAAAACGGCCTTCACCAAACCGGAAAACCTACCGTGGCCGGTTTTCTCTCTCCGGCGCTCTCATCGACGTCGGGAGACGGCGGCAGTGAGAGAGCACGACTTATCCTCGTCGACCACGTCGACGATAGGGTTAAAACAGGGGAAAAACTTGATCCTCCCACGGTTCTTCACGGAATCCATTATACCATGCAAAGTTTGTGAAAAAAAAAAGAGAGATTAAAATAAAAACAGTTATTATAATTAGAGAGAGAAGAGGGGAGCAAACTGTAAATGTGGAAATATGAAAAGTGGGGTTAATGTCTGAGAGAAGAAAGGAACGTGTTTGATAGTGTGTGTATTGTGTGACGTTTTTAGAGAGAGAAAGGCCGGCTTTGCCGCTCTTCAATTGAATTTTAGTATCTGATACGGCGTCACAAAAATAATAAAACAAAAAAAAGGGCAGTTATTAATAGGATTGGAGTGAATAAATAATATTCTTTTTATCTCCTGTGGATATTAAGGTAAAGACTAGCCGTGATGGTAGTTTTATTGTGTTATGTATGGAATAGGATTTATCCAATTTTATTTTAAAAAGGATAATAATTAATTTTATTTTTATCTTTTCGATAACCCAATTGGAGATTTTGTATTGAGTGGTTTTAAATTTACGGCATATTAGCATAAGACATGTCTTCTAATTGAAATCCAATTGATTTTTTTATAAGGTGGGAACTACGGTCGCTACTATTTGAGTGAGCAATAGCCTGTAAATCAAGTCTCATGCAAATTAGCCGCCGTACTAGGCAAGTCATTTACGATAAACTCGACTAAGTAGTTCAGATGTGAATTTTTTGTTTAATTTTTTTTAAACAAAACAAAGAGAGATAGAGAGAACATGCATCAAGCAGAGTATCAACAAAAACAGAAATGGCTAGAATGTCCCATAAAATCGAAAATTCATTATAACCCAAGAGGAAAAATCGGAAATATTAGGACTTAGTTGATTAAACCTTTATCAGTGCATATGTGAATATTTGAATTTGAAACCTTTCGACCTCAAAGAGCCTGTCCTACTCTACTAGATCACCCTATGAGGGCAAAACTTAATTTATTTTTAATTTTATAAGAAATGATCTTAATGCATACGGACGTGTTTTCTGTCGATTTGGGTCAATAAGACTTTAGAATAACTAATTCATACAACTTCTGAAAAAAGGAAAAAACAAACAGTTCAGAATTCTTTAGGATGTTAGTGTTGTGTTATATATATACTTTGATTCAAAAATAAATTTTAATGTAGATAATCTAAAACAATTGCAGGTATAAGTGTAACATAGTAGATTCATAATGAAAGAATCAACATGATATTGAAATAATGAGACCCATACATCTGAGAAAAAATGTTTTAGTAGTTATAAATTTATTTTACCGTCTTAGAATATTTGATGTACCCCAGCTCACTAACATCTAGAAAACCCGTTGTACTAGGGAAGTTTACAACAAACTAGTTCAATGGTGTTTTTTTTTACCAAAAAAGAAGAAGAAAAATCCAAGTTTTTGCATTTTCTGGAACATGAAAAGTTTGAAATAACTTACTAAACTAAGATATCAATGAAAATTCTTTCATGGTATCCTTTTGTAAACATTATGCAGGAGCAGAAAATTTCAGATTGAAAAAGAGTAGTAGAGCACGCAGATGAATGAACATTGCATTATTGCTTACTACTTGAGTTCAATCAAGGTTATTACCAGTACATAGCATTATTATTGAATCTGTGTAAGGGAAAATAGCAGCATCCCAGGCTATGTAAACAAAAAATCTCTATTGGCTTCTCAGACAGAAAAAGAGGTAAGCTCACAGAATGTTGTAGACATTGGAGCAGCAGTCCTTTAGTTATGCACAAAGTAGGTACTGAACCAATCATCTGCCGTCGCTTCTATCCATCCCAGCTCGAAATCCATCAGCTCATCATCATCATCATCATCAACATCATCGTCATCATCATCTTGTAGTTCTTGTTGACTCTCATGACTAGTGGAAGGCGAACTTGGCCGCCAGAATGGGTGATCAAATGGCAAACTTGCCAACCGATGTGGGAAATATCCCGAAATTGGGGCCTGGCAGGAATTGGTATTGGGTCGCTTCGAAATATCCCAGAAGTTGGGGCCTGGCAGGAATTCGTATTGGGTCGCTTCGAAATATCCCAGAAATTGGGGCCTGGCAGGAATTGGTATTGGGTCGCCGCTTCTTCTCAACCGAGACAGAGGCATCTCTAGACGTCCCCCGCCTTTGTTGCGGCTGGCTTGTCCCCTGCTGGAGGCTCGTTGATTGGGATGGTGATATCCCTTGGCGCGATAATCGATGGATTATCTTTTAGTACCAAGTAGAGCTTCCACTTGCATTGGTGGATCTGGTCCTATACATATTATTTCGCTCACCAAATTAATTGACAATTAACTGTGTGCAGATTAAGAATTACAGACTCATTCAAGCAGTTTATGTAATTATTACATCTAGCGGCTTCAAGCATTCGACCTCGGTAATCCACACTGCAAAAATGTATTGTTCAAGGCTAAACATCTCTGACGAAACAGCCCACACGGCGGAGGCAGCAATGACCGAGGGCCTATATTGTGTATATGCTATGTCTAGGTAACACATGGAAAAGAAAAAACGAGAAACGACAAGAAATCAACTAAAAAATTTCAGGACATTTTTGTCAAGCAAAGAATAAAGAGAGACGAGTAAAATAGGGAATTATTTAAATAGAAAGAGCGGGAATTTAATGACATTGCGATGTTACTCCAAATACCGAATTGGGATTTGACGATCAGCTCGGAAACAGGACGGATAGGTGACGGAGTGTTAGGCGGAAGCTCGAGGATTGGAATGTAAAATTTAATAAAGCTAAATGGCGTTGGAGTTCGCAGCCGCCCCTCCAAACGACTGCGGATTTGGGACTCCATTTGTTCCACAGTTTGTGTTGAATACTCAAGTTTCCTGTCCTTCTGTAGCAACGTGAAAGCAAATCATCACACACATATACACACTGTATTGCACAGTGCAAATTGATTTGAAAATTGTTCACCATGTCCATGCATATCGCTTAAAAAATGTCTATTTCCCGAAACGAAAAGAACTTTAACTAACACGCATACAAACACGTACTTTGAAGCTTAAAATCGAGAATTTTAGTGGTAAATTACCAGAAATGTTGCCAGAACGAAGGATTTGCCTCGGACCTTCCAAGCAAGGGTGAGGCAACAGATGACAAATAGGTGCTTGTTTTCCTCCTCGGTGGATTCAATTACAGGCTGGTCAGATATATAATATTATGATTAAGAATTATATTAACTAGTAAAATACGTTCAAAACCACAAAAACATTCAAATGAAAAAGAAGATTTTGTATATTAATGAAACTGATTTGCCACTTGAAATTGAAGACGAAATCAGAAGCAAGTGACAATTCACTCCATGCTTTCTTCCCTAGTTCTTTCATATTATCGCAATCAACAAAGAGTAGAGAGATTTGAATTCAAATGTAAATACAGGAAGATCATCGTATCGGGAAACGCATCGATCAAAGTAGGTCATCGCCGTGTAAGGAATCCGAGCATCACAACGGTTACTGCCAATCTTTGAAGCCTTCATATGTCAACAAAACAATCCAAAAAAATTCATCATTAATCCGTTTCGATTTATACATTAATCAGATCGTAAAGTTATATGCACTTGAACATGCAAACACACAGCACATATCGAATGAATAACTGCAACTTACAGTTTCAATAATCACAAGTGCAAATTTGCGCAATCTTTCTTTGTTCTCATCGAAGCGGTAGTTTTCAGGCAACGTGGAGTCTTCCTTGTTGAAGAGTTTGGTAAACGCCTCTTTTCCAGGGCCCATAAACAAATCGAAATCGAAATAATGATCGTCGTATGGATCGTCGATAGGACCTCGTGCCATAGTTATTGATTTCTTCTCCCTTTCTCTGATCGATCTTCTCTTGACTAATTCTGCTGAATTCTAGAGAGAGAGGAAGTATGAAGAGTTTCAGAAAAACAGAGAGAGAGAGCTAAGCTAACAGTGAGGTATATATTTCAATTTTCAATTTGCTTGATGGTTTTGGCGGTTAATTTGTTTTTGAGGCTCTGAGTGATAATTATTGTTCCGATGCCGTTAAGATAGACGGATAATTGGGCGGTGGAGTTAACGGCGGGTTCGACTTCGACAGCTTCGCAACCGAGTCGACTCACAGGTCAATGCAATTTGGCGGGTGGAGAAACAGAATTTGATTGTATAGAGAGATTAATGCAGATAGATATATTTTTAAGTATTTTATTTTATTTACAGGAGCTTATATTTCATATTCATTTTGTGTTCCACTGTAAATGACATGTATAAATACATTAAAAAAATCAACAGTCCATGTTCATCTTAATGAAACATGCTATTCATTTAGTTAAGTGAAACAAGAAGTTGAATAGGGAAGTGAAATAATAAATACGAGATGTGTCAAGAAAAAATTTTGAATTCTCTCTCTAGAAACCTTAGAATTCTCTCTCTAGGGTTTTCTCTCTCCTTCTTCCTCACGGCCGTCCATCGGAGTTAAGGCCTCTTTTCCGGTGGCTCCATGGCGGAGCCACTCTTCCATGGACTAACTGTAACACCCTAGTTTTGAAAAATGCAACTACACATAATAATACTAACGGAAACGAGTAAAACATTTTTTTTATCCAACGAATAAAATAACTAAGTTAAATAAAATTTCATCATCCATCAATTTAAATAAAACGAGTACACTGTATGTTTTATAAATTCGAAAAGATTAAGAGACCAACATCGTTCATGAAATTCTACTACTAATAAAAATTCAACAAAAGAACAACTGTCATGATCAATTCACCCGCCACGCGCCACGTCGGACTACTCAACCCGAAAGGGGTAAAATTATTGGGGTGAGTTATCGTCAACTCGATGGGGGAAGCAATTGTTCAAGTCAAATACGCATGTATAACGATTAAGCACAAACTTTCACGAAAAAATATCATAGTCTCAAGTACAATTAAGTACAAATAGATGCCAAAGTCTCATGTATGCGTTTAAGTACCAATAGTCTCAAAGTCTCGCGTGCAATTAAGTACCAATAGTCTCAAAGTCTCGTGTCATATTTATCATGAACATGCAACTAACAGATAAAGCAGGCGTTTAAATTAAACAAAAGCAATAAACCCCACCTCAAATAAAGTGCAGAAAATACAAAATATGTGCTCACTTGGAAATTTTAAACCTCGTAAGAATGCGTCCCTACAATTTATGTAAAATAGATATAACTTAAATAAATACTTTAGGAGAATGTTTTTGACTAAAAGAAAGAAAGAACAAAAATTAATAATAAATATGATGAATAAGGGAAAAGGGGTTGGCTGGAGTGGTTAAATGAAAACAACATAAATATGATTGAAAAAGGAATTGTTGTTTCGGTCAAACAGGAGAGGTCAAAGGCTGTTTTGGACTAAGATAAAAATTCTGGGGTAAATATGTAATTTCTGAAAGAGGATTTTTGAAATGAAAATAGAAATTATGGGGTTGGTCTAGTAATTTATATAAACTGTGGAGTCAAACTCAAGGTCTTAATAAGAAAACCCATTCCCCAGCCCATTTCCTTTGCAAAACTCACGTGTGACTCTCTGTTACACTTTTTGGAATCAAAACCCATCTCCCAAAAATATAATTGTTCATCTTCAACAATTTACCCTCAGTTACTCGCTCTCTCTCCTCTCGGTCTCTCTCTCTCTCGGCCTGCTCTCTCTCTGTCTCGCCCTCACTTTTTCTCTCTCGTCTCTCAACCTCGCTCTCTCTCACTCTCTCTGGGTCTCTCTCTCAAATTCTCACAACCAGTAGATGAAGGCAACAAAAAATTGGATTTGGGCGGCGATAGATGTATGGCAACGATTGGCTTGGAGTTTGGGTTTCGGGCCTATGATTCGGGTTCGGTATTTTTGATGGGTTTCGACATTTTGTTTTTTTTTCGATGGGTTTCGAAATTTCCTGGGTTATTGGGTCGGCAGGACTGGGCTGCGATCCGGGCTCGGGTTTTGTGTTTTCGGCCGGTGATTCGAGATTTTGGGCCTTTGACAGCGGCGTTTTGGGATTATACATTTCCCGACGATTCCCAAATTCTGGGTTTTGACAGTGGGTGTGTTCTCGGAGTGTTAATTGAGATATCACGAAGATTGTCGGGTGTCTTACCTTGAGGAGGCTTTGAACTTGAATGGCGGAACGTGAAGAATTTTTTTTTTTTTTGAGAGGGGACGATGAATTGCAGTGGATTTGAATTTTTTTCTGGTTTCTATGAGAATGTTTGTTTGTATAATTGACAAAGTGAAACTGAATTTTAAGGGATTATTGAGATAACACACACCTATGTAACGTATGTAACGTGTAACGTCTGTTGAAGGAGTTGAGGGGTAGTACTAATGAGAGCTTTATTGTTTGAGGGAACGTTTTTTTTTTATTTGGTTTAATGTATAAGGGTAAATAAAATTTAAATTTCGAATTTAATTAAATATATATATATATATATATTTTCAGAATTATAACTCTTCTAGAAACTGGATTTGGGCTCTTGAAAGTAAAAATTAAAATATAAGTTTATAAATGGAGTCATCAATATTATCAAGACTTTACTAAAATTCTATAATGGGCGTAAATTAAAATCCTAATAAATCCGAAAAAATACTAAAACCCAAATTGGTAAAAGTTGGGGTATTACACTAACGTCCAATTTCGTACCTCATGTGCGATACAAATCGAAGCCTCCATCGCCCTCCAACGCTGCTCACGTGTCAGCCGAATTGATCCCACCGGAATTTTACCTGACGCCATCATCGTCGAACCCAGCCGCTGATACTTCCTCTCCACCATGCAACCAGCACATGCCCATCGCTGCACATCATGCTGCGTTGCAGCCCCACGCGCAACCCATCCCTCCGCATAACATGATGCCCACCGCCAAGCCCTCCGAGCAGCCAAGCCCTCCGCGCAGTCCGATGCCCAACGCCCGACCCCACGCACCATTGCCGCATTGCAACCTTGACCATTCGTCTTTGCTTTACGATGATGCACTGGTGTCCACCGCTTCGCGCCTCCTCGTCCCAAATTGCTGAATCTCTCCCCCACGGACATTAGTTTATGAATCGAACCTCGACATTCTGCCTCATAATGCTAATGCTCAATCCAATTTTGGCCATTCTTTTGCTAAAATTGTTTCAGGTACTCACCACGATATGGATTCAACTACGCAGGCCCTAGGTAATTTTACACAATTTTCGCATGTTGTTGTTGGTAAATCCCATTCTATCCCTAAACCTGTTAGAAAGGGAGATTATTATTCTGTTACGATTGATGAAAACGTTTATCAACAACGCCTCGCCGAATTTTCTTATTCTTTGATTGGAAGGGTGATTTTGAGCAAGGGTAACAAACCATGGGCGACTATGCTTCTGCATAAATGCCTATCAGATTTATGGGGAATTAAAAATGATTGGAAACTAATCCCCCTGGGTAAGGGATTCTTTTGTGTCAAGTTCTTGAATGCGCAGGATAGAGCTCGAGCTCAAACACATATTAATTGGGCACTTAATCCGGGAACTATTAGGCTCTCTCCATGGATCCCGGATTTCAATCCGTACAAGGTACACACGTCGGTGGCAAGTATTTGGGTCCGAATCTTCGAGCTTGGTTTGGAGTACTGGGATCCTAATACGATCTTGGGGATCGTCAGTGCGATTGGAAATCCGATACAGATTGATCAACGATCGCTTGACGCCTCTCCTGGGGCATTTCATTCGGTGTTAGTGGATATTGATCTATCGAAACCGGAGGAATATATCATGGTAGAACGGGTTGGCGTGTTCATTTGTGTCGATTCTTATGAGAAATTACCCGATTTTGTTCAAAATGCAGGATAACGGGACATTCGACGGTTTCTTGCCGTATTACTCCCGCAGGGAACTCAACCACTGAAAGACGTGCCTCTCCTGACCAGGGACGTCTCAGGACTTCAGCGGCACGTCCGAATTCTATGCAACGGGGTCGTTCCAGGGTCCGTAAAGTTTACTTGTTCGGTCACGCGGGACAGACAAGGGCAAGGCCGTTGATGACGCCATGGGAAATACGGGTCATCAAGGTCGTGTTATGGAGGGTGGACCTTCTTCTTCACGTATTCACATTAAGAATTTTTTCGATGTTCTGGGTGCTGATTCAGATGATGTGGCATGTGATAATATGAATTTGGAACACAAATCTGATAATGAGAATGGGATTATGGCTCCAGAATATAATACTAGCAACACAGATAGAGCCATGGTTCCTTATCAACCGCATGCAACAAATTTGGATGAACATGGACAGGGTAATTTGCAATGTGGAATGAAAATAGTTTCAAATAGCCTTCCTTTTAATGATTACGTCCTTAGCTCCAATGATCCTTCCGAGAGGTTCAAGGATATGGCCGTTGCTGCCCGGAAACGTTGGTCAGATATGGCGGATGAAGATGATCAAGATGATGCAGACAAATTGGAAGCTTTAAAGGCCAAGTTAGGCGATTCAAATGCTCCGATTGCCCTTCACTCAAGAGATTCGTCAGAAGCTATGAACGCTCTGGCAATTGTGGCTGGAGGATCCTGGGCCGATATTCCACAGAATACATCAGACCATCGGGAGGATACTCAAGCACGTGCAAACCAAACACATGCCCATGTCCTTCGAAAATCCTCTAGAAATAAACGTCCATCATTTCGATTGAAATTTTAAGTTATTTACATTGTTTCTTTTATTTTACGAGTACTCTTTTTCCTATCAAAGGTTTTTCCCAATGGGTTTTACTTTGATAGGTTTTAACGAGACCCTTTTTTAAAGCTAGTCAATTGACTTGACTTAAGCGATACTATATTTTTTTTTTTTAATAATATTTTGCATTTATTCAAAAAAAAAAAATACGAGATGTTCTATCATGGATATAATTCATGAGAGTGATATTATATTTAAATAAAATTTCAATCTGAACCCAAAACTCGAACAAGTGAAAAAAATCCATATTTTATTGTTCGTATATTGAATTTAGATCCATGATACATTCTCATATAATACCTCCTTAATATATATTTATTTAGATTCTTACCTAGATTGTGTTTTTACAATGAAGTTAAGTTGAGTTGTTAGAGTGGTTTATTATGACAAGATAAAAAGTTATTTGAAAAGGCAAAAACTCATATGAGACGGTCTCACGGGTCCAATCCATGAGATGGATCCTAAATTGACCCATATTAGTTGACCCATATAGATTTGGATCTAACTTGCTTTGATTTGTGAATGGGTTGGATCTATCTTATGTACTTAAATCCGTGAACTTAAATCCGTGAGACGGTCTCACATGAGACTTGCTCATTTGAAAATTGTTATCTTGTAATATTATAGTATTATAAGTGATATCATTTTCCTAAGTTTGAGACTATAAAAAATTAAGTAAATATATTTTTCTTCTGTCACTTGTAATATTTTTTTTTTGAATTATGTCACTTGTAATAATATCTTTTGTCCTCTATGTCACCTTTTCCACACGGTTTATTCCTAATTTCCTATAGTTGTAATGGAATTAAGGGATATTGAGAAGCATCGCACTAGTTAGATACTATCCAATTACGTAGTACCTAATTATATTGTGATCTTTATGTGTCCAATTATGATATATACATGTGTTTTTTTTTAAATAAAATTAAAATTGAAAACTTGTAAAAATTACAATAGAGTAAGGTCCTATATAATGGGGTAGCATCGAACTTACCAAAAACCCACTAATTTAAGTACATAGACGAAATTAATGCTAAGCATGTTATGAATAAGGGGGTGTTAGCAAAAAAAATCTTTTAAATTTGTTGCATTTTTTTAGCTTAAAAAAAATTAATTTTTGATATTTCTAAATGAAAACTTTTCATTGTGCTCCGCCTTTATTTAATTAAAATCTGGAAGAAGGGATAGGCTTTGATTCTTTTGAAATCTTTCTAATGTTTTTTAAAACAAACCGATTTTTTTTATACATTTACCCTCCAAATTTTTAGAGTAGATGACACATTTTCTACTAGTCCGACCGGTTACTTTTTCATCAAATACTCTAATATATTTTTATCACTACATTTCTTTGTTCATACTCAACCAACTTTTAATTTTTCAACTAATTTTCTTTTCCAATAAAAAATACTTTTTTCTTTGTTAAACAAAAAGTTCAGGAAAATAAAAAAAGTTAAAAAACCAGTGGAGTTGCCTATAGTATAGGTTAATTCAGTCATTATATACATCTAAAAACCACTAATTAAATACATTAAACTGACCTAAAGCCGTTGGTTTTCATAATATAAGAAACAAACCCATGTCTATTTCCCAGTCTATGTCACACACACGCAGGGGTGTAGCCAGCCCGACTGGTTCCCCTAGCCCAAATTTTTTTTCTCCCATTTCTCCCTAACTCAATTATTTTTTCCCCTTAAAAAAACACATAATTTTTTTTTTCATTTTTTTTCCACTTGAAAAAACGGGACAAAAAGAAAATTTGGGGTGCGCGGGGGGCCGGGGTGGCCCCCCTAGCTACGCCCCTGCACACACATCCACATGAGTGTATGTTGATCCAACGGTGATTAACACCCTTTGCCACCCAAGTTGGGAACATGGAATTACCATGTTTTCCTAAACCATACCATAGTTTAAAGTTTAAGCCCCTTTTTTGTCTGCACAATCCCAAATCTCCCTATATAGAAAAAGAACGCAAATCCATTAAGCGGCTTGAACTGTTACGTAGCATTATTATTATTAAATTTGTGTATGCAAGGAAAAATAGCATGTCCTAAAAATGTCTATTGGCTTCTCAAACAAAAAGCTGTAATTCAGCTTACAGAATGTTGCAGACACTCCCGAAATTGGAGCAGCAGTTTTTTAGTTTCTGCGCAAAGCCATTATCTCTCGTTTCAAAACCTCGCATTGCTTTAATCCATCCCAGCTCGAAATTCATCAGCTCATCATCATCATCATGAGCGGCTTCGAAGAGTAAATGGTGTTCCTCTGTTTGTTCTTGTTGAACCAAAATAGTGACAGGCGCCTTCCGGCCCATTCCCCACCTAACATTCCTGCGAGGCAGCAAAGATTCCAGCGACAGTGGTTCCGAGAATTCGTGCTCAGGTCGGAACCAAATTGGTTCCCACTCTCCCTTCTCAACTGAGCCATAGGCTTCTCCGGGCTCGTTGATTATTGGGACGGTGATATCCCTTGGCGCTGTAATGGAAGGATTTTCGTGTAGTACTTGGGCGAGCTCCCTCGTGCATTGTTGGATCTTGTCCTATACATATTATTTCGCTCACCAAATTAATTGCGTGCATATTAAGAATTACATAGAATAATTCAAGCAGTTTACTTAATTATTATCGCTAGCAGCTTCAAGCATTTGACCTCATTGGTAATCCTTTCTGCAAATTGGGTAAATTGAGCGGGAAACATCTCTGAGAAAATAACCATCGTGGCGGAGGCAGCCATGACCGAAGGCCTAAATTCTGTAAATGCTATGTCTAGGTAACACATGGGAAAAAATAAATTAGAAAAGAAACGAAATCAACAAAAACCTTCTGGAAGGCCGTTTTTATCCAGCAAAGAATCGGAAAATGAGAAAAGTGGGGAATTATTTAAATAGAAAGAGCAAAAATATAATGACATTGCAATGTTGATCCAAATATTAATCCAGTTAGGGGCCGGGTGAACCATGAGTATTGTCTCAGGCCCCTCTAAAACCAGAGACCATTTAATGTCAAATATCTATCATCTATGCATGGTATGTCATATGTGTATCATATAAAGAGTGTTTTTTTTAACAAAAAATTCAAAATACTAGATGAATAATAGATGAGATTGAAGATTAATAATTGAATGTTGCAATGCAATCAGTTGACAATGAAGCGCCTACAGAATAGTTAAATAGAAATTCTTTAATTAGACTGTATACGTTCCACCATTTGATTCACCATTTTAATTAGACTGTACACACTATAATTAGTCTCTATCTGCAAGCAATCTAACAGGGAACAAAAACCGTTCAAATTCAATTAAAACTCAGAGTTCTAATTTCTAAATACCGAATTGGGATTTGACGATCAGCTCGGAAACAGGATGGCTAGGTGACGGAATATTACGCGGGAGATCGAGGATTGGAATGTAGAATTTAATAAAGTCGAACGGTGTCGGAGTTCTCAGCCGCTGCTCCAAACGACTGCAGATTTGGAACTCCATTTGTTCCACAATTTGTGTTGAATACTCAAGTTTCTTGTCCTTCTGTAGCAACGTGAAAGCAAATCATCACACAATCTATATGATCATCACAATATATGTATAGCACAGTGCACATTGATTTGAAAACTGTTCACCATTTCCAGACATACATACACATAATTTAAAGCCTAAAATCGAAAATTTTAGAGTTGACTTACTAGAAAACTTGAGAGCGCGAAGGATTTTTTTCGGACCTTCCAAGCAAGGGTGAGGCAACAGATCACAAATAGGTGTTGGTTTTTTTCCCCAGTGGATGTAATCACAGGCTGATCAGATAATTATAATTACGGTTAAGCATTGTTTTAACTAGTAAATAGTGTTCAAATTAAAACCACAAAAAATGAGAAGGAAGATTTGGTATGATAATGGAACTGATTGCCACTTGAAATTGAAGACCAAATAAAAAACACGTGACAATTCGCTCCATGTTTTCTTCCCAATTTCTATTATATTATCACTATCAACAAAGAGTAAAGAAATTGAACTCGAAATATATAGATACCGGAAGATGATCATATCGGGAAACGCATCGATCAAAGAAGGTCATCGCCGTGTAAGGAATCCGAGCATCACAACGGCCACTGCCAATCTTTGAGTTCTTCATATGCCAACAAAATCAATCCAAAAATTCATCATTAATCCGATTCGATTAATACATTCATCACTCACCAGAATTCAGATCGTAAATTTATATGCACGTGAACACATTTCGAATGAATTACTTCAACTTACAGTTTCAATAATCACAACTGCAAATTTGCGCAATACTTTCTTGTTCTCATCGTCGCGGTAGCTTTCAGGCAACGAGGAGTCTTCCTCGTTGAAGAGTTTGATAAACGCCTCTTTTCCAGGGCCCACAAACAAATCGAGGTACGGATCCTCCTGAACTCGAGGACCTCGTGCCATAGTTATTGATTTCTTCTCCCTTTCTCTGATCGATCTTCTTTTGACTAATTCTGCTGAATTCTAGCGAGAGAGAGAGAGAGAGAGAGAGAGAGAGAGAGAGAGAGAGAGAGAGTATGAAGAGTTTCAGAAAAACAGAGGGAGAGCCTAAGTGAGGTATATATTTCAATTTTCAATTTGATTGACAGTTTTGGCGGTTAATTTGTTTTTGAGGCTCCGTGTGGTAATTATTGTTCCGATGCCGTTAAGATAGAGGGATGATTGGGACGTCGAGTTAACGGCGGGTTTAACAGCTTGGCAACATATGAAATTTCGCGCGGGTACCATAATATATACACATATGGGTATAATAGCCATTTTATTATTTATCCTTCATGTTTATTATTTTGTTATAAGCCAGATTTTTATATATTCATACGGGTATAATAGTCATTTGAGAAAGTCGTAGGATCTAATTCGTTATACGGATCCCCATAATCAACCCGACCCATACCCATCCAAACCAAAAATTGTGTTTTGTAAATCTGAAATATGGGTCCCTTCTCTTCACGTAGCCATGCCGTCAATACTCCCTCCATTCATACTTGTGTATGTATAACTATCTCTACATTTGAAATCTCATCACATCAAATTTATTAATTTCTTGATTGCCCTCGTCGACTTCACCCCAAGACAAAAGTAATTTGCAAGTCCAACTATGGTGGAACTAATTCACACATTTCTCAACTTCCCCTTTCACCTTCTTCTCCTTCCCTTTTTCTTGCCACCTTCAATTCACGTTTCTATGGATTAATTCACATATTTTCTCATCGTATTCTGAATAATCGTGGTTGTGGTGGTGCGTAGTGACACGAGGTGGCCGTAGAGTGAAGAGGGAGACAAAAGAGAGGAAGTGGATTAGGGTTTTGTTGTGATACTTGGGAAGGAAGTGGAGAAATTACAGGGACTGTTAATACTTTTTGGAGACACTACTAATACTTTTTAAGGGGATACTAATACTTTTGGTAAAACTACTAATACATTTAAGAAAAAGTGCTAATACTTTTTAGAAGGACGACTAATACATTTCAGAAGAATTGTTAATACATTTCGGGAGAAAAATTTAATTATATTCAGGGAACTACTAATACATTTCGGAAGAATCTGCTAATACTTTTTGAAGAATCACTAATACTTTTCAGAAGGACTATTAATACATTTCGGGAGAAAATCTTAATTATATTCAGGGAAACTACTAATACATTTCGGAAGAATCGCTAATACTTTTTAGAAGGATGCTAATACATTTCTTAGTATATTCGGAGAAATACAAAAACCTCTTGAGAATTACTAATACATTTCGGAAAGAACTGCTAATACTTTTCGAAAAGATCAAGTTAATACATTTCGGGAGAAAAATTTAATTATATTTAGGGGAACTACTAATACTATACATTTCGTAAGAATCTGCTAATACTTTTTAGAAGGACGACTAATACTTTTCTTTAATGATCAATAATACATTTCGGAGAAAAATTTAATTTATTTCAAAGAACTACTAATACTCTTTTTTGTGGGATTGCTAATACATTTCAGAGGAGAATATTTAGGAGAAATACTAAAAACTCTTTAGGAACTACTAATACATTTCAAAAGAATTGCTAATACTTTTTAGAAGGGCGACTAATACATTTGGAAGGATCATGTTATTACGATACTCACAAAACTACTAAAACACCACCGTTAATATTACGAAAATGCCACCGGATCCGCGGGTCAGATCCGTCTAACAGGTCAGGCCCGTTAGACGGTCTGACAGGAGTTTTTGTGTAGCCATTTCATTTTTGACTAGTTCTGTTTTATTTTAGCAACAATACTTTTTGGACCGGCCCTTCTCAAAAAAAATATAATTTTTTTTTTTGATTTCTTGTTCCTTTTTATTTAATTTTTACTTGAATTATTATGTATCTTTTCATATAATAATGTTGTTTTAATTTTATAAGGACAACCCACTTCGTCCCATCCGGCCCCGTGACCTGGAACGGGTCGCCACGCGGCCCACGCCCCGTGATAATGGTTCTTCAAGTATCAACCTTATTGTCATATTTTTTTCTTTTTGTTTCCAATTTTTCTTTTCTCATTTTTTGTTTTTCGATTATTAATATAATGTTTTTGTTAAGAAAATATAACAATAATTATAGTACTTCATGTTAATAAAATTTTACTTATTAGAACTAACTGCTAGAACTTTGGATAAAAAACATGGAGGAAATTACACATTTAGTCCCATAATATATGGGGTACACGATTTTAGTCGTCATTTCAAAATAGTCCTACTAAGATGATTTTGTTGCAAAATTAATATCCCATTAATTTTTTTATTAATTTTAATGCAATTTGGTCCCGCCTTTAAAATAAGAAAATACTTGTAAAATAAGTATGTTACAATAAAAATAAATTTAAATAAATCTAACATGTAATAATAATTTAAAAATAAGTTTAAAATAGTAAAGAAAAATATTTACATAAGTCTATTATTTAAAAATAATTTAAAAAGTATACATTAGTACAAAAAAATAGAATTACATAACTCCAAAATATAATAACAATTATAAATATTTTAAAATAGTAAAAAAACAGATTTACATAATTCTAGAATATAAGAATAATTTTAAAATTCATATAAGTCTATAATAATATAATAATTTAAAAAAATGTATTAAAAGAGTAGAAAATAGATATCATAACTCTTTAATTATATATCATAATTCTTAAAAAATTACTTATTCAGTATTCTATATTATTTAAAATTCATAAATTACGAGTTTAATTATATTTTATTTTAATATTACTGATAATTCAATCATAAATATATTTCGTTTGGTAAAAAAAATATATTTAAACATTTTTTAGTTATTAGTATAAAAATTATTTATAATTGACACGAAATATAACGGTCAATTCGATGCTCCACCAGGAGCATTGGACTTGGTGGGTGTTTAATTGACAAGTGTCATTTTCTATTTTCTATTTTATTTTCTTTTTCTTTATTATCTTAACTAGGGTCAAAATCTGGTTTATCTTTTAATATTTATAATCAAAGAAGATTAACCAAATCAACTCTCCCTCCCCACCAAATCACGTAGACATCTTTGCCTCTCCACTACTCCCCGCCATTTTTATCGGTACACTCTTCAGTTTTAACACCAACTCTCATCTACCCATTACTTTTCCCAATTGCTTCTCCCCTGCAACATCTGTAGCAAGTTCTTTAACAGGTAATTATTGGGGTTTTATGAATACAAGAATATAAATTTTTATGGTTTTCTCGCAAAAAAATAAAATGGATTTTGTTGACATTTACTTTGAATTGTGATTCTTCTTAATGGAATTCTGGTTCTGAAATTTGAGATTTGTTAATCTTGTGATGTTTGTTCTAATCATTAGATTATATTGATTGACACTTAAACATGCCCTGCATTTTTCTCCTTTAGTTTTTTTTCCTGAATGTTTGGTGTGCAAAGGCTACTGTTTTGTGGTTTATGTGCGAAAATTTTATTACTTGCAGATATGAATGAAGGTATATCGCTCGGTGCCAATGCATGTTGTGAGTCAGTGCCATATACAACAGAGCCACCAATGCCAGAACATACTGAGGTACATAATGAGGATATTGTAGATGAGTTTGAGCGTCGATTAGCAGTTGGTCAAAGGGTAAAAAATCCTGAGGATGCATATTTATTATATTGTGAATACGGGTGTATGAAAGGTTTCAGCGTGAGAAAAGGGAAACATGCATATTTCCATGATAATAGTGGAGAACTTTATATGAAAGAGTTTGATTGTTCTTGCAATGGAACGAAAGATGAAAAGCGTAATACTAAATATAAGCAGGCAATCTACCTAAAAATGGAAACAAGAACTGGTTGTACCGTGATAGGTGTGAGTTTTGCATGTATTTTGAGGTATAAATATGACTAAAATGGTGATTAAACATGCAATAACGTGTATGAAATGGTATATATTCGCTCTTTGTGGAAAAAGATATTACGCTTGCTTGTTTTGTAGGAATTTAACGATATTTGGAGTGATTTTGTGACAAATACGAGCATTGCTACCTAGAATCATCAAGAATCGAGCGATTACACCCAATTGGAAGCCAACTATGTGGATTCTAGAGTCATAGTGATGAGTCGTGTGTCAAAAGAAGCATGGATGATCAAACAACAAGGAGATTTATCTCAAGGAACATCCAAACGCGTATGGAATTTCTAACACTGGCAGGGTTTAGTATTTTGGCCATAACTCTCTCTACAAAATTGATATTAAGGTGATTCAAGTGGCTATGGAAAGCTAAAAGAGAGGGCTACAACTCTTATGAAGACCCCGCAAACAAATTTGGACGTTTGGGTGGCGCACGGGTAATCCGTGCGTGGGCGCACGACCCGTGCCCCCTCTGAGAGACCAATGTTTTCCTATGGCTTTGAGCACGGGTAACCCGTGCGTGGGCGCACGACCCGTGCGTTCTTGCGAAAAACTCCAAAAATGACAAAGAAATTGACCTAGACTTCAAAAAGAGTATAAATACCACTTCTTGGGGCGCACACCGGGGAGGAAAGGTCCGGAAAAGACCCAAGAACACAAGAAATAGCTCAACTTCATCAAGGAAGAATCAAGAGAAGAATCGGGTCGAATCGAGCTTGAGGATTGAAGATAAATCGAGAGATTATCCATTTCCTAAGTTTTCTCATTCTTTGTGCTTTAATCTTTCATTTTAGCTTGTCATGAATATGAACAATTTGTCTATGAGTTGTTTATTTTTAATGAGTAGCTAAACTTCTTGTGATTTCCGGGTTTTGGAAGTAGATTAATTGAACTCTTGTTGAATGTTTTAATCTTAGTTGAAGTTATTGTCTTGAAGTCTATTTGAGTACTTTGAGCTTATTCTTGTTTTATCACTTGGCCAATGATTTAACATGTTTGATATATTGATTCATAATTCGAGAGATGAGTTTCAATATTAGATCTTGAGTACTTGACACGAATATTTGCATGAATCGAGAGGTTTGTAGATTTTTGTGAGGACATTTTATCTTTTGTGCATTTGGGAGTTGTGTATCTTATGTTGAGTAGAGATGCTAACATAGATATTTCAATCTACACTTTATATACATCTCGAGAGGGAGGATAAAAATATCGTTGTGATCGTCTTATAGGTGTATTGATAATAACTTTGGCTTTGATTAAATCGGACAACAAGAGGAATATTAATTGAAACCATAATCCGGGAATCCATTTCATTCTCTTGATAATTCCATTATTCTTAGTATCTTGTATTCTTGTGGTTATTCTTGTCTTTACCTCCACAACAATCATCCAATTTCGATCGTCTAAATAAAAATAAGTCTATTTTGGTTCAATACTTAGCGCATAAATTTATTAGTCTCCGTGGATACGACCTTGCTTACCCTATTCTATAAACTACACCGTACACTTGCGGTGAAGCTAAAAATAAGGCGAACATACCGCAAGACTTAGAATTGGGCGCAAAAAGAATGAAGAGTGGAGAGTTATTATTTTTTATATTGAACATAATCATGACATGGTCGCTGCTGATCAAAGATATATGTTGAGATCAGCTCGTAATATTTCATATGCTAAAGGAGATACATTGAAAGCATTGGTAGATGCTGGATTTTCAATAGCAAATGCTTATTCTTATATGCAACAAGAATCACATGGGAGGGATAATATATGATTTCTTAAAAAGGATGCGTATGATTATATTAGTCGTTTAGCAAAGGTCCACAAACAAGTTGAAGATGGAGATGCTGCTAAACTAGTTCAATATTTCAAAAATAAATCGAATGAAGATGTATTGTTCTATTGGGATTTTCAAGTTGATGAAAATAATAGGATGTGCAACTTCTTTTTCAGGGATGGTCGATGTAGGATTGACTATGAGGCTTTTGGTGACGTTCTTTCAGTTGATACTACTTACAAAACTAATAAATACAATTTGGTTTGTGCACCATTTACTGGCATTAATCATCATATGCATAATGTGATGTTTGGTTTAGCTTTTATGTCTGATGAAAACAGAGGCCTCTTTTCAATGGTTGTTTAATACATTTCTTCAATCTATGGGGGCAAACAACCTGAAACAATTTTCACAGATCAGTGCCAAGCAATGATGAATGCAGTTGAAATTGTATTTCCAGATTCACACCATCGACTGTGTCAGTGGCATATATATCAAAATGCTCCCTCACATTTTGGTAGTTTGAATAATAATACGCTGTTTAAGAATATGTTCCATAAGTGTATGGAATTTTGTGAATCTGAAGAAGAGTTTGAGGAAGTATGGAGTAAAATGATTGCGGATTATTCTCTTTATGATCATTCTTGGTTAAAGAATATGTACAAATTAAGACATAAATGGTCTACTGCTTTTAGTAAAAAGAGATTTAGTGCAGGGCTTAAAGCTACATCAAGAAGTGAGGGAACAAATTCTACTTTGAAGGATGGTGGTAAAAAGACACATACTTTATTCGAATGTGTCTTGAGGTTTGAAAAAGTTCAAAACAAATGGCGTCAAGATGAGAAGGAAAATGACTTTAAATGTCGCCATGGGATGCCTACCCTTGCCGTAAAAATGAATTGCTTGTTGAGAGATGCGGCTGTGGTTTATACACATACAATATACAATATGTTTCCAGACAGAACTAATCAATTCTTTGGGCATTGACTTTGACGGACAGCCTACACATTGTGGAAATTTATTCGAGTTTAAAGTGAGATCTCAAGGTAACTCAAATCGAGTACGAAAAGTTGAGTTTGATTCGGATTCACATGAAATAAGATGTACATGTCAATATTTTGAGTCGGTTGGGATATTATGCAAGCATGCTTTGTTGGTATTTAAACAAATGAATGTGCACAAAATACCCACAAGGTATATAAAAATGAGATGGACCAAAAATGTCAGGAATAGGGTGAGTCCCGGTGAAGAGTATCTTAATGCAAGTGACCATGAATCTCAAACAGTGTTTGTGAATCAAACAATGAGATTTTGTTATGATCTTACAATGAGGAGTAAAGTCCATATACAAGCAAGAAATTTGGTGAGAAATGAGCTCCAAAGTGTTCTTTCGAATCTAAATGCTTTAATTGATGCCTTGAGTATGGATGATACGACTACATGTAGTGATGATATGGGGTTGACGGGTTTCTTCACAAGAAATTGGATGTTGTAGACAAAAACAACATTATGGATGATGAACATGTGCGTAACCCTCTTTATGTAAAGTCCAGGGGAGTTAATAATGTTCGTTTGCCAAGCCATTGGGACTCAAAAAGCAAACGAGGAAAAGAAAATATTAAATCTTCAAGTAAGTATTCCGATATTTTGAAAATAATTCCTTCATTTTGTTTTATTCACTTAATATTTTTTTTTTCATTTTTGTTACATTATGGGTTTTGGTTACACAATGACTAACCAAAGATCATGTAAAACAGAACATTGACAAGATCTCATTGGTCTATTGCCCTGTATTTGGCTGATTTTTATTCACTTTGCATTGGTCTATTTGCCCTGTATTTGGCTGATTTTATTCACTATATTGCCCTGTATTTGGCTGATTTTATTACCTATGAACATTTTATTTTTTATTCTTTTATTTTGTTCAATTGTTGGATATATCTTAGAGAGGACTACAAAAAGCACAAAAAAGAAAGTGCGAAGCTCCCAACCATCACAACCATCCCAAGAGTCTAGCATTGTTCTATCATCACAAGGAGCTACTGGTATAGAACCATTACAATATGCTCTTGTCCATCACCACAAGAGATTCCAATTGGCTCCCGATCTAGTGGACATCTACCTTATTGGTTGTATCATAAGCCATCTTCGACAATGAATGTGGTTAGTTGTTATTTTATTTAAATCGATTTTATGTACTTATAAAACTCATCTTGTATAATATATGATGACAGAATATCCAGGACAAGGCCTAAATCATAATCTTAATCAATTTTCTCCGAATATGTTTCAAAATGGGGATCTTAATTTGTCAGAGGTATGTATTCTATAGTAAGTTTCTTAGTAAAATTACTTTTGAAGAAACCGACTTAATGTATTCCAACTCATTCACAAATTGTATGTAATTTTTGACAGGTATGTTTTAACAGCAAGGAGATGCCACCTAAATGCCATAGAGATCATTTCATGTCTTAGAGTTTTGATTACTATTCGTACAAGAGTAATCTTGATTACTAATCATGCAATAACTTTAGCTTGAAGAATTCCGTATTGTTTCATTTTACCAATTTCATTCTTTGTAAAAAAATAGATTATTTTCACATCTCGTGAACAATTTTATGAGCCCCGTGCGGCTATGTCTATCACATAATAATGGTTTTTTGATTTTAATGGATGAAGAGTATTATTTTATATGTATTTTCCTATTTTGATTGATTTGTAGTTTGGTGTAATATATGGAGCAGAAAAAAAAAACTACAGGTGGTGATTTTTTTCCTCATTTAATTGCCAGTAACTTTATTGGATATGGGTGTTGATTTACAGTTGAATATCAACATTTTGTATTGATGAGTGAAACAAGGCTGCTTCGTGTTATTGTGCTGTCATAAATAAATTTCTATCAGATGGCTTTTGTTCATTATGTGTATGTTACTATCTTCTGTTAATAAACCAAAGAAGACCCACCAAGGAAAAGTTGAATATGTCAACACTTCGCCAATCCAAATTAGTCCCCATGTGTTTTGAGTTCTTTAATCATTCTGAAAATTTAAACAGTCGTATACACGACGAAAAAAAGCAGTGATGCAGTTAAATTGATGCCAACAATGCCACTTATAGAAGAAAATGATGTCTAGCAGAAATTAAACTAAATTTTATTGAGCTAATTACATGTAAACACATATTTCACATTTTTCATTTCTCATTTCCACAAGGAAGATGTATAACAGCAATGTATAGCAACTCCACATTGAGTTTGATGAATACAAACACTGCTACTCAAACAAGGTAATACAAGCCTCTTTTACTATCCTTGAAAATATTGGCTACATATGTATATATCAACAAAGTCTGGAAGCTTGAGAACTCCATATGTATATATCAAGTAAATTAGCACTTTTGACTGCAAAAATGAATTATTAACAGGCCAGGCCAAAAAAAAAAATCATTTGGATTTGAGTTTTTCCCTTTTCTTTCCCAAGTCAAAAATACAATTTAATATCCTACAAATAAAGTGCAAAGCATATTAAAAAGAATGAATTTCGGGCTTTTGCGCAGAAGAAATGAATCCGGCACCTCGGCACCTCCTCCATGTCTTTCTCTGTTCCCATCTCTGTATTTTTAGATTTTCCTGCATCAATTTTCATTTGCTATTTCTCCTTCTCGGTTTCTTTCTTTTCCACCAATTTTGATTGTTGAGTGGCTTTGGAGATTCCTCTTTATCTTTAGTTGCAATTTCTCCAATTGAATAATTTGGATTTTGGATTGTAATTTGGTGGAGAAAGGAATAAGAATCATTTGAAGCTAAAAAATTCAAACCGAATTTGAAATTTTTGGAATTGATTTTAGAAATTCGAGCGGCACTCCTGAAATTTTAGAACTCTGGTTAGTTTATAAAGTAATGGAAAAAAAAAACTAAAAAACCAAAAAGATACAAAAGAAAAGGAAAATAAAATATAAAATAGGAAATGACACTTGTCAATTAGATACCCACCAAGTCCAATGCTCCTGGTGGAGCATCGAAATAACCAAATATAACACTAGCTAAGTAGGATACTCAGCTTAATACTTAGGTGTGTGTTTGGGCTACTTGTGCGTTAATGGGCCACAAAATTATGGGCTAACCGTGTTAATGGTTTGGGCGTTGATATCAAAAATAGGCCAGACTTTGTGATAGAAATAAAAGCTGAAGAGGTTTATCTGAATTTTAGAGGGTGTCTGGCTAAACTTATTTAAAACATCTTATAAGATTCCACATCTCATAAGTTGTTTTAGGAGCTTATAAGATATTAGATCTTATTTTAAAAATAAGTTGTTAGAGTGTTTGGATAAAATAAAATAGTTTAACTTATAAGCTATTTTTATATCTTATAAAATTATTAAGTATATTTTTGTCTTTTGAACGTTTAAAATAAGGAACTTATAAGCTCTTTTAAAAAAAGTTGGGGTGGAGGTATTTTTTTGTTAGGAGCTTATAAGCTCTCTGACAGCTTCTTTTTAGAGCTTATAAGCTCTTTTGGAAAAAAATTACCAAACACATTTTAAGAGCTTATAAGCTCTTAAATATCTTATAAGCTATTTTTAAGATCTTATAAGCTTAGCCAAACACCCTCTTAATCCCACTAAAGTGGTTAAGGACACTATTGCCCCCATATTCCAAAGAAAATGACAATTTTTACGCTTTCAGATTACGCTCCCGAGCTTCTTTTTCGACAATTAACTCCCGCCAAATTTTCCTAATTTTTTTACGCTTTTATTTCAAGGTTGTTTCGAACATATTTCAAACGTATTTTATCTAATAAAATTTCAGTGGAAAAACAAATTCTACCTCATTAAATAATCAATTTTATACTCAAAATCTTATAAAAAATCAGGAAATATATACATAAAACAACACGTATTAAAATCAAACAAATTGAAAATAATATAGAAACAACATGAATAAAAAACACAATTCAATTTTTGATCTAATGCATCAATACATTAAAAACATGGAAACAACCAAAAACAAATGAACACCACCAAAACCATATATAAACAAACCGGAAACAACATAAATAATATAGAAAACATCACATGAATAAAAATGACTTAAAAATAGGTAAAACTGCATGGTGAAACATCGAAAACTACATAAAAACAACAAAGAAACATCAATAACAACATTAAAAACAGTATAGAGATACCCCAAAACAACATAAACAATACATAAACAACGCATGAACATATAAGAGCGTGCAAAATAAGTATACGTTGTATTAAAACATAGAAATAACCAAGAAACAAATATAAACAACACATATAAAATATAAAGTAATACAAGAAAAAAAACGTACAAATAACCAAAAAAATGTGCAAGAGCGTATAAAAGTAAAAAAAAAAAGTGAAAAAGTGATAGGAGCGTAAACATTGTCCTTTTTTTTTTCAAAAGTTGAGGTATTTTCGGTAATTTTTCTAAACAAATGGGGATATGCTGAAGCCTTTTTTTTTTTTGAAACAAATGTTCAAGTTGTTTAATTATAAAGATATAATATATAAAAATATAAATCATATATAAAAGATATTCTCAAAGACTTGGTTTGGACTTTTGAGTCAAATAATTTATTTTCGTCTCACGCTAGATATGGAAAATATAATTCAACATTTCAAATACATAAATAAATAAATTAACTTCAAAAATACAAGTTCTCTAATTTGTATTCGCAAATTTTCTGGTGATTTGAAAAATTGATGTAGTGATCGAATTAGTCACTTGAGTAAATAGTGTAGTCAATAAAATTAACAATGTACGAGGACTACAATGTACGAGGACTAACTTTATAGGGATGGCAATGGGGCGGGTCAAAACCCGCTCCCGCATTAAACCCGCCCCGATGGGGCGGGTCTAGACCTGGATAAATGGGTCTCGGGGCGGGTCTCGGGTCTAAGGTTGCAAAACCCGCCCGGGTCCGGGGCGGGTCCCGGATCGCCCCGGACCCGCCCCACATGTTAATTTTTATTAAATTTTTAAATATATATTAAAATATTTTTGCATTATTTACTTTTAAATTTGAGTGTTATATGTTTAAAAATATTAGTTGAGTACTATTATAATATTATTTACTTTTAAAGTTTAATTTACTAATATAATGTCTTGTAATATTCTACTTTGAATATTTATTTTAAGTATTAGTTGAGTACTATGTAGTATACTAATAGTATTTGTTTTTTAAAAAAAATCTTAATAGTAGCCAATTCTAAAAAAAATAGTTATAATAAGTTGCATAATTATATTTATTTATTTTTTAATCTATTGGCATTTGATTACTTTTGAAAATTTGGCCACAAATAGAAAAATATAAATTATTATAATTTAAAAATTATATTTGGCGGGTCTAGCGGGTCTAGACCCGCCCCGGCGGGTTTTGAGGCGGGCGGGGCGGGGCGGGTCTTGATTCGGGGCGGGACGGGTCCTGGATCTTACTTCTCCTTGGCGGGGCGGGTCTCGGGTTTGGCCAAACCCGCCCCAAACCCGCCCCATTGCCATCCCTATAACTTTATGGCAACTTCTTTATGGCAATTCTCACACTTGTGAGGCAATTCTCACACTTGTGAAAATAACTTTTGATACCATTTTGAGATATATTAAAATAACATGGAACTTAAGAATAAAGAGCAGCAAAAACATTCACAACTATGCTGTGCTAATTTTATGTTTTAAAATAAAAAAAGGATAATTACAAAAACACTCTTGAGGTTTGGGCTAATTGCAAAAAAATCCAGAGATGTTTCAAAATTATAAAAGAAACCCACAAGTTTGATTCTTCCTTAAATTTATATGGGGTAAATTATAATATTTTATAAATATCAGGGGTTTTGAAATATATTTTGCCCATCAAGGGAAAATAAGACGGAATCAAATCTTAAGGGTTTTTTTGCAATTTTAAAAAAATTTCGGATTTTTTTTAATTAGCCCAAACCTCATGGTGTAACTATCCCTAAAAAAATCATTTTCTGGACAATGATATCAATGAAAATTATTTCATGTTACCCTTTTCTAAACATCATGCAGTAGCAGAAAACTTCAGATTGAAAAAGAAGAGTAGAGTACCCAAATGAATGAACTTATATCCCTGAGAGTTGAGAGGCAACTGAAAGAGTTGCCAATGCACCCAAACATTATTGCGTCCTACTTATCTACTTGAGATCATTCAATCAAGGTTATTAAATCCGAGTATGTAAAGGAAAAACAGCAACATCCAGCATGTTCAAAAGAATATCTCGTACGTGATCGAAACCCGGTAAACATACAGACAGAGAGGCTGCTCACAGAATGTTGCAGTGGATACCGTTGCAGCAACCCGGGTTAGCGTTCCAGCGATCCTGGATATCGTAGCACCAAAACTGGAAATCGTACCAGCAATTATGGATAACGACAACGCAGTCTTTTAGTTTCTTCTCGATTGAGGCATCATAGCGAGCCTTCCTTCCAGCTTCCATCTCTGCCAAGGCTTCTGTCCAGCCCAACTCGAAATTCAGCAACTCACCATCAACATCATGATCATCGGGTTTGAAGAGTAAAACGCGTTCCTCTTGTTGTTCTGTTTGACTAGTGCTAGCTAACTCCTTTCCTGGACGGTGCGTCCTCACACTGTCATGCTCTGGTGGGGCTGGTCGAATCTCTTGACTAGTTGAAGGCTCGTTTTGGCCCATTTCCCTCATTTCTTCGGCATCATTGGTGCCAGAGGATGAGCCTATTGGTGCTGGAATGGATAGCTTTCTGTATAATGGGAGGAGCTTCTTCGTGCATTTTACCATCATGCCCTGTACATATTATTTTAATTGACAATAAAAAAATTTAATAAAGTTTACATAGACTCATCCATTACTTAATTATTACCTCATGCGGCTTGAAGCATTGGATGCCAGTATTGATGTTTCGAATGTTGAATCTACCGGGAAACACACGGTCTAAAGTATCTGAGCAAACAACCCACACGGCGGAGGCAGCTAAGACCGAAGGTCTAAATTCTGTAAATGCTACGTCTAGGTAACACATAGAATCAGAAAATGAGTAAAGAGTGAACGATCTAAATAGAAAACAGAGGAAATATAAATCTAGTACCCAAATAAATAAAAGAGAAACATAGGACTGAGTTTTCTAAAGAAGATAATATGTTATGTGGCTGAAACGAAACTAATTCGGCGCACCAAATTCTCAAGATCTCAGCAGATTAATCCACATAAAAACATTCAGAAAATATAAAAAATAAAAGTTAAAGCGAAAAACTTAAATTCTTTTTCCTCTCTCTGATCAATTAAAACTAAGAGATGTAAATACCGAATTGGGATTTGACGATCAGCTGGCAAACAGGAAGGCGAGGTGACGGCGAGTCAGGCGGAACATTGAGTGGCATGAAGAACTGAAGAAACGAAAACGGTGTCGGAGCTCGTGGCCCCCCTCCCAAACGTCTGAGGATCTGCGGCACCGTTTCACGAAACTCTACTTCTGAGATACTAGGAGATTTCCCCACCTATAGCAAAGTGACAACATATTTCATCACACACACATACACTGTATGATCATTAGTTACAATATATATAGCACAATACGCATATTGATTTTAAAATTGTTCGCCATTATCATAAATATCGCTTCAAAAATGTCATTTCTGCAAACAAAAAGAACTTTAACACGCATACAAACACATATTTGAAGCCTAAAATCGAAACGTTTATAGTTGAATTACCCAAAAACTTGAAGGCTTGAAGGATTTGTTTCGATCCATCCAAGCAAGGTCGAGGCAACTGAGCGCAAATAGGAGGTCCAAGGGAAGCAATTCCTGAACAGATAATTAATATTATGATTAGGTATTATATTAATTAATAAACTATGCCCATAACCACAAAAACATTCAAATGCAAAAGAAGATTTAGTATATTAAAGAAACTGATTATCACTTGAAATTGAAGACGAAATCAGAAACAAGTGACAGTTCTCTCCATGTTTTCTTCCCAAGTTCTATGTTATCGCAATCAACAAAGCCTAAAGAAATTTGAATTCGACATGTAGATACCGTATTAGGATCATCTCGGGCAGGATCATATCCGCGAGGATTATATCGGGAAGGCATCGATCAACGTAGGTCATCGCCGTGTAAGGAATCCGAGCATCACAACGATTACTGCCGATCCTTGAAGCCTTCATGTCAACAAAATCAATCGAAAAATTCATCAATAATCTGATTTGATTTATACATTCATCAGATACACACACACACACACACCACATTTTGAAGGAATAACTACAACGTACGCTTTCAATAGCCTCAAGTGCAACTCTGCGCGTAGATGAATTAAACTCGCGGTTGTAGTTTTCAGGCAACATGAATTCTTCTTCCCTGTGCAATAGTCCCCTAATCGCGGCTTCTGGATCATCTCCTGCCATAGCTATTGATTTCTTCTCCCTTTCTCTGATCGATCTTCTCTTGACTAATCTGCTGAATTCTAGAGAGATAGGAAGTATGAAGAGTTTCAGAAAAACAGAGAGAGAGAGAGAGAGAGAGAGCTAAGCTAACAGTGAGATATATATTTCAATTTTCAATTTGATTGACGGTTTTGGCGGTTAATTTGTTTTTGAGGCTCCGTGTGGGGATTATTGTTCCGATGCCGTTAAGATAGACGGATGATTGGGACGTCGAGTTAACGGCGGGTTTGACAGCTTGGCAACATATGGAATTTCGCGCGAGTACTGTAATATATACATATGGGTATAATAGCCATTTTGTTATTTATCCTTCAGGTTTGTTATTTTGTTATAGTCATATATATTCATATGGGTATATAATAGCCATTTCATTTTTTGATTAGTTCTATCTTTATTTTAGCAACGATACTTTTGAACCGGCCCTCCTAAAAAAAAGAGATAATTTTGGATTGGACCACACTTACTCGTGCGTGTGTTTGGGTCGTTTCGCCACGTGACTCACAATGAGACATGACGGATAATGGTAACACTTATGTGCCGCGCCGCTTAATATTTTTATTTTTTCAATATATATAACATATTGTTTACATATATAATATATATAATAATGTAATCTTTATGTATTTAGTATTATATTTAATATATATATACATTAAAATAATTTTTTTACAGAACAATATGTATTAATAAAATAAAATAAAAAATAAAAACATTATAGATATATTACAAGTTTATAATATTTTTATTCTTTTTTTTATTTCTTGTTCCTTTTTATTTAATATTTACTTGAATTGTTATGTCTTTTATAAAATAATAATATTTTTTTAATTTTATACGAATAACCCATTTTGCCCCGTCTCTAATGGTGGAAATGGGCCAAGCCAAGCCAGACTTTGAATTGGAAGATTTGGGCCTGTTTTGTTAAGTTTAGGCAAAATCTGACCTATTATCTGTAATAGGCTTTTTTCATAGACTCGGCTTCAAAAGACCATGTCTGGGCCTATTTAAAGCATGTTTAAGCCTATCAAAGTCAATTTTTAAAAAAAATATATAAATTACAAAAAACAAACGACTATCTCACGGTAGTCAATACAAGATTCATAATGAAAATAACAAAATGCACATAATGATAAATCCATTAATCCATTATCTCCAAATGACATAAATATGATAATACAATATCCAATAACTTCACAACAATAACAATCCAAATAGAAAATAAGTCTCATTAGTGTTCAAATATTATTTTTATATATAAGATATATGTAATATTTTATGCAATTTATATCTTCAATATGTATATAAAATATAATACATACATGTATTCTATATAATACTATTTATTTTTACATACTATATATGTACTATATATAAATATTATATATATATATATTTTATATGTAGGCCTTATATAGGCCAGCCGATTCAGCTATATAATAGGCTTTGTAAAAAGCCTGAGTCTGACCCAATTATTAAATAGGTCATGCCAAGCCAAGCCCTTAGTAGGTCGGGCCATAGGCAACTGTTGGGTACCCTTGCCTATTTTCACCCCTACATGTCCCGCCTTATGACCCGAGACGGGTCACCACGCCCCGTGATATGGACATTGGATGGGATGGACATGGTTCTTTAAGTAATCGTCCTATTGTCATCTTTATTTTATTTCCAATTTTTCTTTTCTAAGTTTTTGGTTTTCGATTATTAATATAATATTTTTGTTAAGAAATATAACAATAATTATAGCACTCCATGTTAAAAAGTTTTTACTTATTAGAACTAACTGCTAAAACATTGGATCAAAAACATGGAGGAAATTATACTTTTGGTCCCATAAAATATGTGGTATACGATTTTAGTCTCGTGATTTCAAAATAATCCTACTAAGATGATTTTGTTGCAAATTTGTATCCCATTAATTTTGTAATTGACTTTAATTGCAATTTGGTCCCACCTTTAAAATAAGAAAATAATTGTAAAATAAGTATGGTATAATAAAAATAAATTTAAATAAACCTAACATGTAATAATAATTTAGAAATAAGTTTAAAATAGTAAAAAAAAAGATTTACATAAGTCTAAGATTTAAAAATATTTCTTAAAAAGTAGAAAATAGTAGAAAAAATAGAATTACATAACTCTAAAACATAATAACAATTATAAATAATTATAAAACAGTAAAAAATAGATTTACATAATTCTAGAATATAAGAATAATTTTAAAATTCATATAAAAAATAAATTACAGAAGTCTACAATGATATAATAATTTAAAAATATGTATTCAAACAATAGATATCGTAACTGTTAAAATATAAGAATAATTTTAATATTTACTTAGTTCCCCTAATTAGTATAAAAAAAATACTTATTCGGTATTCTATATTTATTTAAAATTATAAATTACGAGTTTAATTATATTTTATATTAATATTACCTAATATTCACTCATAAATAAATTTTGTTTGGTAAAAAAAAATTTGAACATTTTATAGTTATTAGTATAATATTTATTTATAATTGACACGAAATATAACACTAGCTAAGTAGGATACTAAGCTTAATACTTAGGTGTGTATTTTGGGCTACTTATATGTTAATGGGCCAGAAAAAATATGGACTGACCGTGTTAATGGTTTCGGCGTTGATGTTTGATGCTACCCAAGTTGGACTGTGTCCAACCCCCTTGTGATTTTGCCAAGTGTCCCACTATGATATATGCATGTATTATTTTCTAAAAAAAGAAAATCAAAATGGGACACATGTTACAATCCGACGGGAGTTGGGCACTACCCACTTGGGTAGCATCTACTTACCCGGCAAAAATAGGCTAGACTTTGTGATAGAAAGAAAAGTTGAAGAGGTTTATCTAAATTTGAATTCCACCACCAAAGGGGTTAAGGACACTATTGCCCATATTTCGGAGAAAAATGTCAATTTATTTACGCTTTTAGATATTTTTTTGGACAATTTTACTCTCTTGTGCTTTTTTCGACAATTTTACACTCCCGCCAAATTTTCCGAATTTTTCCACGTTATTTCAAGATTATTCCCGGACATGTTTCAAACGTATTTTATCTAATAAAATTCAGTGAGAAAATAATTTCTATCTCATTAAATAATCAACTTTATACTCAAAATCTTATAAAAATCAAGAAATATACACATATTAAAACCAAACAAATTGAATATAATATAGAAACAACATAAATAAAAAAATACAATTCAATTTTTGATCTAATGCACTGAATAGATGGAGCTACTGCTGTGTTTTTTTGGCTTGTTTTATTCATATTGTTATTTATTCCTTAAAACTATAATTTGTAAAACATTATTAGCATTATAACACTAAAGTATAATAGCATTATAACATTACAAATTACAAAAAAAAATGTTATATAATTTTATTAAATAAAGTGTTAATAGCGTTGTGTAACATAATTAGTGTGATATAAAAATTTAAGCAATACATATTAAATAGGTTAAAAAACAAAATATGCCCCATTAATTATTTTAATTTAATTTACAATTGTATTTATTATGTGTCTCCGTTATAAAATAATCCTGGATCCATCCCTAAAAACATGGAAACAACCAATAAACACCAGAACACCATTAAAAATCATACATAAGCAATCCAAAAACAACATAAATAATATAAAAAACACCACATAAACAAAAAGAGCTTAAAAATAGGTAAAAACTGTAGTGAAACATCAAAAACTACATGGAAACAACAAAGAAACATCATAACAACATTAAAAACAATATAGAAACAACCCAAAAACAACATAAACAATATATAAAACAATGCATGAACATAAAAGAGCGTACAAAATAAGTGTAAATTGTATTAAAACATCAAAACAACATAGAAACTAGGGTTGTGCATGGGACTTGGAGATCACCGAAATCGAACCAATATCCGGACCAAAAAATTTCCGAATCGAAAATATCCGTTGACTTTTTGACTTTCCTCGAACCGTACCGTACCGAAAATATTTATGGTAACATTCTAGAGATTTTTCAAATACTCGTACCGAGAACCGTACCGAACCACTCCGAACCGAGGACCCGAAGCTAGAACTGATTTTAAAGATTTTATATAAATACATATACATTATTTTTATGTTGTTTTTATTTTGATATTGAATTAACTACAAACTATTTGAAATTAAATTGAATATAAAATTTATAATACTACAACTATTATGAATTTTAAAAAATTTTGATATTAATAATAGAGTAAATCATTTGAAATTGAATTAGTTAAATGACTAGTAAATTGCACTTAAAAGAGAAATTGGTAATGACACCATATTATAACAATATAAAAAAGATCATATTTTAATTTTCTTACCACATCACATAAATTATAAATATAATTTTATTGATTATGTTAAGTTGTTAAGTAGGAGACATTGAGATTAAAAATTTATAGAGTTTTTATTTCATGTTAATTTATAAAAAATATTAGTTAATTATAATTGTTATATGTCAATAGAAGGACAATTGCCCAAATAATTTACTATTATTGTATTACAGATGTTATTAAGTTTAGAATTTTGGATTGTGTTACCTATTATAGTTTTAGTTTCTATTGTGAGACTACACTAAAAAGAGACTAGAACTCTAGAAGTATATCCTTTTGATGATTTTTATATTGATTTTCTTTTTTCTTTTTTTGTTTCCCAAATTTGTATGTTCTATTTATGGCAAATATCCGAATCTCCGTTCCGAACCGAACCGTACTGTCCCATTCCATTATAACCGAATCTCCGTCCCAAACCGTCCTGAACTTTTGGTACGGAGATTTTTTTCAATGGTTCGGTTCTGGAGATTTATTTTTAGAATTTCCGGACTTCGGGATGGTTCTGGAGATTTCCAAATCTCCGAACCGTCTCATACCATGCACACCCCTAATAGAAACAACCAAGAAACACAAATAAACAACATTGAAACAACACATATAATATGTAAAGTAATCCAAGAAAAAAAAACGTAAAAATAATCAAACAAATGTGCAAGAGCGTATAAAAGTTAAAAAAAAAAGTATAAGAGTAATAGGAGCGTAAATTGTGTCTTTTTTCCAAAAATTGAGGTATTTTCGGCCATTTTTCTAAACAAATGGGGATATGCTTAAGCCTTTTTCTTGAAACAAATGTTCAAGCTGTACGAGGACTAACTTTATGGCAATTCTCACAGTTGTGAAAATAACTTTTGATACCATTTTGAGATATATTAAAATAACATGGAACTTAAGAATAGAAACATAAAAGAGCAGCAAAAACCTTCACAAATATGCTGTGCTAATTTTTTGTTCTAAAATAAAAAAAAAGGATAATTACAAAAACTCTCCTGAGGTTTGGGCTAATTGCAAAATATCCCAGAGATATTTCAAAATTATAAAAAAACCTCGCAAATTTGATTCTTCCGTAAATTTATGGGAGTAAATTGTAATATTTTATAAATATCAGGGGATTTTTTGAAATATTGTTTGCCCATCAAGGGAAAAGTATAAGATGGAATCAAACCTTAAAGGTTTTTTTTTTTGCAATTTTAAAAAATTTCGGATTTTTTTTGTAATCAGCCCAAACCTCAGGGTGTAACTATCCCTAAAAATATCATTTTCTGGACAATGATATCAATGAAAATTATTTCATGTTATCCTTTTCTAAACATCATGCAGTAGCAGAAAACTTCAGATTGAAAAAGAAGAGTAGAGTACCCAAATGAATGAAAATATATCCCTGAGAGTTGAGAGGCAACTGAAAGAGTTGCCAATGCACCCAAATATTATTGCGTCCTACTTATCTACTTGAGATCAATCAATCAAGGTTATTAAATCCGAGTATATAAAGGAAAAACAGCAACATCCAGCATGTTTAATCGAAACGCGGTAAGCATACAGACAGAGAGGTACTTTAGTTTCTTCTCAATTGAGGCATCATAGCGTTCAAGCAATCCTGGGTACTGTTGCAGCAATCCCGGTTAGCGTTCAAGCGATCCTGGACTTGGTCGTAGCACCAAAACTTTAAATCGCTCAGGAAATCGCTCCAGCAAACATGGATACCGGCTACGCAGTCTTTTAGTTTCTTCTCAATTGAGGCACAATAGCGAGCCTTCCTTTCAGCTTCTATCTCTGCCAAGGCTTCTATCCAGCCCAGCTCGAAATCCAGCAGCTCACCATCAACATCATGATCATCGGCTTCGAAGAGTAAAACATGTTCCTCTTGTTGTTCAGTTTGACTAGTGCTAGCTGGCTCCTTTCCTGGACGGTGCGTCCTCACAGCTGGTTCTGGTCGAATCTCATCACTAGTGGAAGGCTCATTTTGGCCCATTTCCGTCATTTCTTCCCCAACATTCGTGGTGCCAGAGGATGAGCCTATTGGCGCTGGAACGGATAGCTTTTTGTATAATGGGAGAAGCTTCTTTGCGCATTTTGCCACCATGCCCTATACATATTATTTCGCTCACCAAATTAATTGACATAAATTAATAAAGTTACCTGAGTGCATATTAAGAATTACAAGCAGTTTACTTAATTATTACCTCATACGGCTTGAAGCATGCGATGCCAGTGTCAATCCTTCCAAGGCTGAATCTATCGGAAAGCAGATCTGAGCAAACAACCCACACGGCGGAGGCAGCCATGACCGAAGGCCTAAATGCTGTAAATGCTATGTCTAGGTAACACATGAGAAAAATGAATGAAAAAAGAAAAGAAATCAACAAAAACCTTCTGGAATGCCGTTTCTTTATCAAGCAAAGAATCACAAAATGAGTAAAAAGTGAATTATCTAATAGAACGAGAGGAAATATAATGACATTGCAATGTTACTCCAAATATAAAATTCAGTACCCAAAGAAATAAAAGAGAAACATAGGTGGACTGAGTTTTCAAAAGAAAATAATACATTATGTGAGCTGAAACTAATTTGGCACACCAAAATTCTCAAAATCTCATCTCACCAGATTAATCCACATTAAACATTCTGAAAATATAAAAAATAAAAATCACAGAGAAAAACTTAAATTCCTTTTATCCTTTCTCTGCAAGCAGTCTACCAGGAAACAAAACCGTTAACAATCAATTAAAACTAAGAGATGTAAATACCGAATTGGGATTTGATGATCAGCTGGCAAACAGGACGGCGTGGTGACGGCGAGTCAGTCAGAGGATTGAGTGGCATGAAGAATTTAAGAAACGAAAACGGTGTCGGAGCTCGCAGATTGCCCCCCAAACGTCTGCGGATTTGCGACACCGTAGCATGAAACTCTTCTTCTGGGAATCTAGGAGATTTCCCCAACTACAGCAAAGTGACAGCAGATTTCATCACATACACATACACTGTATGATCGTTACAATATATATAGCACAATACACATATTGATTTGAAAATTATACACCATTTTCATACATATAGCTTAAAAAATATAGATTTCCCCAAACAAAAAAAAAACCTTTAGCATGCATACCAAACATATTTTGAAGCCTAAAACCGAAAAGTCAGAGTTGAACTACCAAAAAACTTGAGGGCTTGAAGGATTCGTTACGATCCATCCAAGCAAGTTCGAGGCAACTGAGCGCTAATAGGAGGTCCGAGGGAAGCAATTCCTGAACAGATAATTAAAATTATGATTAGGTATTATATTAATTAATAAACTATGTCCATAACCACAAAAACATTCAAATGCAAAAGAAGATTTACTATATTAAAGAAACTGATTATAACGAAATTGAAGACGAAATCAGAAACAAGTGACAATTCGCTTCATGTTTTCCTCCCAAGTTCTATGTTATCGCAATCAACAAAGCGTGAAGAGATTTGAATTCGACATATAGATACTGTATTAGGATCATCTCGGGTAGGATCATATCCGCGAGGATTATATAGGGAAAGGCATCGATCAACGTAGGTCATCGCCGTGTAAGGAATCCGAGCATCACAGCGGCTACTGCCAATCTTCGAACTCTTCATATGTAAACAAAAATCAATCCAAAAATTCATCAACAATCTGATTCGATTAACAGATTCATCAGATTGTAAGGTTATACGCACTTGAACACGCAAACACACACACACACACACACACACACACACACACACACACACACATTTCGAATGATTAACTGCAACGTACATTTTCAATAGCCTCAAGTGCAAAGTCGCGTGGATATGTATTCACTCTGCGGAAGTAGCTTTTAGGCAACACAAATTCAACTTCCTTGTCCAATAGTTCCCTAATCGCCTCTTCTCGACCATCTCGTGCCATAGCTATTGATTTCTTCTCCCTTTCTCTGATCGATCTTCTCTTGACTAAGCTGCTGAATTCTAGAGAGAGGGAGTATGAAGAGTTTCAGAGAAACAGAGAGACAGAGAGAGCTAAGTTAACAGTGAGTGAGGTATGGTGTGCTTTATAAGTGTTAGAAGTGTGTTGATATTTCAATTTGATTGACGGTTTTGGCGGTTAATTTGTTATTGACGATTTGAGTATTAATTGTTGTTCCGTTAAAATAGACGGATATTGAGACGTCGAGTTAACGGTGTGTGTTTGACAGCTTGGCAACACATGAAATTTGGCGGGTGGAGAAGCAGAATTTGATTGTAAAGGTTGATCATTGATGGGTCAAGTTCCACTGGTTCGCGCGACTACTATAATATATGCTACTTTATACTTCAAGTTTGGTATTGCGATGGTTAGTTTTTTATATTTTAATTGGGTATAATAGCCATTTCACTTTTTGATTGTTAGCTCTCTAGATAAATTTCTTTAGGGAAAAATGTCAAAGTAGTCCTGCATCTGTACAATATTAGTCGTATAACTTTTTGAAATTGCAATTTTAATTTTCTATGTTTTGTTTGTTTTTTTTTTTTTTGTAATTTTGGTCTCGTAAGTTTTGGATTTGTGCAATTATGGTCTTATAAGTTTTCAATTGGTGCAAATTTAGTTGAGGCTATTTTAATATTCCACTTATTCCCAACGTGTCATTTGGTAGCCCAAAATATTCAATTTATCTAAAATCAAGTAGAAAATGATATATGAGCCTACGTTTTATTTTGATATGAGTTAAAGTTATTCATTATTTACACTATAGATTACCTAATGAGAAGAAAGATTTGACACGAATCTGGATCAAAATTCGAAATACACATGTATTATTTTTTATTATGAAAATACAAAATACATACAAATTGGACAAAATTGGTTATTTTGAGTAATAAGTCCAAATTATAAAAACTTAAAAGTATGATTAAAATTGTCAAATTTTATAAATTACATTATTGAAATTGTTATTTTTTATGAAGGGCAAAATTATCAAAAAACTAAAATCGTAACTTTAAAAGCTACATGACTAATATTGCAACATTCCTATAAATATAGGATCAATTTTGTAATTTTCCCAATTTCTTTTCCTTCATGTAAATTTCATCAAAACTTTGAGCCTTAGTTCTATCCTTATTTCCATTTTTTCTTTACTCTTTGTTTGTTTTTTTGTTAATTAATGTTTTGCGTTGAGAAATCTAACTTATAGTACTTTCATGTTAAGGAAAATTTGCTTATTATAACTAACAATAAATTATTTACAACGAATAGTTATCCAAAAGAGTATACAATGACGGCGTTGTTAGGAGGGGGTGGGGTTTGGACTTTGGAGTGGCTGGCCCATAAAATTATTAAATTTGTAAATTCAATTTTTGTTGAGCATTGAGCTAAGCATCACATGCAAAATTGCCCGAATATATAATTCAAAAACTAACAAATTAAAGCATATAAGTTGCCAATTTAAATTCTGTAAAGATCAAAATTGTCCTTCTATAGCTCCAAGATCTATTTACAATTTTATCCGAGTTATCCAAGACTTTGCAGTCTCATTGAATTCAAAACGCACATAACGCACTAAAATCAATCCAAGACGCAGACAAACACCGATGCAAAACGCACCTAGACGTTGCATTTTGCATCACCAGTTCTTTTGTATTTGAGTTCAAAACTTATTCTACTGCCATTAATAAATCTGTATATGTAAAGAAAAAGTAGCATCGTCTTCAACGAGTTGACTGAGTTCCTCTGGTATTGGCTCACATCTCTTCTTCTGTGATGGTTGGATTTATGTATAGTGGTGCGAGCTCCTTCTTGCATTTTTGGATATTTTTCTATACATATTATTCCGCTCCCCAAATTAATTGATAATAATATCAATTATAAAATCAATAAAGTTAATGCCCTGCTAATTACGAATTACATAGACTCATTCACTCAATTTAGGGATAATTACAAAAACTACTTGCGAGGTTTGATTTAATTACAAAAAACCCACATGTTTTTAACATTACAAAAATAACTTGAGGTTTGATTTTGTATTACACTTTACCCCATCATAAACAAAAATGTTTCAAATACCCCCTTATATTTGTGCAAATATTGCAATTACCTCAAGGTTTTCTTTTTGCAATTTCCAAACATATCTGGGTATTTTTGTAATTAATCAAAACATAAGGGGTAGTTTTTCATAATTGTCCCATCAATTTGATTACCTTTAGTGGCCTCAAGAGTTCGTAAGCGAGAATGCTCTGTTCAAAGAAGCTGTAATGAGCGGGAAACATCTTTGAGGTAACAGTGATCATGGCGGAGGCTGCCATGACTGAAGGCCTAAAAGCTGTAAATGCTATGTCTAGAAAGAAAAAAAAAAAGATTCTCCACATTAACCATGCTGAAAATGAAAAAAAGATAATCAAGAGAAAAACCGTTCAAGTTCAATTAAAATTAAGAAATCTGAGTACCAAATTGGGATCTGACGATCAGCTCGCGAACAGGACGGCGAGGTGACGGCAAGTTAGGAGGGAGACGGAGGACTGGAAAGAAAAATTCAACAAAACAAAACGGCGTCACAGCTCGCATCCGCCACTCCAAACGTCGGCAGATTTGCAACTCCATATTTAGCACATCTTGTGTTGAATACTCAAGATTTCTCTCCCTCTGTAGCAAAGTGACAGCAAATTTCATCACACAAATGCATATACACTCTGTATGATCATTACAATGTGTGTATACCACACTGCACTGTGTTGAAATGAGAATTGTTGACGATTTTCAGACATATCGCTTCAAAATGTCAACAAAACACACATACAGAACACATATTTTGAACACTAAACTAGAAAATCTTAAGAGTTGATCAATTACCAGAAAACAAGAGAGCCTAAATGTTTCGTCTCGGAGCTTCCAAGCAATGGTGAGGCAACAAATCACAAATAGGACAGTGTTTTTCTCCGCAGAAGATGTATCCACATGCTGATCAGAGAATTCGATTTATGATTAAGCATTAGATATACTAACTCGTGAATTGTGCAAAAATTTGCAAATGAAAATGGAGATTGGGTATTTTAACATAATGAAACTGACTCTCAGTTGAAATTGAAGACGAAATCAGAAACGAGTAATTAAAGGAACTTGAATTCACGTAGATACCGGAAGATAATCGCTTCTCGAAACGACTCGGTCAAAGTAGGTCATCGCAGTGTAAGGAATCAGAGCATCATACTCGAAACTCGGTGAATGCTTCATATGTCAACAAATCAATCCAAAAAAGCTCCGATTCAATCAATACGTTCATCAAATTGTAAGCTATACGCAAACGCACACAACGCATTTTCATTAAAATACTGTAACGTACCTTTTGAATAACTTGGGCAGCATATTTGCGCAGACTTTTGTGGTCCTCGTCATCCGAGTAGCTTTGAGGAACCATGAAATTCAGTTCCGCGTTGAAGAGTCCGGCAAATACCTCGCGTCCAGGGCTCTCAAACATATTGTGGTACGGATTGTGCGGGGCTCGATGATCTCGTTCCATGGTTGTTGATTTCTTCTTCTTCGTTTCTCTGATCTTCTATCTGAGAAAATGAGTCAAATGGCAGAGCCTTCAACTTAGATATGGTTAATTAGTTATTGGGCAGTCGAGTTAACGGCGGGTTTGCACGACAGTTTAGCAACCGAGTCGACTCGCTGGTCAATGCTTACTCATATTTGAGATTTGGCGGGTGTAGAGATGACAATGTGTCGGATTGAATATCAAAAGACCCAGACCCGTTTTGTACTAGAACCGGATGGACGGGCGACCTGTTTTGACCCAAATTAAATAAAACTAAATACAAAAAATTAAAAAAAGAAAAACAATATATATTTATGGTTATACCAGAAAATGTACGGTGACAAAGCTGATCGAACTCCGATGTTTCTACGACCAGAACTCTGCTTTTGAGCACTGCAAAGGGGGTCGGAGGGTTTTTCCGGCGTACCCTCTCCGACGCTCAAGTCAGATATCAATTCAAGGAAAATAGCTCAGATATAGTGTGGATGAGTAAAAATGCATTAACCTTACTCATACGTGATGAATGACTATTTATAAGGCTCACCGTTAGGGTTTCCGCATTTTTCGGAAAGTTAGGGAGAATCTATCAGACGTTTGTTATAAAATCTTATCTAGATCTGAGGAATTTAAGTTATGCTTACAAATCGAGCTCGCATATCGATCCCGAGCACTCTCGATCTTCTAGAAATTGAGCCTTAAGAAGTGAACCTCGATGGACTGGGTTGTGACACGGAGCTTTCTTTCAAAATACCGCTCCCTCTCTTTCACAAAATGCCAAGACTCTTCCTCAAACCTCCCGAGCTCGGGGCTCTATTTCGATAGGAGTTATTCCAACGTCGAAATAAGGCCAGCTATCCCGACCTCCCATGTAGATAGTTAACAATGCCACACCTATGTTTGCTAGGAATCTAAAATACCTCTGTAAAAACATAAACATCCCCCCAACCTTTAAATTAGCTCTTCCTATTCTTATGATAGGCCGAACCGACCTCCACCAGGTTTTCTAGCCTTTTCTTTGGGCGATTGATGGTGGTCTTGGTTCCTATTCATCCTCTCATGAACTCTCGGCTCACTGTATCAAATTCCTTTGATCCAATTCTCCCCCAACTCCTTTCGACTAATGACCGGTTTTGTCATGGTCGCTAAATTTCTCGAAATTGAGCCAACTGTTGAACTTTTTCATTCTTTGTTTCAAATAAAAGTGTCCACTACCCGTGGTCTTTTTTATCTTTCTTCCTGAGGTGATGCCAGATTCCTCGGGAAATATCCCACTTCCAACAAGTTTTGGAAGGATCGTTATTTTTTCCTCTCTTCTCCCGAACCTTGGCCTTTCCCTACTCGGTGGGTTTGGGAAGTTCCTCCTCAGAAAAAGGTAAACATTAGGAGGCGAGATCCCCATCTTCAAGTTCTCATAGATCGGTTGAATAAACAAGAGTATGATCTTTCCCGACTCTGCTCTATTGCCCTGCTTTATTATGGCATTTCAAATTAAGCCATACTCCTGCCAAGCTCGAGGAGGACCTTGGTATTAATCTTTGCTAGTACTTATCTTATGTCTTTATTTCACTTTTTGTTTTACTAACTCTTATTACTTCTCTGTGCAGCCACCCTTATGGACAAAAGGCTTGCCGAGAAGGAGGTTGCTCGGAAAAGGAACATTTCAATGAGCCGAGCTCCTTCTCAATGAACTTCTTCCCACCCTCTTCCTTCAACCACTCCTGGTCAACATACTGAGGACCAGGCCCCCAAATCCCCGAGGACCATTCGTCCCGACTCCACTCGGGATGTTATCAAAGAGTTCACCGATCCGAGCTACAACCCGATCCCGAAGAAACGCCAACCTTCTGCCTTGGACTCTTCCCAGAAGAAGTCCAAAACCGTGAGCAACTCGGGAGACATCACTACTCCCAATCAAACATTTTTCCTCCAAACTCCAATCATGGAGAATTACAACCCTCGAACAGTGGCTGAATTTTTGCAGGGCCTCTGCCCAGCCCGGGAATGCCGTCCCTTGCAGCAAGCCTCTCCTTCCGAGCTAGTGGATAGCTTTAGCCTTGACTTCTCCAAGGTAATCATTTCTCCTTCTCGTGCTCCCACTGCATTATTTCATACCTTCACTCATGTTTGTTTTCCGTTCTTATCTCGTAGGCCTTACTCTGCCTCTCCGAGATAGTTGCCCGAGGTCGCGTGGGCTTTGCCGATCCCAATCTGGTTAACGAGCGTAATGATCTTCAGCTCCAAGTAACCAAGCTCAAAGAGAGGGATGCCAAGATGCTCAAGATTTTGGATAAGGGCAAAGCTGAGCTTGAGGAACACAAAGCTACCTTGGCCCAGAAGCTCTTAAGGCCGAGCTTGCGAAATTTCAGCTTCAGTCTGCTCGTAAGATAGCTGAAGCTCGAGAAGAGGGTGCCCGAGCCAGTGTTCAACACTTTCTCCAATCACCAGAGTGTTGTGCTCTGGTTCAAAAGGCTCGGGAGGTGGCCAAACAAAGCTTTCTAAGCTCTGAAGAGTTTCTTGACGTCCTCTCTGATGGAGCTCTCCAATATTTCCACTTAGCCTTCGATCAAGCTGAAGCACAAGGTCTGGAAAAGGGCTTCGCTGAGAAGTTCGACCGAAGCAAGGCCTTAACCTTTGCCACCGACCCCGAAGGCTATAACCCTTCTGCTGAGGCAAACCGGGTTAATCTTAGCTCTCATGCCGACTTCCTCAACCATATCTTCTCTCTCTTCTGAAAGCCAACCGAGTTTCATCTTCAGCTCCCTTAGATCCTCCCCCAAGCTCAAGAGATGCTTCTCGGGCTCTTGCTGCCGAAGGTGATACAGTTATCGAGATCCTGGATGACATTCCCTTAACCGTAGCGGATTACGGCATTAACGATACCCCCCCTTCTTAGATTTTGTGAATGTAATTTCGCCTTTTTAATTCCATGTACTCAACTTTTATATTTAATGAACTTCTCTCATGACCGAGCTCTTGTTTCTTTACTGCTTTCTATTTTCAATTTTCCAAACTAAAAGTACTTAGATAAATTTTCAATTTCTCGAAGCTCGAGCTGAGCTGTAGGTATTTTTAGCTTCAAGTCACCTCGGGGACAATGCTAAAAATACTTGGATAAATTTTTGATTTCTCGAAGCTCGAGCTGTGCTGTAGGTATTTTTAGCTTCAAGTCACCTCGGGGACAGTGCTAAAAATACTTGGATACATTTTCGATTTCTCGAAGCTCGAGCTGAGCCGTAGGTATTTTTAGCTTCAAGTCACCTCGGGGACAATGCTAAAAATACTTGGATGAATTTTCGATTTCTCGAAGCTCGAGCTGTGCTGTAGGTATTTTTAGCTTCAAGTCACCTCGGGGACAGTGCTAAAAATACTTGGATACATTTTCGATTTCTCGAAGCTCGAGCTGAGCTGTAGGTATTTTTAGCTTCAAGTCACCTCGGGGACAAGGCTAATAATACTTGGATAAATTTTCGATAAATGGTTTTATCATGATTTTGATGATTTTATTTTTACACCAAAACAATGTTTTTAAAGGTTGTCCAAATACTCCTAAATAATTTAAAATGGTTTTAATATTTTTCGGAGTATTTCCTCAAGTTTAGTTTCGATATAAAATTGGACAACACATTTAATGTTTTTAAGTCAATGGATTTTTACATTGAAACTATGTTGTCCTAATACTCCCAATTGATCTAAAATGTTTCAACTATTTTTCGGAGTATTTATTGGAATTTATATCGGACAACACTTTTTGTGTAAATGTTTTAATTTTTCAAAACTATATTTCTAATATTGTCCTAAATACTCCCGATTAGTTTAAAATGTTTTTACGAATTTTTTGGAGTATTTCTTGAGGTTTATTTTCGATAAAAATTGGACAATATTTATGTCTCTTGGTCGACCGGTCGCCCTATAGGGCAACCCGTACTGAAGATGATTTTTGAAACAAAAAAGACGGCAAAAAAAATCAGCGGTCGGCCGACGGCCGCCCTAGGCATCGACCGATCCGGCCGACGGCCGCCATCGGCCAGTCGACTCCAGACTGCAAGTGTGCAAAATCTCCTGTTCTATTTTTGGAGAGGTCGACCAGGCTAGGGTGATGTCGACCCGGTCGAGCACCCTCGACCGGTCGCCTGCAAATTTTTCGATCTATTTCAAACGTCCTTTTGTGCGCAACCGTGCCCCTTTAGTTTGACAAAGAAAAATATAATCTGTTGTGGGCAGATCATTCTTCCTTAAAATGTGGGATTGTTCTATAATCTGATTTTTGTATCCTTATGAGACAACCATATTTATTTTAATCTCTTTGTCTTATTTGTAGACAAAAGAAAACATGGAGGAGCCCATGAAGGAGCTTATGTTGGAGGAGCCTTTGGAGGAGCCTATGTTGGAATTCAAATTTGAAGGCTCTCCTATAAATAGATGAAAGCTTGAGGGATCAAATATAAGACTTGATACAAACAACAAGAGATATCACAAGCACATAATCTTTGTTATTCATTTCAACATTCTTGTTGTAATAGCCTAAGTACTATCACTTTCACATCTTGAGGTCTAGGCTTTCATTCTTGATTACACTTGCACTTTTGAGTTGTAATATTTTTCAAAGTGTAATCTTGATTGTAATTCATCAACCAAACACAAGATATCCTTGTGAGTATTCTTGTGGTAAGAATATACTTGGGTGATCTAGGTGATAGGTGTTTCAAGAGTGTGGTGCTCTTGAGGTGTTGAAGAATTTGGTATTCTTCAAGATTGAAGATTGTGGTGATTTTCAAAGGTGCTTGTTGAAGGAAGATTGTGGTAATCTTCAAAAGGAGATTGTGGTAATCTCCAAGGTGGTGTTGAAGAGTTCGGTGCTCTTCAAGTCGGAAGATTGTGGTGATCTTCGCAAGGTGCCGTTGAGGATTGTGGTGATCTTCAAGGTGTTGTTGTAAGTTGGTGTTGTATTAATTTTTGGTAAATTAATAAAATCTTTTTTCTTTTTGAAATCCATCCCGGATATCTTTGGGGTGGTAGAGGATTAGGCCCTGGTGGGTTGAACCTCTTTAAATCGGCGTGTGTTGTTTACATTCCGCACCTTTGTTATTATCTTGGCGCATTTGTATCGAAAAAGAGGGCGAAATCGAAAAGATGAAGATAATCTATTCACCCCCCCTCCAGATTATCGTAGCCGCTTGGACTTACAAGTGGTATCAGAGCCAAACTCTTTGGCAAGCTCGTTTCACATCGCGAGTGAAGAGAAACGATCGTTGGCTACGAACGAAGCTCATCTATCCGGTACCTCCACCACCAAGCCACCTCGGTTTGATTCCAAAAATTTTATATTTTGGAAAGAAAGAATGGAATGCTATTTACAAAGTTGCGGGTTCGACATTTGGAAAACCGTCATCAATGGAGAATCCATTTCGACGAAGAATACACCACACACCTCTAAAGGCTTCAAAGAGCTCAATGATGAAGAGAAGAGAATCATCTCCTTAAATGGTAAAGCTCTTAATATTTTACATTGTTCACTTACCACTTTGGAATTTGATCATGTTGTAGGTATTCGATCGACACATGAAGTATGGCAAAAACTAGAAGCCATCTATGAAGTATATGCAAATAAAAGGAGCAACTCAAAAGCATCTACTTCTCAAATGGATACAACATCAAATCCAACAATATGGGATGAGTCTCTTACAAATTCCGATGATGAAGCCGAAAAATGTCTTATGGGCATCGAAGAAGAAAACAAGGTAAGTTCTAAACCCTCTACTTCTTATGACAATGAATTGCAAAATGATTATAATGAGCTACAAGATGAATTCCAAAACTTACTTGTTAAATACAAAAATTTGAAAAAGGAATTCATTGTTTTGAAAAATGATAAGGATAGTTTATTTACTTCCTATGAATCACTATCATGTGCACACACCACCACTCTTGATAAGGTTAGAAACCTTGAGAAAGAAAATAGTACTCTTGTTGAGAATATTGATTGCATGAAAAAGGATTTATTAAAATCCAACTTGAGTACCAATATAATGTCCAATATTGTTGATATTCATAATTGTGATAAAGGACTTGATCATAAGCCTAATATTGTTAATCATATGAAAAAGGATCAAGTCACTATGCATATTGGTCATTATGCTCCTAGAATTATTACATGTTTTTATTGCGGTAAAAAGGGTCATATGGTAAATACTTGTCGGGCTAGAAATAGCTCTAATTATTGTTGGAGACCTAAAAGTCTCAAGACTAATCCCAAAGGACCCAAACACATGAGGGTACCACAAAACAAAGTCATATTAGGTACCCGGCGAAATAATGATCGAAGAAAATTCATACCGCCAAGAAGGCATCAAATGACCGTTTCAATTGATCAAAGAAGGAGAAACTATTCTCAACAAAGCCAATTTCCAACAAGAGGGTACAATCAAAAATGGGAAGAACACAATCCTTGGAAATGGCAAAGACATCATCAACAAGATGATTTTCAAAGAAGAAGAGACTTTCAACAATGGGAAGGCAACAAACCTTGGAAATGGAGTAATCAAAGAAGTCATCATCATCAAAGTGACTTCTCAAAGGGAAGATATCATCAACAATGGGAACGACACAACCCATGGAAATGGCGTAATTGGTAACCCGTATCTCCCCATTTAAATATGCATTTTATCTTATTTCTATGCATGTTTTTATTTGTGTCCAAATTGCAAAATGAGTTTTCATGTTTTTAAATTTTAAATTAAGGTCTTCAAAACTTATTGGTATTTTTAAATTTTTTTGAAAAAGAAGACCTTATATGTTGTTTTTAAAACTCTTGTGCATTTTTGTAGACTAAAGTGTATTATCATCTCTTATGGATTTTTATGGCATGAACTTACTTGTGAAATCTCTTAGCCTACACTTTTATCATTATGATTTGTGCTAGATTTGTTTTAAGAATTGTGTAGGATTTACATATTTTCACAAATGGCCATTTTCATCATTATTTGTCAAGAAAAGGCATAAATTATCGAGGTACGTTTACTTGGGTTATTCTTACTCTTATAGACTCGATATATGTATTGCCATATGCCTATGTGCTTGTTTTTTTCATAGTGTTTCATACAAGTGCCATTAAGAGGATTTTTAGATTTTTTTTGAAAGGCACTATTCGATATTTGATTGCACATATTTGCTTTGTCAACTCTTGTTCAAATACCTCTTTTAAATAAGGTCTCAACTATATGCTATCGGATTTGCAAATTTCAAAAGAAACCTTTTATAGCTTTCTTAAGCTTATTTGAACTTGCATGATTTATTAGACTCTTGATGAGATTCTAAAAGCATAGTATGTGCTTCTTGCTTCATGGTCTATATATATATATAGTGTCTATTTCAACTATGCTCTTATGCAAGATATTTTGTGATTGATAATTAGGCATGTTTTTACACTTGGGCTATTTTTCTCTTGCTTATATAAGCGATGCAAATGAGTTTGTTAAGTTGTGTAGATGAGAAATGAAGTACTCCAAATATTAGTTACCTCAAAATATTTGGATGTATATGTTCTTTTGTGAACACCTTAAACAAATTGGATGCCCTATGATGATAGTAATGAAGTAGACAAAAAGGGTATTCCGGAACAAACTCGATGACCAAGGCTACATTGGTCGAACTAAGACGAGGTTAGTAGCTCGAAGGTATTTTCAAGAAGAAGGTAATTGATTTTGGTGTAACATTTGCACTCATAGCACATTTTGTAGCTATTTGCATTTTACTTGCCCATTCTTGCTTTAAGAAAATTTCAAGCTTTACCAAATGGATGTTGAATCCAATTTTCTAAATGGTTTTATTCAAGTAGAAGTCTATCGGGGTTTAAATTTTTCTAGGCCAAATGATCTTTATAAAAGGCCTTGTATGGTTTCAAACAAGTACCCCATGTATGGTGTGATAGACTTAGCTATTTTTTGCTAAATGATTTTACAAAAGGTAAAGTTGATACTACTCTCCTTGTTTTTTGAAATGGGACAAGATTGTTTGCTTGTGCATATTTATGAGTATATTTTTGGTGCTACTAATGAATATTTTGTGCAAGAGATTCTCCTAAGTTGATGTAGGTGAACTTGAGATGAACATAGTATCACATGATGGGGGAGATCAAATTTCATCATTGGACTTCAAGTTAATCAATGCCAAGTAGATGGTTATATTTCAAAAGAACTCTTGAAGGAGTTAGGCATTGAAGAAGGAAGAATCATCTCAAACTCTATGGCTACCAATGAAGAAATTGACAAAGGTTGAGAAAGACATGTCGGTTGACAAACTAATTCGAGGTATGTTTTCTTATATTATTCCTATAGACCCGACATTCCATATACCTTATGTCTATATGCTCGACTTCAAAAACTATCCCAACGAATCTCATTAAAGTGCCGTTAAAAGAAATTTTCAAATATTTGTAAGGCACTTCTTCTTATGACTTGTTTATCCAAAGCTTTAAAACGTTCCTATTTTTCGGGATAACAAGTCCGGTGAAAATTATTCAAAATTTGGTTCGTCATAATCGAACTAAACATATTGAGATTCGATAAATTTCTTAAAGGGATTGCAATTTTTAACAAAAAACTTGAGATGTGTTTAATTCCGTCTCAAGGATAACTCGCGGACTTTTTGATCATTAACCGCTGAGTATTTTACCTCATTTCGAGCTTGATTATGACATAATGTATATTGAATGAGGTCTACGTATGCATTTTGCATGTTTTAAAACTTAGGGGGGCGAAAAATCGGATTTTTGGATCAAATTTGGATTTTTCAAACAACCAAAACAAATGGCTGCGGGGCGAGGGACCGACCGTCGCCCACCACCAGCTCGACCGCCGCCATGCCCTGGACCGTCGCCGCTGATCAATTTTTGGTTAAAAATGGTTCTGTTTCGACTTAGTCATTTTGGCTTATTTTGTCCATTTTTCGTCCCCTTTGCAAATTTCACACACAATTCACTCCAAATGAGTTTTGATGCATGAATTATATATTTTGGGGATTATCTAGCTCGACTATCATCATCATTGCTCGTCTTTACCGATTGAATGGTAAGAATTTCACTATATTTAGCTCAATTGGGTTGAACCCTTGAGTTTGTGGCTTATATGTATTTTTCTTGATGTAATTCATATATGTTTGTGATGAGCTTATTGATTGTTGATGAATGATATTTGTTAAATTGTATTTGGTGATGAAAAACTTGGCTTGATTTCACTTACAAGGGCTATATATAACTTTTTCTATTTTTTGAAGCCCGCCAAGTGTTCGATAAAACGTTTCAATGAAAAATTCATCACATACATGATTCTCTCGATTTCTAAAGTCTTATATATTTATAGAGATCATGTTTTGCTTATCAAGTGATATTTCAAAAGCTTCTTCAAGTCGTATGATTCGACTTTTCCCTCCTATTTGGCTTATAAGTTTCAATGTTCAAATAGCTCGATACATCGGTTTAGTTGCGCACTTTGATATGAATATATGATGTATTTATCGTGCTAACATTCTTTTTTATGATTCCAAAGGGGGAGAAACAGGTTATGAGCTCTTTAGCTCAAAGAAGCTAAGATAAGCTCAAACGAAAAGAAGCTATAAGCTATGGCTTTCTAGAGCCATAAGTTGTGTATGACTCTTGGTCCATTGATTGTAGTATGGACTTATATACGGTTCTAATGATGTATCTTTGACAGGGGGAGCTTTTAAGATAAGCTAACAGGTTATGAGCTCTTTAGCTCAAAGAAGCTAAGATAAGCTCAAACGAAAAGAAGCTATAAGCTATGGCTTTCTAAAGCCATAAGTTGTGTATGACTCTTGGTCCATTGATTGTAGTATGGACTTATATACGGTTCTAATGATGTATCTTTGACAGGGGGAGCTTTTAAGTTATTGATACTTAAGCTCAATATCGAAAAGCTAATATTTTAGCTTATGTTTAAGTTGCTTCTATATAACTCTTGTTGTGCATATTGATAGGGGAAGCATTTGCTATATGTGTTTGAATATCTCTACTCCCATCCCTGTGTTTTTATTGTATGGAATGTTGTCGCTCACAACGGATAGTTCTCTTTAACCGGTAAATTTTTTTTTGTTTTCAAAATCGACCTCGTTAAAATTATTTTGGTTTGTAATCATCAAAAAGGGGGAGATTGTTTGATAAATGGTTTTATCATGATTTTGATGATTTTATTTTTACACCAAAACAATGTTTTTAAAGGTTGTCCAAATACTCCTAAATGATTTAAAATGGTTTTAATATTTTTCGGAGTATTTCCTCAAGTTTAGTTTCGATATAAAATTGGACAACACATTTAATGTTTTTAAGTCAATGGGTTTTTACATTGAAACTATGTTGTCCTAATACTCCCAATTGATCTAAAATGTTTCAACTATTTTTCGGAGTATTTATTGGAATATATATCGGACAACACTTTTTGTGTAAATGTTTTAATTCTTCAAAACTATATTTCTAATATTGTCCTAAATACTCCCGATTAGTTTAAAATGTTTTTACGAATTTTTCGAGTATTTCTTGAGGTTTATTTTCGATAAAAATTGGACAATATTTATGTCTCTTGTCGACCTGGCGCCTCTATAGGCAACCCGTGCAAGATGATTTTTGAAACAGAAATGAGACGAAAAAGAAAAATCAAGCGTCGGCGACCGGCCGCCCTAGGCATCGACCGATCGGCCGGGTCGGCCGCCCAGTCGGGTCGACCGGTACACTGCAAGTGTGCAAAATCTCCTGTCTATTTTTGGAGAGGTCGGCCAGGCTAGGGGTGATGTCGACCGGTCGAGCACCCCTCGACCGGCCGCCCGTGTAATTTTTCGATTATTTCAAACGTCCTTTTGTGCGCAACCGCCGCCTTTAGTTTGACAAAAAAATATAATCATGTGTCGCAGATCATTCTTCCTTAAAATGTGGGATTGTTCTATAATCGATTTTTGTATCCTTATGAGACAACCATATTTATTTTAATCTCTTTGTCTTATTTGTAGACAAAAGAAAACATGGAGGAGCCCGTGAAGGAGCTTATGTTGGAGGAGCCTTTGGAGGAGCCTATGTTGGAATTCAAATTTGAAGGCTCTCCTATAAATAGATGAAAGCTTGAGGGATCAAATATAAGACTTGATAAAACAACAAGAGATATCACAAGCACATAATCTTTGTTATTCATTTCAACATTCTTGTTGTAATAGCCTAAGTACTATCACTTTCACATCTTGAGGTCTAGGCTTTCATTCTTGATTACACTTGCACTTTTGAGTTGTAATATTTTTCAAAGTGTAATCTTGATTGTAATTCATCAACCAAACACAAGATATCCTTGTGAGTATTCTTGTGGTAAGAATATACTTGGGTGATCTAGGTGATAGGTGTTTCAAGAGTGTGGTGCTCTTGAGGTGTTGAAGAATTTGGTATTCTTCAAGATTGAAGATTGTGGTGATTTTCAAAGGTGCCGTTGAAGGAAGATTGTGGTAATCTTCAAAAGGAGATTGTGGTAATCTCCAAAGGTGGTGTTGAAGAGTTCGGTGCTCTTCAAGTCGGAAGATTGTGGTGATCTTCGCAAGGTGCCGTTGAGGATTGTGGTGATCTTCAAGGTGTTGTTGTAAGTTGGTGTTGTATTAATTTTTGGTAAATTAATAAAATCTTTTTTCTTTTTGAAATCCATCCCTATATCTTTGGGGTGGTAGAGGATTAGGCCCTAGGTGGGTTGAACCTCTTTAAATCGACGTGTGTTGTTTACATTCCGCACCTTTGTTATTATCTTGGCGCATTTGTATCGAAAAAGAGGGCGAAATCGAAAAGATGGAGATAATCTATTCACCCCCCCTCTAGATTATCGTAGCCGCTTGGACTCACATTGTTGACATCATGGGTCTACTACCGAACTTCTTTTTTCTTAAGAGTAGTACTTCTTCAGGTTAACAATGTTCCATGCATGCTCGGGGTAGTTTCTTTCCATCTAACTCCTCCAATTCATAAGCACCACCACCAAGATCAAGAGCTTACTCGAGAGGTCCCTCCCAATTAGCTTCCAGTTTTCCTCGGTTTTTCATTGCATCCGCCTTCCTCAACACCAAGTCCCCCAGTTGGAAACTCCTCTTGTTCACCTTGCTATTGTAACTAGCTCGGACCCGGCTCTTTGCACGTTCCATTCGTAAAAATGCAATCTCTCGTTTTTCATTGATCATATCCAAAGCCTCTTGAGTTCTCATTTCGTTCAGCTCTTCTTCATAGTTTTGAATACGGTGGGTTTCCATCCCGATCTCAACTGGTATAACTGCATCCATTCCATATACCAAACTAAAGGGTGTCTCGCTTGTTGCTTCTTTTGGATTTGTTCTATACGCCCATAGCACCGAGCTTAATTCTTTGACCCAAGCCCCTCCGGGCTTTTCTAGCCTGGCTTTCAATCCTTGTACCAGAATTTTGTTCATAACCTCCACCTGCCCATTCGCCTGCGGGTGGGCTACCGAAGTGAAATTCTGTTTAATCTTCATTTTCTTGCACCATTCCCGAATTCCGGCTCCGTTGAACTGCGTTCCATTATCCGAAATGATCACTCGAGGTATCCCGAACCTGTATACTATATGTTGCCAAATAAACTTCATAACATCATCTTCGGTTATTTTAGCCAATGGTTCAGCCTCCACTCATTTACTAAAATAATCTATCGCAACTATCAAGAATTTCCTTTGTCCCGAGGCCGGAGGGAAAGGCCCCACAATATCAATTCCCCATCTGGCGAATGGGCAAGCCGAGCTCATAGCCATGAGTTCCTCGGCTGGCCTGTGTATGAAAGGCGCATGCACCTGACACTTTTCACATCGCTTCACCATCAGTTCCACATCTCTTCTTAAGCTTGGCCAAAAATATCCGGCCCTCAATACTTTATTTGCCAACGTCCTGGCTCCCATGTGATTTTCACAACATCCCTCATGTATTTCCTTCAAAACATACTCTCATTCCTTGTAACTTACGTATCTCAAAAGCGGTGCACTAAACCCCTTTTTGTACAGCAATTCCCCCAAGATACAAAAATGAGTCGCTCGTATTTTTACCCTAGCTGCTTTCTTTCTGTCTTTTGGCAACATCCCCTCTTTCAGATATGCTAATATTGGCATTCTCCAATCTTCATTTTCCTCTATCTCTCCGATCTCCAAACTCAAAATTGTATCCCGATCTATCAATAGCGAAATATTCCTGTCATAACCCCCTACTGCCGAACTTGCGATCTTAGATAAGAAATCAACTTTTGCATTTTCTTCTCTCGGTATATGGCAAACCTCGATCTCTTTCAGTTTCTTTTCTAGAGTCTTATATTTTTCCACATAATTTTTCATTCTTGCTTCCCGAATCTCGAACTCCCCTTTTATCTGTCTGTACACCAATTGGGAATCTATATGTATGAGTATCTTAGATGCTCCCATACTTATGGCCATATTGATTCCTCGCAAAAAGGCCTCATACTCTGCCTCATTATTGGACAACTTATAATCCAATCTCACAGCGAGGCTACTCTCCACCCCCTCGGGACTGATCAATACAATACCTACTCCGCATCCCATGCTTCCCACGGATCTGTCCATGAATAGTATCCACGTTCCCTCCTCGGGCACATTCTTCGTTAACTCCTGAACGAAATCTGCTAAGGCCTGAGCCTTAATGGCAGTTCGGCTCTGGAACTCTACATCATACTCGCTCAATTCAATAGCCCACTTCACCAGCCTTCCTGAGACTTCGGGTTTACTCATCACAGCCCTCAGCGGCAAGTTTGTGCGCACAATCACTTTATGTGACAAAAAATACGGTCTCAATCTCCGAGCTGTTATCATCAGGGCCAAACTAGCCTTCTCAATCTCTGCATACTTTACCTCGGCATTTCTTAACACTTTGCTCACATAATACACCGGCATTTGCACGGAGTTTTCCTCCCTTATCAATACCGTACTAACCCCCTGCTCTCCTACTGAAATGTAGAGATACAACGGCTCCCCTGCATGGGCTTAGTCGAGATCGATAGCTCACCAAGTAATCTTTCGACTCTCTTAAACGCTTTCGGCATTCTTCATCCCAAGCAAATTTCTTAGCCTTCATTAATACTCTAAAGAAAGGCAAGCTCCTCTCTGCCGACCTCGAGATAAATCGGTTGAGGGCAGCTATCCTCTCAGTCAAACTCTGCACATCCTTTTCATCATTGGGCTCGGCAATTTCTCGTATAGCCCTTACCTTCTCTGGATTAGCTTCAATTCCTTTTTTTGTTACCATGTAACCCAAAAACTTTCCCGATCTCACCCCAAAAGCGCATTTCTTGGGATTAAGCTTCATCTTATATTTCCTCGATCGAATGTTTCCGCCAGTCCTTCACATGGTCCCCCGCCTTCGCACTTTTAACCAACATGTCATCGACATAAACTTCCATGTTTCTCCCGATCTGGTCACTAAACATCTTGTCCACCAATCTTTGGTATGTTTCCCCCGCATTTTTAAGACCAAAGGGCATCACAACGTAGCAATAAGTACCAAAAGAGGTGGTGAAGCTCACCCTCTTCTGGTCCTCTTCTGCCAACCGAATCTGGTGATAGCCTTGAGAGGCATCCATCATACTAAGCATCTCGCATCCCGAGGTAGAGTCAACCAACTGATCTATTCTAGGGAGTGGGTAATAGTCTTTAGGGCACGCTCTGTTCAAATCCCTAAAGTCTATACACATCCTCCAATCGTCTTGAGTCTTCGAGACCAAGACAGTGTTAGATAACCATTCGGGAAACTGGATTTCCCTAATATGCCTCGCACTCAGCAGCTTTTGTACCTCCGCTCGAATGATCGCATCCTTCTTTGGACCGAAGTTCATCTTCTTCTGCATTATTGGTTTGTATGAAGGGTTTACATTGAGTCTATGTTCAGCAATGCTCAGATCTATCCCCACTAGATCGCTAGCCGACCAGGCAAATACATCGGCGTTGTTTCTCAAGAACCCCACCAATTTTTCTTTAAGATCATCTGCCAAGTTCTTTCCTATCTTCGTAGTTTTACCCGGCTCTCCTGGTACCAAATCCACCCACATCAATTCCTCATTCGACTGCACATGCTCCACCGGATCCTCATCCAACTTAATGATTTTTTCTTTCCCTTTCCCATCATCGTGAGCTTCCCCTCTCTCGGCCATCTGAAGGCTCTCCACATACAACCTTCGTGCCATGTGCTGATCCATCTCTACTTCTCCCACCTGGTCATCCACTGGGAATTTCATCTTTAGATGATATACTGAGACCACCGCTTGGAACGCATTCAGAGACGGCCTCCCAATCATCACATTATACGATGAAGGGACATCTATCACCAAAAATCTCACCATCCTCGTTTTGCTAAATGGCTCTTTACCCAGGGACACGGCAAAGTAACCATCCCCAACGGCCGAATAGTTCCTCCCGCAAAGCCCACCAGGGAAGTATCCACCATTTCGACTCCACTGCGCAAGTCCATTCGTTTATAACATTCATAAAAAGAGTATATCAATTTGAACTACTGTATCTACAAACACCTACACATCGTAGTTCGCAATCGTTGCGTAATTACAAGGGCATCACTATGTGGAGTCACAATGCCCGCTTTATCCTGCGGTCCAAACGAATATTTGGACCCACCATTACTTGTTCAATCCTCATTTGTTCTTGAATTCTCTCGTGACCCCCCGACGTAGCTCTTTTCTAGCCGCTTCGAGAATCCTCCTCCCGGCGGACCCCAATAACCATTCAATAACCCCCCTCCTTGGCGGTGGGGGAAGATTCTTCTCTCCCGTCCGGCTTTTTCTCCGCTCCGCCTCTGCTTGTAATTACCTTGCCCTCCGGTAATTACCGCTTCAGCTTCAATGGATCATTCTTTCGATTTCATCTTTCGGTGAGTACATTGCTCTGTGGTGTGCCCATATTCATTGTGAAAACGACAAACTCATTGCTCTTCTCCTTCCTGGAACCTCGAATATGTCCTTGGCCACCTCAGTCGGGGTGTCTTTCTTCTTGAAAACACCTCTCCTTGAGAAGCCACCAACAGTATACTTATCAAATCTAGGCCTTCCTCCTAACACCTCCACCTTCGATTTCTTCTGAGGCGTTTTCTCCTCCTTATCCTCCATCTTATCTCTTCTTTTACTTCCTTCTTCCTTCTTCATCTTCCTAGCTTCCTCCAAATTAATATATCTCTCTCGCTTTTTGGCCAACAACTCATCGAAAGTTTTGGTGGCTCAATTACCAATGAGTTAAAAAATTCTCCATCCCTCAGTCCCTGGGCCAATGCGTTCATCAAAATCTCAAGGCTAGGCAGGGTACCTCGGCTTTTCTTTCTTTGTGAAGTCTTTGGATGTAACTCGACCCTTCTCCCTCCTTCTCGCTGATCTTGAATAGTGTCAAAGGGGCACCGATACTTTTCTGCACTAGTGAACGTCGATGCATAAACACTGAGCTGAATTCATCGAAATTCCTTATAGAGTTCGGGGGGAGTTGGGAAAACCAATGCTGCGCCAATTTAGTGAGGGTTGTTGGGACACTCTGCACATTACTCCGTCAGAGAACCTATGTAGCAATGCCGCATTTTCGAACCGGCAAAGATGATCCCATGGGTCCGTCGTGCCGTCATATTCGAAACTCAAAGCTCTATAGGAAGCTGGCAACTCGTCCGTCATCACCTCCTCCGTGAATGGCGTCCCTCTCCGAACCCTGATAAGTGTGAATTTTACATGTGTTTCGATGTGTATTTCGAGCAATAATGATAAGTAAACATGCATATACTCGCGTTAAATGTTACATATTCACTCCTTGTGGAAAAGATATTACACTTTGCTTATTTTGTAGGAATTTCATGATATTTGAAGCTAATTGAATAAGAATATGAGGAAAGCAAAGTAGAAACGCTGAGAATTGAGTGGATATACGAAACATGAAGCCTAAAAGAGCGAAAGTTGAGCGTTCACGGAAGAAACAGGGGCACACGGGTTAGGCGTGCCTCAAGACACCACCCGTGCACCCCTGTATAAGGTTGATTGAAGTGACATGGCGCACGGGTAGCCATGCATGGGCCTACCACCCGTGCGCCTGAGTCGAGGATATCTCGGAGTGGCGCACGGGTAGGCCGTGTGCTCCGACGCACCACCCGTGCGCCCTACGAGAGTTGGGTTATTCCAGTAGGGTGGCGCACGGGTAACCCGTGCGTGGGCGCACCACCCGTCTTGTCTGCGCTGAATCCCATGTCTGCAACATTAAGCCCTAAACATGATGGGGAGTATAAAAGGCTTTTTGGGGGCGCACACAGGGGAAATCTGGCATTTTGGGATCTACAACACAAGACAAGAGTCAACTCTTGGAAGGAGACATCAAGGAGATAATCGGGTTGCATTGGAGCTTGAAGAACGGAGATACATCGAGAGATTGTCGGCGTTCCTAAGTTTTCTTGCTTCTCTTTAGTTTCACTCTTTTAGTTTCATTTGTAATGACTTTGAACACTTTGTGTGTAAGTTGTTTAATCATGTGTAGCTAAACTCTTGTGATTTCGGGTTTTGGAAGTAGATTAATGAACTCTTGTTGAATGTTTTAATCTTAGTTGAAGTTATTGTCTTGAAGCCTATTTGAGTACTTTGAGCTTATTCTTGTTTTATCACTTGACCAATGATTTAACTTGTTTGATATATTGATTCATAATTCGAGAGATGAGTTTCAATATTAGATCTTAAGTACTTGACACGAATATTTGCATGAATCGAGAGATTTGCGATTATTGTGAGGACATTTGATCTTTGATGCTTTTGGGAGTTGTGTATCTTATGTTGAGTAGAGATGCTAGCATAGATATTTCAATCTACATTTTATATGCATCTCGAGAGGAGGATAAAATAGCTTTGTGATCGTCTTATAGGAATATTGATAATAACCTTGGCTTTGATTTAATCGGACAACAAGAGGATTATTAATCGAAACCTTAACTCGAAATCCATTTCATCATCTTGATACTTCTTTCATTTGTGTTATCTTATTTTCGTGTTTTAGTGATTTAAATTGTCTTAATCTCAAAACAACAACCATCAAATATTGATCGTCTAAATAAAAGTAAAACTATCTTGGTTCAATACTTAGCCTTTATTGATTTATTAGTCTCCGTGGATACGACCTTGCTACCCTATTCGATAACGAACACCGTACAACTACGGTGAAGCTAAAAATATAGGCGAACAAGTTTTGGCGCCGTTCTTGGGAACTAATACAATTTTTGGTGCTAATATTGCGATAGATAGAATTATTCTTAATTTAGACATTTTTCTTTATTATTTATTTTGTTTTTTTTTTTTTTTTGTGTGACTTGAATTCCACATTATTTGACTTGTTTCTTCTGGTTTGGTCCAGGATAATGTATGAACACGCGCTCCAAGCGGGGGACTTAATACCGCTCATCATCTGGGAAGTTGAGGCTTTCGCGAGGAGAATCGGTGCTACCACTAGGCGAGTGAAAGACAACACACCGATAATGGGGGATTTGAATGAGTTACCAATACCGCCAAACAATGGTGGAAACGAGTTACCGATATCTCGGTTCAACGGCAAGCCATTCGTGATTACTTTCGACCACAAACGAATCGTAATTACGGTGGTATTGCCCCATATTCCCATCAATACCAACAACTTCGAGCTCAAACCGCACTAATCAATATGGTGCAACGAGAATCGATTTGGGGTTTACCTTGAAAGATCTAACTCTCACCTTGCCCATTTTATCCAAATATGCAATACGATCAAGATGAATGGAGTCTCGGATGACGCCATAAGATTGTGCTATTCCCATTCTCTTTACTGGGATAAGGCGAGAAATTGGTTAGGTACTTTGACGCAAGGAAGTGTGAGCACTTGGGAAGATTTGAGCCAAAAGTTTTTGTTTAAATTCTTTCCACCAAGCAAAACTTTGCAGCTCAAAGTGAGATCACTCAATTCCGACAATTTGACTCCGAGCCTTTGTAATGAGGCTTGGGAAAGATTTAGGGATTTGTTAAGAAGATGTCACAACACGGCTTTCCGGAGGATCAACATTATGTTTCTTTTACAATGGTCTAATGGGGCAAACGAGGGCCTTTGTTGATGCTTGCGGAGGAGCTTTGTTGGAAAGGTTTCCCAAGATGCCTTAAATCTTCTTGAGGAAATGGCCATGAACGATTACCAATGGCCATCTGAAGATCCAATGTACAACGAGTAGCCGAAATCTCGAGAATCGGACCCTATCAAAACATTGTCGGCACAAGTAGCGGCTTTGACAACTCAATTGAATGTATTCTGAAGGGGCGAGGAAGCGGGAATACGAGCACGGGTAGTGAAGCTCTTCTATATCCGATGGAAGAGATAAGTTATGTGAATAACTGAATTTCAGCAATTTAGGAATAATTCAAACCCAACGCACTACCATCCGGGGTTGAGAAATCATGAAAATTTTCCTATGCAAATACAAAGAATGTGTTACAACCTCCACCGGATTCAATGCTTGAGTGGAGGCGGTAATGGAGGAGGCAAATCGTCGTTGGAAGATATACTCACCTCTTTCATAAATCAATCTAGTGTTTTCATGAATGAGACGAGGAGCCGATAAAAGACCTTAGGATGGATAAGTTAGAACAACAAGTGGCAAGCTCAATAAAGAATGCGGAAACTCAAATAGGTCAATTGGCTGCAATTGTGGGAGTCAACATCAAAGGGTCAATTTCAAGCAACCGAGTCAACCCGAGGGAACATTGCAATGCCATCCATGTGTGGGGTGGAAAAGAGAATGAAGAGTCGAAAATGCGATATTGGTGTGGCGTCGGAGTCACGCACGACCCGTATATCAACGCATCTACCAGGTCGTGTGTGATGCGAACCTACCATTCAAATTCGGGAAATGACAAACGAAGCCCAAAGCATATGAAAGTTAAAGGAGGAACCGAGCAACAAATAGATAAACAAAAAAGAGCGAAAAACGTGAATCGTATCCTAACTCTAATTTGTTGAAATATAATATTCCTCTTCCCTTTCCCGATTGTTTCACAAGACTAATCAATAATCAATTTGCTAAATTTGTGGGCATGTTTAAAAATTGCACATTAACGTTCCTTTTGCGGAAGCAATGAAACGGATGCCAAATTATGCGAAGTTTTTAGGGAAGCGATGTCCAACAAGAACAAATGGGCGGAGAATGGGATTGTAAACTTGACGGAAGAATGTAGCGCACTCATACAAAGGAAAATACCGCAAAAAGGCGAAAGATCCGGGAGTTTCACTATCCCTTGTACAATAGGCGATATTTTCTTTGATAATGTACTTTGTGATCTAGGATCTAGTATTAATTTGATGCCACCGTCCGTTCTCGGAAGCTTGGACTCGGAGAAGTGAGACCATCCACGGTCACCCTACAACTTTCGCGGATAGATCACTCGTATATCCAATGGGGATACTAGAAGATGTGCTCATAAAAGTCGATAAATTCATATTCCCCGTGGATTTTCTAGTGCTAGATATGAATGAGGATTGTGACACCCTCTTATACTTGGCGTCCATTTTTGGCAACCGCGGAAGCACTAATAGATGTTAAGAAAAGGGATCTTACATTACAAGTTGATGATGGCGTATTTCATTTTCCGTTTTCCGAATATGAAAGGACATGATGATCTTAATGGTTGTAAAACAAAACAATTTCTAATTTACGTACTCAAGCCAATAGCTTGAATAATTGTGTGCATTTTAAAGATAATATGCGGGGATTATCAATGAAGGAGAAGGAAAGGCACAAAAGCCTGAAGTTGAACCAGAGCGTGCACGTACCATTCGCACGATGAAGAGGAGAACATATGGATAGTTGACGAGCATGAAAAACCTCGGCTTTAGTAATGATCAAGGGAGGTGTAAATCCAAGTGAGCGGGATTGGCATGGAAAACGCACAATGAGGTGACAAGCCTCATTTCGCAAAGATCATAATCGGAATCAAAAGCGTCAAGCTAACGGCGTTAAATATAAGCGCTTGTTGGAAGCAACCCAACGGTTTTTCGTGTGTATTTAGTTTCAAAGTTGTGTGATTTGAGTGATTTGATTTGTGTATTTCTTTTAATGAGTGTGATTTGTGTGTTTTTGTTTCATTTTCGTGCGTTTTTGATTAAAAAAATATATATATACCTAAATTATCTGTATAGGTGCGCACGGGTAACCGTGCGTCGCACACACCACCCGTGCGCCTGCGAGAGAGTTGGGCAAATTCACCGGGTGGCGCACGGGTGGCCGTCTTGGCCGACGCCACCCGTGCGCCTGCGAAGAGGATAAATTAGACAGTTTTAAACATGTTCTTCATTTTCAAAACTCTCTAACTCATGCGCAAGACTTCCTAACCCTCCATTGTTTTCGAAATTTCTCCAAGTTTTCACTCTAATTTGTCACATAATCCCTCCCCCACCACAATTGAACTTCACTTTGCATCGAATTCACATTTGCTTGAAGAATTGTGAGCAAAAGCACCTGGGGTTTAAATCCTCCACTTCGAGTTTAACTAAGAGAATTCCTAGGTAAGAACACCGTTTCTCCTTGTAAATTCGTTGTCAATTATGTATTAGGGATCATGATAGGTGCTTATTTTGATATTTTGCTATGAATTGTGTGAATTATTCTTTGAGGCAAATTATCAAACACCTTGTGGGCTTGTGTAATTGAGGAGATTTAGGGTGAATTGTTGATGAATAAGGCATGGCCAATGATTGTTTAAGCTAATACTTGTCTAGAATGGCCATAATATTTGCTTGCTTGGGGTAGTTGATCGATCAAAGTAAAGGAGGCAAGTGAATTTGCATCACCTACGATGTTAGCTTTAATTCCCTACTTTCTTGTTGCCATTGATGATATTGGGATGCTAATAGAATGTATTCCGGTACAAATTCATATGGCCGAAGAAACCCACGAGTGGAAGAAGACGCGTGCACGCGGCGGCACAACGCGACGTGGCACCGCCCGGAGGTCGATCAAAACAGTCAAAGATATGGGGTCAACTTAACAAATGCCGGGTGATCTTGAGCGATGGAATCGCTGATCGATCGCCAAATAGCTCCGTCTCGCTACGCCGACGATGATTGTACCCAAACTTTGGGGATCCATGAGGGCGTGTGGCGTCTTTTTTCGCCAAGTAGGATGGACGAACTTCATGAGCCGAAGGTGGCCGACATTCAAAAAGCATACATTGGAGTTCTTGAGTACCGAGTGGAAGTACTCAAACAAGCGCGGACCTTTGAACAAGTATATGATAAAGTTTCAATTGGGGAATGTCCGTAGACAAATCGTTCTATGACCCAATTGAACACCATTTTCGAGTCCCAACAAACGCTCGTACTCGCCGATGCCTCATTATGATCAATACGACTTGGAGAATGCTTGTGGAAACACCACAAACGGGGCCGATGTTGTATGCGCGCGGACATCGCCAATGCCTCGTGGATCCTAATCCGTTTTCGAAATATATTCAACGCGTGGATTTGCATCCTCCGTGTTCGCCCGAGAAAACATTGGAGGTATGACGACTAAGGAACTTTATCTCCTCGGTGTATGGTCACAAACACCCCTACAACACCGCGATTAATTTTGCCGAGCAAATTAAACAGTTAGCTAGGCGGGAAGGAGATACGATTTCTATAGGGGCCTCATTACCCCTATTGCCCGACATTTCAATGTCGATTTCCAAAAATGAGCCTATCCCGGCGACACTACGGTCAATTTGGCATCGTTGCATCACATGAAGTTCATAGCACACGAAGACAAACACATTGGTGCTTCTACAAAAGAAAGGTCTTTGCATTTCGTTGCCTAACCCGCCATACACCACCGTCGATACATTGATGGACACCACCAACTTTCTTAATGAACTCGACGCACATAACCGAATTAAGGCTATAGAGTCAAGAAAGAAGTAGTAGCAGTTGAAGGTTTCTTGGATGAAGAAGATATGTTGGCGGAGGAGGACGAGATACATGGGCGAAATGGGGATGGAACCTCATCACCCCCAAATTAGGTATAATGGACCAGTCCTCACCGAGGCGATTACCCCGACAATCTCAAGCGGGGATTGTCCAGTCCCCTCTCATAGTGGAGGACCCGGTAGCGGCTGATTTTCAAGGCGTGTTCTATGCGTTTGGGGAGAACTTGCGTC